>JASSRZ010000051.1:101690-127997 GCA_032164315.1 Malacoctenus gilli | reverse complement strand
CCCCCCCCCCCCCCCCCCCCCCCCCCCCCCCCCCCCCCCCCCCCCCCCCCCCCCCCCCAGTGAGAGCTTTCTAACTCATAGGACAGAATGGCAGCGGCTGTGACTTGTGCCCAATTTACTGGTATTTGCATATGCATTGAGGGGCACGTCCGGGCGGTTTAATGCCACTTACGTGCACTCGGCAGCAGCCTTCAAGACCACATGGCGCTGTCATGTGGGGAAAGCCATGTGCTGTGCAGTGACGTCTGATGCCAAAAGGCCACAAGACACACAAGATTTATTCCCAGGTCGGTTTGTGTGCAACAGAAAAATACATATTTTGCAAGGCTTTCTAGCGACTGACCGCAAATATAACAACGGCTTAGATGACTTTTTGCAAAAGAAGCAATTTATAGCTGGCTTAAAACCAGCCAGGCATACATTTGGGCATTTCAGCAAACTTAAAGCCGGTGCTGGATCCCTTGTTGCATTAATATCTTTTTCGACACGTTTCATGGCCGGGTGCACCGCGGTAGCAGCCTCACGGCGCACAGATGGTGGTTTCTCCTCTCACTGTTGGCTCAAAATAATGTCCTTTTCCAAAGTATTTCTTTTTGCAAGTTAGGCTCTGTATTCGTACACCGGAGAATGATGTGGTCGCATCACAGCAGCAGCGAGGCTGCCATGGTGCAGGGGCAGTCTGAAGCTTTGGGGTCTTGCTCGAGGGCCCGCTGTGGTGATGCTAAGCAAGGGGGGACAAGGATGCCTTTTATAATGACGTTGGAGTGATGATAAACAGATCTGTTGTCGACCTCTGAGCTCAGTGGATGCCCTGTTGATGTCACAGCACGTATTTAGAGAGATGTATGTTAATATGCGATGGCCTGATTAAAAAAAACAGTGCCCCAGATGTCGCAGTGATTGCCGAAAACACTCCATATGGACATACAAATGACTCCCATAAGCTTCATCTATTTGTGGTGGCAGTGCGATCAAAAAACCCCTCCGTGTTTATGACTAGACCCTCTGCCAGGGAAATATTTGTGTGAACTGTCTGACTCCTATTGGGACCACGTTTGATAATCAGTGTTGAAATGCCAAATTGATTTTACTCCTCAAGAACTGTCGAGCCAGTGTGTCTTTTCGACAGTAAAATATGCATAACTGAGGCCATCTTGTGGCAGATATAAGGAATAACCTCTCTTTTTGTTTTGTGTCCCCCCCTCCAGAAGATCTCAGTGAAAATGTCAAACGGAAACACTTCTGGTGGTTGAAGGCCCACGAACCCCGCTGACGACCATGGAGGACGCGGTGAACTCCACGGTGAACAGCAGCGCGATGGACGTCCAGCTGGTCACCCACAGCCTCTGGGAGGTGATCACCATCGCCACCGTGTCCGCCATCGTCAGCCTCATCACCGTGGTGGGCAACGTGCTCGTCATGGTGTCGTTCAAGGTCAACAGTCAGCTGAAGACGGTGAACAACTACTACCTGCTGAGTCTGGCCGCCGCCGACCTCATCATCGGCGTCTTCTCCATGAACCTGTACACCTCCTACATACTGATGGGCTACTGGGCTTTGGGGGACCTGGCCTGCGATCTGTGGCTGGCGGTGGACTACGTGGCCAGCAACGCCTCGGTCATGAACCTGCTGGTCATCAGCTTCGACAGGTACTTCTCCATCACCCGGCCCCTGACCTACAGGGCCAAACGGACCCCCAAACGGGCCGGGGTCATGATCGGTCTGGCCTGGCTGGTGTCGCTCATTCTGTGGGCCCCGCCCATCCTCTGCTGGCAGTACTTTGTGGGGAAAAGGACTGTCCCGGAGAGGCAGTGTCAGATCCAGTTCTTCTCAGAGCCTGTGATAACCTTCGGGACAGCCATCGCAGCCTTTTACATCCCCGTGTCGGTGATGACTATCCTCTACTGTCGGATCTACAAGGAGACGGAGAAGAGGACAAAGGACCTGGCGGAGCTTCAGGGGACGAACTACTCCGCAGACTCCGGGGCGACTCAGCCTCAGAAGACCATCATCAGGTCCTGCTTCAGCTGCAAACTGCGATCGGCTTCGCAGGACAGGAACCAGGCGTCCTGGTCGTCGTCCAGCAGGAGCAACGCCGCCAAATCGGTCGCCTCCACCAACGACGAGTGGTCCAAAGCCGGTCAGCTGACCACGTTCAACAGCTACGCCTCGTCAGAGGACGAGGACAGGCCCGGGTCCCCGGGAGGCTTCCGGCCCTCCTTCGGGAACCAGGCGTGCGAGCCGGGCAAGACCGGGGTTGCTGGCAGCGAGAGCGAGCAGCTCAGCAGCTACGACGAGGACAGCTTCTTCCAGACGCCGCCCAAAAGCAACTCCCAGAGGAGCGGCAAGTGTGTGTCCTACAAGTTCAAGCAAGTGGCCAAAGACACGCAGGCGGAGCACCCGAGCAAGAACGGGGACGCCAAAGCGGCGTCCTCCACCTTCTCCTCGGCCGAGTCCATGAGCGCCCCGTCCACCTCCAAGCCCATCGACGCCACGCTGAAGAACCAGATGACCAAGAGGAAGCGGATGGTGCTGATCAAGGAGAGGAAGGCGGCGCAGACGCTCAGCGCCATCCTGCTGGCGTTCATCCTGACGTGGACGCCGTACAACATCATGGTGCTGATCTCCACCTTCTGCTCGGACTGCATCCCCCTCTCGCTCTGGCATTTGGGCTACTGGCTGTGCTACGTCAACAGCACCGTCAACCCCATGTGCTACGCCCTGTGCAACAAGACCTTCCAAAAGACCTTCCGCATGCTTTTGCTCTGTCAGTGGAAGAAGAAGAGGATTGAGGAGAAGCTGTACTGGTACGGCCAGAACCCCGTGGTCAGCTCCAAACTGACATAACCGACTCTTTCTTGGCTCTGAAACATCCGTTTGGATCCATGAGTGTGGCTTCATCGACTTGAAATGTGGCATTTAAGGTGGCATTAAGTCGAGCTTGGTTTCGAAACTGGGGTCAAGCATCTCTTTGAAGTCACGGTGATCCGAGGCTTTGCCTGCTGCTGAGACTTTCAAATGTTCGAAGCAAACACTAACACAGACTGTAGACCGCAGGGGGGCGTCACACTCATTAGTTCCGGGCCACACGTTCAAGGAGGCCGAACTTGAAACACCATATTCACCTTTAGCGATTGATGGCAAGTTGGCAAGTTGATGGCAACTTCATCTTCATCTTCATCACTAGACAACTTTTCCTCGTCCTTTGTTCAATCGTATCGTTCAGTTTTGCATCAATGCGACCGTTTCTCGACTAAAAAGGCGAACTCAACGATGTTCGAATCGGCAAGGGAAGCTTGTGGTGATTTTTACACTGACTTAAGATCATTTTTCAGGCTACAATGGACCTGCTGGCTGGCAGCATCTGGTCTACAGGTCTATGTTTGACACCCCCTGTTGTGGAACCAAAATCAGGAAACTGTTCCCGTACTTTTAGTTTGACGGCCACTGATTCTGAGCGTTTGAGAGGGTCCACCCACGTGGTTCTTCACTCAGTGTTTTGGCCAATGGGGGATCAGGGAGGGGGGGCCTGCAAATCTTCATAAAAGCAGTCGGAGTGGATGCAAGAACTTAAGTTTGACACTCACCACATGAGGCTGCCGCTGCCTGAAAGCATTTCAAGAACCCTGTACATCCTATAGTGTTTAGCATTTATCAGTAGTCCTTCTGTAGTGTGAGTTGATTGCATCTAAAACTGGAAGTGTGGAGAAAAAACAACATACCAACACGTGACACTTTGCATATGTTCTAAAACATGACAAAACAAGAAAGATTTTCCTTCACAGTAAAGGTCCACATGCACATAATTACAACAGTAACAATATTGTCTGATGATGTTATGTTTGTATTCAAGATGCACACGCTGACATGGAACTGCAAACACTGAATATTGGTTTGAAACGCTCAAGTTACTGTTAAAACACTCAAACACAAGTAGATCGGTTGGACCACTACAAGTATGGTGTTAGTGCTGCTGCTGCTGCTGCTGCTGCTGATGATGATGATGATGATCATGATGGTGCACCTTGTATTTCTAAGGGCTAATACACTCTGTCATGATGCCAGAATCTACTCGCCGAGTCAAAGTTGTAACTTGAAGACAACCGAAGCCTTTTTTCACGTGTGCCATTGTCCTTCTCAGCTTCATCGTTTCGACGCTGCACGTTCGACATCCTCGGTGTCGCACAGTGAAAAAAGTAATCCTGCATTAACCCTTTAGCACCTGCAACACGTGGAAAAATAAATAACGAACAAAAAAGAACGTAAAACACAACACAAACTGACGACACGAGGAAACAATTCTAAAGTAAAAATGAAGTAATTTAAATGACACTTTAAGTTTCTTTTATGTCGTCTTTAAATTCAGTTTTAATAGACTTTGTTTCTTTACTGAATTTTTTTTTTTGACGATATTCCATGTAATTGTCTTCGCCTGAGCGAATCAGGACATTCGATGAGTTTATATCTTTCCAAAGCTTTTAACTGGAAATAATATTCAAAAATTATTGAAGGTAACTGCTTAGCAAAGGACGTATAATAAGGTTCGGTGAAGTTCTGCCCATCTTAGAGTGATTTTTCCATTTAACAACTGAGCAGGATGTTAAAGGGTTAAAATGTCGTGGGACATCGCGGACAAACCCAGCTGGTGTCACCTTTGAAATACTGTAACTTGCTAACCGTGTTGGTGTTTACATTGGACGTGGTGTGGAGGACTCAACATTGCACGCTGTTTATAAAACAAAAAACATGTCTTTATTGCTTTTGATCCTCAGGACCTTTTTTTAAATTTCTTAATGGAGCATTTAAATACAGCATTTGTTTTGTTTTTTGGTTTTTTTTTTTTGCTTTACCTGAATCAGCGCGTCAACATGTCCTCCGGCAACCTTGTGAAGTACTGTGGAAAAACTGCTGTTTGTGTGCTGTTCCCTCTGTAAGCGCTGAATGGAGGACGACATGCCAACGTTGTTTTTTCTCTCCTCTCCGATTTTTTCTTTTTTAAACGCGATAATATCACGACACACTTTTTTGTTCAACTGTGATGGAGCTGATGTCTTGCACTCGCAATCTTGGGGAGTCCAAAAAAGCAAACAAACAAACAAAAAAAAGATGCTTTGCCTGAAGTATGTTGACACGATGTGTGATGGAAAAAAAAAGAAACTACGTGGAGCTAGAATTGTGGTTTTATACTCTGTTTCAAGGTTTGTGACGACGTTTATTTGGCTTTTTCTTCGGTATGTCGTGATCATGTCCGCACATTTGTGAATAAACTGTGGTGAACCGAGTGTCCGGCGTGCTAGATCGCGCGAGGAGAACTCGCGGGCGACGTCAGAGCTCGTCCTTCCTGCAGTCGGCGCCGTGGACCAGTTTCAGCGTGTCCGACGGTCTCACCATCATCCACGCGTACTTGCACAGCCGCTCCTTGTTGCAGTCCTTCTGCCAGTAGATCACGTTCCGCCGGTTCAGGTTGGCGCCCGCGCAGGCGTCGTACCACCAGCCTCCCCCGGGGACCCCCTGGAACTCCAGCTTGGCGCAGTTCTTGAAGTAGTTGTCGTTGTCCCGGTCCTTCGTGGTGAATCGCTGGTTGTCGTGCAGGTAGTTCTCCGTGTCCTGGGTGAGGGCGTCCACGGCGGTGCCCTCGAACAAGCCCAGCCTCAGGCGGTACGCGGTCGCCTCACCCTCCACCAGCACCGGGTCGTACTCCCCCATCTTGGTGACGGCGTCCGGGTCCACCAGCTTGACGCCCAGCTTGTAGCGGGCGGGGCCGCGGGTCAGCTGGTGAAGGTGCTCGTTCCCCAGCCAGTGGTCGCCCGTGACGGCGCCGAAGCCGTCCCGGTACTCCGCCCAGGTGCGGTCGAAGTCGACGCTGCTGTTGACGGTGATGTGCTGCACCACGGTCCAGCCCCCCTCCCGCATGGCACAGAAGGCCACGATGGCGGCGGCGCCCGGTTGGATCAGGTACACGCCGTCTCTGGCTTGGCCCGAAGACGCCATCAGCATCTCGTAGCAGTCTCTGGGAAGCACTGTGGGGTTCGCACACAGCAAGGTACCAATAGAATGACTCATCGTCCAGAGAGAATGTCATTAAAAACTGAGGAGCATGCATATTGTGGGGCAGAGGTCGTCTCAGTCGCGACGCTGTGATCTGGAGAGCACAGCAGCAACCATCTGTTCCATCACTCACAGGACTCCTCCTGAATTAGTTCATGTGATTGTCTTAAACAGCTCACAGGGCAACAATTACCACTCAGCTGTTTCAATGAACAGATTGGAATTTGACCCATATTTGCAGTCCCAATCTAACCACTGAGCTGACGACAACCGAGAGGTGCCAGACTCGCGCAAAGTCCAGGTCACCACTTTTCTTAATATTTTCACAGACTTCCCAGTACGCCGCCCGAAGTGAAAGTGAAAGTGTTTCTGACTAAATACCTTTCATTTCGCGGTTCAGGACCAAGTGGTGCTCATCAGGGGGAAGGAGGCCCAGGTTCTCGGCTTGGAGATGCTCCGCCTGAAACCCCGCCGCGCATAGCAACAGGACGGCTGCTGCCACCGCCGCTGACAACCAGCAGCCCAAACACTTCATACCGGGGCTTTTCCTGCTCTCCAACGAGCAAGCACCAGCTTTTCATTCACCCTGATACAGACGTATCATGGAATGACTTCTACCACGTTAAACACAAGACCAAAGAAAGGAGTGACGGTGGCACAATCGGTCCAACTCCTGTGTGTGAAGTGTGAGAAAGGCTGGATTCTCTACCTGAAGCTTCTCCCGCCCTGTGCTTGTTTGCTGAAAAGAAAAAGAACAATCCAGCGGAGAGCAGGAAAAAACTTGTGACGGGACGTTTCACACAGCCTCCGCCGGCCGCTGCGCCGCTGGACTTCAGCCTCAGGATCGCAGCGCAGCGGCAGACACCAGCCCTCCACTTATCTGTGTCACAGATAAACCTTCACGTAAAGCCATATCTGCGCCTCACTTGAATCACTTCGGCGGGCGGATGAGGCTGAAGTCCACCCAGGAGCGGACGGAGGAGATCCAGCCTCGCTGCGCCGCGGCGCAACTTGGAACCGCGGTATTGCGTCGAAGTACCGTGTGTACTTTCGTCCAAAGGTGAAGTCAGTGTTTGCATCTCTCGCGTGCCGCAGCTGGTGTAAACTTCACACAGACAACAGCGTTGAAAGCTTCAGTCCAACCTTTATTTACACCTGAAGGGACAGATTCAACGAATCAACCAACAGTAGCCCACAACCATTCTTGATTACCACATTCCTGCTTGGGCCAATCAACACCTTCCGCTCAGCATCATAAGACAGTGGCTCCCAACCTGGGGTCCGGGAATCATAATAAAACACTTTTAAAAATCTAGAGCAGACCTATTTAACTGTAAAATGCTTTTACTTTGAAGGCATCCACTTTTGCATTTCAGAAATGTAAGTAAAGAGGCACTGCTAGCCTCAGGGCTAATTGCTTTAGCATCAAGGAAGAAGGTTTTCCTGAAGTGATGGCGCTAATCAGCTGAGGAAAACCAACAAGGCTCCATTGTATTTCTTTTTTAAAATCAATCAGTGAGAACAACAGCGGCTGTGTAAATGTTCGGGGGTCCCGGCAACAGAAGGAAGACTTTCTCGCTCCGGACCTTCGGGCGCCGTCAGGAAAGCTGCGACAGAAAGGAGTCGACCGTCTAAAAGAGAGAAAAGAAACCGTGGCGGATGACATTTATTTTGGAGCACTCCGGGAGACGAGGGACGCGGCCGGCTCCGTGTGTTTTGACACAAACCGTCGCCAGGTCTCCCGCGGCCCCCGGGAGGGATTTCAGGTTCGGTTCGTCGCGCCACAACTCCGACAGCTGCTGATTGAACACTTGGAAATTTCTGTGATGATGAACATGAAGAAAAGTCGTTGGAAAACCTAATAAATATCACACAAACAATGACAAATTCTGCTTTCGTCCTCATATCCAAGACAAGTCTCAAGTCCTATCACAGTCTCCGACACGACGGTTCTCCTCTTGATAAATTAAGGCCAACAACTAATGAGAAAGTCAAATTTTGTGGAGAAAAGATGAGAGGAAAGATACATTTGTTACACTTTTATTGAAAGTAGTTCTGCACTGCACCACACTGATAATGTTGAGTTTGCCCATCTTTTTTTTTAATCTTCTCCAGTGTTTTTAATCTGTATTATCGTCAACACTCACTGATCCAACAGGCACTCAGCTGGTCCATTAAAGCCACTTGCTCTCAGTTCCTCCGACCAGTTTTTCAAGACTGAATTTATCCACGTTAAGCCGACGATCAAATACCTGCGGAAAAGAAAAACACAACAAACTTTGTTTATTCCGCAAACACACCGCGATTCCGACGATCCCTTCCCTGATTTTGCCTGACTCGTTCATGCCCAAACTGTGAGGCATCTACTTTCAGGAAGAAAGGGGAACAGAGACGCTCACTTTTCAAACGGACTCCTGAGGACTTTCAGGACCAAAGGAAAGAGGTCGACGCAGCAGCCGATAGTCACGGAGGGCGACGCCTCCTCGACGCTGCGGGAGGAGTCGGAACCGAAAGCGTCAGCTGTGCCGCTCGCCCGTGTCGCGGAGCTTTCTCAAACGTGCGACACCTACCACTTGCTTATCAGAGGGAGAACGTCGACAAACACGCCGATGTCCTGGATTCTGTGACGGACACGAGATACGAACTCTAGTTTCTTGCGAAGGCGAAAGCAGTGCAGGAGTCGCCGACATTTACCTCAGGAAGTACGTCAGCAGCTCGCCAACGTTCCTCCGCCACAGCGTCAAAGCCACTTTCAGTCGGAGACGTCTTCCGAACAGCACATGCGTCATTAAGTTGTGATCCTTCGAGAGCTGGGAAAAAAACAGAGGGTCGGTCGGTTCTGCGTTTGAGACTGCGTTTTCACTCAGAGCCGCACAAGGCCTGACATGGTCAGTCTGACCTCGGTGAGGGCGCAGGGCTCCGCGGCCGGCTCGGAGTCGCTTTTGCAGGGCTTCTCGTTGAAAGTGAGAGGAAAGTCCCACGGGTCCGTCCCAAATATCCCCCGCTTGGTGCCCTGCGGGCACTTCATCTCGTTTTCTTTGTTTGCTGCTTCGAGGGTCCTCCCCGAGGCGAGCTGCTTCCTCCGAGCCACCGTCAGATGGTGGGTCTTCCTCTTGCAGGAGACCACCCGTTTCACCCGCCCCGCGTTGCCAGAGCGACACACTGGATACCTGGAGAGGTTGTTGGAGAATTTTGAGCTCGATCAGAAGAGTTAAAATCACCCAACAGCTGCTGGATTGAACCTTGAAAGTGGCTGACGCACCTCTTCTTGTTGGACTCCTCGTGTTTAGCATGACCCTGCTGTGCCTGACAATACAGTGGCATGAGGATCATTTACCGACAGGGAAATCCTCAACACAGTTGTTTGTATTTTAAAGTGAGCATCAACTCACCTCTTTGGATTCTCTCCCTTGAACATAGGTCACCGTGAACTGCGATGAGTCGTTGTGAGGGACATTTTCAAAATGTTGTCGCTTCCCTCCAGAGTCCATTATATCATCTAAAGGAATAGAAAACAGGAAATCAGCCGACAAACTGCAAGAGTGACTGTTCGTGTAATTCAAAGAATTAAATGACAGGGGACCCAGTTTTTGTCACAACAAAGAGATGTAATGCCACTAAACATCCATATTCCTTCACAGATAGAGTGAAACAAGATGTTTCAAGCAGAAGAAAACACAGCCATTGCCTACAAATAGACACATTTTCCTCGGGAAACGCTGAGCTACTTAAAAACACAATTTCCCACAATCCTCAGAGGCATTGTTGTGATTTTGAACAATGACGTATCAGGAACCGCTTTCGAGGGTCCACCGAGCTCCCCTTTTGGTTGTTTTGAGAGTATAAAAATCAGGTATTCATAACTTTGTCGAGTCGTCAACAACCGAGGACGAGCGCGTGAGCGGAACAAGCGCTTTCTTTGCCTTCAGTCACGCCGTGAGTCTTTTTTTGGGACAAAATACGTCACTTTATGCGGTGGACAACGTATTAGCTGTGGGTAACTTCATCAACTTCGTCAAGCTAACGATGAAAACTAATAAAAAATGGTTATGCCCGAGTGGTCACGCAGAAACCAGAAGTGTGTTGCTATGAAATATCAATTTAACAGCAAGTCAGCGCGTTGAAACGCGCGTAGAGTCATAAATGGTTCGGTTTGTGCGGCGTACCTGCGGACTCACCTGGGCTCTGTATCCCTAACGGAGATGATTGAGTTAAAACAGGCGCGCTAATCCTTTCGGGGGACTTGACAACGAGGGAGCGTTGGATGTGACGCCGCCCAGCATCGGAGCATAAAGCTGCCTATTCATGCCGCATGCGGAGCTCTGCGCTCCCTCCAGCGACTCTGACTCAACTATCAATGATGCTCGTGTCGAACTCGGACCCTGCAAACCGTCAGTTGTTCCTCGTGCGGGTCACACATGAAATGAGCCAGTTTGGCAATGGTCATCACCCTGACTGTTTATTTCATCAGCAACCCCCCCCCCCCCCGCATCGGTTTCTGGAGCAGGCCTCGGCTTGTCGCTTTTTTCGCTTTGCTGAGCTGCAGCTTCGCTTCGACAGCATCACGTCCCTGAACGCACCACCGAGGACCAGCCTCAGCTGCTCGTGTTGACACATCATCTGTTTTTTGTTTTCTTCTCCTGTGTGCCCCGGCTGACTCTGCTGTGTTTGGTTTCGCAGTCTCATCATCCGGGGGGGCCGAGTGCAGATGAACTGATGCGGACTTCCCCGCCAGAGACCTCCACGCCAGCCCCGAGCGCGTGTGTTGTTGTTGTTGTTGTTGCCACTCAGCACTGAGCCGACAGAGGTCAGGCCGAGCAGCGGCATCGACCCACTTCTTGTATGTCAAAGTCCTTACCGTCAGGTGATTTTTATATCGTTTGACAGAAACGAGGATCATGTGACTCAAGGGTTTCATTTCCTGTTATTGGTGACCGTGTTCTTTCACCAGACGGTCGCTCTCCTCCGGTCCCAGCGTCAGAATGCTGCCTGTTGCTGCTGCCTGGGCCTTGTTGGGCCTCGCGCCGCTGTCGGTGCTCGGCGTCCCTCCTATCTGGACTCAGCCGGAGCAGGTGCACCTCTCCTACGCAGGTGAGTGTAAACTCTCTCCTTGTAAATAGCGTTTCACATCCTCCTTAGGTGCATTCAGAGCCACCAGAAGAATGGCTGCACCCGATAGTTGCGCAAAATGCATATATAGCTGGTTTCTCACTGCATTACAAGCGCTCCTTTGTACCTTCCCTGCGAGGGAGGAACATGTGGTAGTCATTTAACGAGGCCGTGTCAGGATGAAATAAGTACCTGGCCGCTCATGAGCTCAACTCGACGCTCTCCCGACGCTGCCATCTTGCCAGCGGCAATGTCTAAAGCGGCTCTGTTGTGAGGTCGGCTCGTTTTCTTTTTTTTTTAAGCCGCCGCCGCCGGCTTCTGGAGAAGCACCAGCGAGTGAAGCCGGGGGGGGGGGGGTGTTTCTGTCAGCTCTGCTGGAACTAATTGGGTTCTTCCTTCGCAGGCGTGCCAGGCTCCATGGTCGTGACCTGGACCACCTTCAATAAGACGGACAGCAGGGTGGAGTACGGCCTCGTCGGGGGGCGGCGCTTCGAGCTGAGCGCCCAAGGTGGCGCCACTCTGTTTGTGGACTCGGGGGAAGAGAAGAGGAAGATGTTCATCCACAGAGTCACACTCACTGACCTCAAACCTGCTGCTACCTATGGTGGGTGGCACTCCTCCAGCCCCCCCACCCCCCACTCTCCATCAGCCCTCAGCTCCTCTGCTTATTCTTTGCTCCTCTTGGTGTGTGTGTGTTTTTTTCCCCCCCTCAGTCTACCACTGTGGCAGCGACGACGGCTGGAGCGACGTGTTCTCCTTCGCCGCCCTGAACGACAGCGCCGGTTTCAGCCCCCGCTTCGCTCTGTACGGCGACCTGGGCAACGAGAACCCTCAGTCTCTGGCCCGACTGCAGAAGGAGACACAGCAGGGCATGTACGACGTCGTCCTCCACATAGGTAACTACGACACCGTGGTGACGGACGCGACACACACTCAAATGTTTGATAAATTAAGACGTGTCACTCTGATCTCAGAAGCCATTGAACTTAGTTTGTGACAAGTGGCAGTTTGGCAAGAAACCACCAGGGGGAGTAGTGGAGGTTAAATCTTCCAACATGTAAGGTTGGATAGAGAAGTGTGAAAGGTGTGAGGGAGCCAGGATGCTATAACTACCTTTCTTTTCCAAAATAAGAGTCTTCCTCTATAGTGCAAAGGAGCTATCGCCTTCTTATAGGTCCTAAGAGCGTTCAAAAACGACAGAATTCAATGTGATGATGCAGATCATCCACTTTTTGACCAGCACATAACTTCATGGCGTTAAGTGTCTGTGATTACGCAAGTTTTAGCTTCAATTTCGATCTCAAAAGCAGCTATTAAATGTGTTTTGATTAATCAGCTACTTTTAGCGGCTTTGCGCTCTCCGCAAAAATGCCGTTTTTTCTCGTGCCGTTTCTGCTCGTCTATCGTTTGCAGCCTGTTTTGAACAGTCGTGTTAGTTTTTCCAGTTGCTTCGGATCGCCGCAAAACAGGAGTCGAATGGACTTTTCTGACATTTTGGCCCTTGTTGATGCAATCAGCGTCACTTCTCGTTAGCCGCCCTCACTTCCTGGCTTATAAACCTGCACCGAAACCCCAAAAGTGAGGCCTAATCCTCCTGAGTACGCTCATCCTGAAATAACATCTGAGGATTTGTGTAAAAGATGCCACTTTAGTAGAACGTCCAAAGTTGGCAAAAGGTGCCTGAAAAAGAGCAGATTGTTTTCGCGTTCTGTTCTGGAAGTGTGAAACTCTTCAGGAACATTTAGGGGAGGATTTATTATGATCCTGTAATTTTCCTTGTTTGTTTTACAGGGGACTTCGCCTACGACATGCACGAGGTACTGCTTTCTTTTCTTTCCAGTGTCACCAACTGCGAACGTCTCTCACCAATACCTTCTAATTTGAAGCTCTTCCTATACCCAGCTAATTCCACAGTGACGGACGAGCTAAGCCGCTTCACCTTTCCGTGCCCCCCCCCCCTCCTCCTCCTCCTCCCTGAGGCACAGCGCTGTTTATAATCGGGCCTGTTCTGACTCTCCGCTGCGGTTCAGACGTTCAGCTAATGATCGGCGTGGCTGCGAGATGCACGGAGGCTGCGGTGAAAGGCGAGCGGGGCGGGTCATGAACAGACGCGGCGCTGTCCAGAACCCACAAATCTCGGGGTTCCCAGTCATGCATTTGCTCCTGCGAAAAAAATCTTGCCGCCTGTCGTCTTTGATATTTCGCGGCGGCGTAACCTCGTCTGGGACGCTCGTATCGTTTTTCCTTTGAACGAGCTCCTGCGCCTTTTTCTTTTTTTTTTGTCCGACGGCGGCCAGAATGAACGTAATCAGCGCGGCCTCCGCGAGAATTAACAACCCAAATTAAAGCCCGCTGTGATTTCAGCAGGAATGCGCAAGCTGATCCCGTGGCTTTTGGTGAGGTTATAAATAGAGGGGAAAAAAAGAAAGGAAAAAAAAAACAGCAAGAGGAGATTTGAGTGTCGTTAATGGTTATGGCAGGTAAACGCCACCGGGGCGGCAGCGAACCGCAGAGCGGCTGCGAAAACACTGCGAGCCAGTGTTTGGGTGTCCGGGACAACAGCTCCTGGTTTTCAGCGAGCTCGCGCTCTTTCTGCATTCCCCAGGCCGTCTGGAAAACAGACTTCCCAGAGTTCCTAAACTAATTTAGGTAGAGGGGGATAAGGGGGGGGCGGGGATCGCAACGCGGACGGCTGACGGAAAGAGGTTTGTACGTCATGTTTAACGGCTGAACGAAACTGTTCCAGGACAACGCCAGGATCGGAGACGAGTTCATGAGGCAGATCCAGTCCATCGCCGCCTACGTGCCCTACATGACCTGCCCAGGCAACCACGAAGCCACATAGTAGGTGCAAGTCATCTGAGGGTCTTCTCGCAAAGCGTCACGTCTGTGAGAGTCACAGAAAGTCGAACCGGCAACCCAAGAGAGGCTCACAAACCTGCGGGGCGACAACAAATCGACACAAATCGTCTTCGTCAGGTGTTTGGAGATTGAAATCGGGCTGCTTGTGGCGAGTGGTCCGGCCCGCTTGGACGCCCCCCGCGTCCAAAGCTTCCTCGCAGACGAGCGCTCCCTTCGTCGCGGCGTCGTCTCGCATTCGTAGCCAGTGAGTCAACGCAACGAGCCGCGGCAACTGGCTTATGTCTCCGTCCTGCTTTCCGCCGGCCAGCGTTTTTCTTTTTCTTTACATCGCATTGCGCTTCGCTCACAGAGGCAGCGTGTAATTAATAGGTTTCGGCCCGAAGGACAGCGGCGCATGCCGTATTTCATACTGGTGAGACGGGCTCGCCTCGTCAGCCGCAGTTTTTGGGGTTTTTTTTCCGCCATAGAGAACTCACTTGATTGTGCTGAGAAAGGAAAAAAGTGAAGCCCTCTTCGCTGCACCATTCGAACAGATGGGAGTTATTTTGGTCTCTAAAGTTCTGGAGCGGCACCGGGAGCCATTGACATCTAAACAAGCCGGGCCCTCTCCAAAACAAACATTTATCTGACTGAGACCCATCAGCTCAATATCTGTTTTTCAGCGGCGGCGGGAGCTTTCGGGCGCGTGTTGGTCTGAATCGCCGCGTTGTTTTTTTCTCGCGCTGGCGGAGGCTTACTGGGACGAGGAGACGGCGAAACGACTTTGCCGGTGGAAACTGGGGAGAACGTTCCACGCACGCACAGGGAGAACATGCACACTTCCCGCCCGGAGACCGGCGCGAGGGCACCGCAGAGGCCAGCGCGCCGACCGCGGCGCGACCTCCGAACCGCGTCCTTTCAGGCAGCGCAATAAACGAGAGCTGCAGTCAAGACGCAACGTGAGACTTTCAGCAGCCGCGCTTCCTGTTTTGCTCCGTAGGCTCCACGGGACCCGTCCCGCCGCCTCCGGCACATCTGCCGAAGGGACTCACGTGTGCGTCTGGCACGCCGGGGCGTCCAGAGGTGCCCGATCCGGCAGCATAATATCGACTCGCCACCGCTGACACCGGGACGGTGCAGCTTGCCATGCGCGAGGACGGCTTCTGCCTGGTCTTGATTAAGGGAGCCGCTACCAGTAGTCTCTTTTTCTTGGCGCCGCTGGCTGCCGTAAGAACCCGATATCGAGTCGCTGCATTACATAAGCAGAGATCCAGCTTCGCCTTCGCCCTGCTCTTTACCTAAATGTGTGTTTTGTTCTGCGGTGTTACTCAGAATCCAAATATTCCCAGCAGCTGGCTCCTGGGCTTTTTTTTTTCTCCGTCTCCTCCTTCCTTCCCTCGCTCTCCGTTGCGCTCGCGCTCACTCGGCCCCTCCGTCCCTCCTCTCTTTTCCAACCTCAAAAGCCCGACCGGCGGGGAAGAGGGGCGACCGAAACGAGGCCGACCGCAAAAGTTTTCAGTCAGCATTCCAGCAGGGTGAGAACAGCGAGCCGGCGGAGCATCCAGGACCGTCTTTGTGTGGGGTTTTTTTGCGTCAGGCCCCGCGGAGGGGAACCGGCACGCCTGACGCTCCGAACAATGTCCAGCGGATTCAGGACATGTCCCCCCCCCCCCCCCCAAAAAAACCTCATCATGTGTCCCACTGCCTGGACTCAGCGCATCATATGACGAAAGAGCGGGGCGGGGGGGGGGGGTCGGAAAATCAAGTTAGGAGTCAGGACGCTCACATCGAATCTGACAAGCGCCAGATTTCGATCTCGACCTTTTTTTTTTTTTTCATGATGGAAACAAACACACGTGGAAACAAGCAGGCGATGACACGGGAGGGAAAACACGCGCGTTCCATCCGACTCCCTCCGTGTAGCGATGCAGAAGGAGGCCGTCAGGCTCTGTTACACATCTCCAGGTTAACACACACACACACACACGCACGCACACACCTATTCACACAGCGGAGAACGTGCAATCGTCCCTGTATTCCCGCAGTAGATTTCAGAGGCCTCTCAATGGCCATTTTCCCCATTTTTTTATGCGTTAGACTTTGTATGATCAAGTCTGTTGCTGTTACACTTTGTGGCCACGAGATGGGGCTAAGAACCCACGATAAGCGCGTGCCAGAGTCGGGTCCACGATCAAAGCCGGCCTGTGAGATTCTGATCATAACCGATTAGTTCAGGGCGCGCGCTCGCCCCTTTTGGCTCCTCTTTAGTATGAATGACTTGCGCGAGCTGCTTCAGGATATAAATTACTCCCAACACTTGAAAAATAGTTTCCAAGGTATGACTGATATTTGAATATCTTGTCTATAAATATTTATTGGTGAGGGTTTTTCTTTTTTTAAAGTCCGGGCCACCCGCTCTGCGGGGAGAGAACAGCCCACCCTTCGCTCCCGAGCTCGGGAGCCCTTCTGGGTGAACTTTTTTCCAGGTGATCCGGGGCGGTTGTTTATTTGCGGGCGTGGACGTGTTTTTTTGCCGCCGTCGGCCGCCTTGTGTTCGCCCCGCGCGGGCCTGACCAGGACAGGGTGTTCCTTTGCCTCCACCCAACGTCAGCTGGCATCAAACAGGACCCCGAGCCCCTTATTAGTTTCAGTCCGACTGAAGTAAAAGCCCTCCCGCCTCTTCCTCCCCGAGCCTTTATTGCTGACCTTTAGCCCCCGAACTCAAGTGTTCTCCAGTTTCCCTCCCCAAACACTACATTAACACAGCCGGTCCAGGGGCCTGGACCGCTCCAGCGCCGCCGCCGATGCTGTCGAGGATTCCTGCCTCGCCCCCCCCCCCTTCTGACTCCCTTACATAAGATAAGAAAACAATGATTGCCATCACCTCTCTTCGCTAATGGCCCGTTGAGAAGATTGACTCCTGCTTTCAAGCTGTAATTCAAGCTCGCGAGGAGACTGGCAGATTGGAGTCTGGGAGAGCTTTCCATGGAAGGATTTTCACCCCCCCCCCTTTGTGCAGCCCACCGTTGTGATGTTTGGAGCGCGGCCGCTCTGAGTCTTCTTCTTTTTTTTTTTCTAAGGCTCGAATCGTCCCAGGACTCGTCTCCTCCTCCTCCTCCTCCTCCTCGTGTCGTGAGATGCAGCGATCGCTTGGAACGTCCTGCTATAAGTGGCCGCGACTCCTCTCAGGGCCGAAATTATAGTCTCCTCTTCAAACCCTTGTCATGATTTGAAGAAGGGGGTGTTTCAAGGGAGCGTGTCGTCGGGTGCGGCGCGCGGTGGCCACGGTGGTTCCTGCATGCTCCACCCAGGCTACTCCCCCCCCCCCCCCCATGTTGCCCAGATTTTGATGATCTGGCTCCGGCGACTGACCATGATTCCTAGCTTCAGAACCCCCCCCCACCTCACGGGTTCAGATGGTGACGTCACGGCCTTGAATTTCGCCCCTAAACGGCGCGGACGGCTTCTGGAAGCGTCCTGCGATCGACCAGCCCGGGGGGGGGGGGGGTTTCTGCCAAGTTCAAATGATACCGCAAAGCGGACGGAGGACAAAAGGCCCCGTGCTCCGACTCCGACGCGCAGTTTAAGAAACTACTGTTTTCGGGAAAAAAAAGCGTGGGATCCTCTCGACTGTCGTCCGAGCGGTTTGCAGCGTGCGGAGCGCTTAGGGGCGCCGCAAAATTGAGAGAAAAGCGGCAGTTTGTGCCACTGATTGCTGTTTGTCTCAAAGAGCGGCTGACTGTGCGATGCAAAGGAGTCCAAGATGAGAACCCGCCATAACTGCCATATATGGGGCCCCGAATTAGTGGGACCTCCCTGCATCTCATCGTGTTTCTCACCATCATCTTCTTCTTTTGTTTTTCTTTTACAGCAACTTCTCCAACTACAGGAACCGCTTCAGCATGCCGGGCCAGACGGAGAGCCTGTGGTACAGGTGAGCGAGCCCTCTCCGGGTCAGCACGGGCCCCCGCGGCACTCCACGTACATGTTCTTTGCTCGTACAACGCGTGGCAGGGGGCCCAAAATGATTTCTCTCTCCAGCGAAGGGGCCCCCCCCTACTTCAAGTATCAGATGAACGCGCCGCAGAACCTCCCGCCGTGCTCGCAGCGAGCGTTAACGATTCAGCGGAGGAGCGCGGGGGGGGGGCTTCCTCTGGACAGCGCGGCTCATCTCGGGGAGACGGAGGAAGCCGGGGGGGGGGGCTGCACAAAGGGGCCACACATCCGACCGGGTGACTCACTGCCCACTCCTCCACACAGGCAGTCAGATAACACATTGCCGGACCGCGGGCCGGCTGCCCACTTCGGCGGGCTCGGATACCGCTCGGCCGAGAGCCCACCTCCCCCCTCTCAACCCCCCCCCCCTCTCATGTGCATGCTTAGAGAAAGTCAAGAGATCACCGCGGTAATTGACTGCCACTGGAAAGTGCTCACTTCATAACAAGCAGCACTCATGTACAGCACACATACTTTTCCACTGACCCCGCCGAGCGAACACGCAGCCACCCGCAGCTCAGCACAGTGCAGCCTTTGGCTTCGTGGGAGACTTTATTGCGTTCGGCAGCGACGTGCCAGCGGCAAAGTCTCGTCTGGATCGCCGGGTATTTCTCGCACCGCCCCGCGGCTGAAAGCGAGGCCTGTTCTCGCTTATCGGCGGCCGACTCCGCAGCGCGCTTCCTCCGCCGCGGGTCACTCTAACGCCGCGGGTCCGTGTCCGCAGCTGGAACCTGGGGTCGGCGCACATCGTCTCCCTCTCCACCGAGGTCTACTTCTATCTGGAATTTGGGCTGGAGCTCCTCTTCGAGCAGTACGAGTGGCTGAAGAGAGACCTGGAGGTGAACGACCGCCGCGTCCTCGTTCGCCGCGAACGGCTCCGCCCTCTTCTTCCGTTCCCCACGTTTTCGCTCTCGACCTCGCGGTCTTAATTTCGTCCGAGCTCTCATTCTCCCGTTGCAGGAGGCCAACAGGCCCGAGAACAGAGCGGTGCGTCCGTGGATCATCACCATGGGACACCGACCCATGTACTGTTCCGACGACGACCAGGACGACTGTACCAAGTTTGACTCCTACGTGAGTCCATCACAGGATACAGACACACACACACACACACACACACACACACACCAAAACGTGATGCTGAAACCAAACAGTGTTGAACACACTTTTACTCCGGGTACTGGAGCTTTATTTTGAAGGCTCATGCTTTGCCATGTTTTTTCTGTCCAATGTTTGGCTTCACTGCAATGTTTCCAAGCGTCCACCGCTTTTTAGATTCACTTTGTGCGGTTCTGCAGGGAATTAAAGCTTTTAGGGCCACTTTCCTCGAGATAGATTGTGTAACATCATTAGAAGCTGTTTAACGGGTTTACAGTTTACTGAAGGGGGGGGGGGACCAGCGCCTGTAATATTCCTGCTCGCTCTTTAAGCGTGGACGTCCCCCGCTTTAATGGTTTGTTCCAGACGCTCCGTTAGCGGCGCGAACTGAGGTGTGACGTGATCCCACTCGGTTCTGAGAAGCGTCTTTACAGCGGGCCATTATGAGCTACCTGGCTTTGCGGAGAGCAGCTCATCTGCATCGCAAACGGCAGCCCGTTTGTTAGGGGGGGGGAGGGGGAGTGTTGTTTTTTTCGCCGCGTTTCGCCCGACACCTAATTTGCCTCCGGGAGCAGACATGTCGCACACGTTGCAGAACGTCCAGTCCACGTCGCGGGCGAGCAGGAGGAACGGGGGAGGGGGGGGGGGGCGCGTTGTCATAATCGCTGTAATTTGGACCAAATAGTTTCCACTGGGACTCGCTCCTCTCAGCACTTGGCAGCGCGCGCGGCGCGCCAGGCTGGCATGGCCGCCGCGGCTTTCTTCCCCCAGGTAGGGTTTCGGCCCCGCGACGCCAGTTCCTCACTGTCACCCCCCCCCCCTTCCCCCTCTCTCTACCCTGTCCCAGGTCCGGCTGGGGCGGAACGACACCAAACCGCAGGCTCCCGGTCTGGAGGACCTGTTCTACCGCAACGGTACGCCCCCCCCCCCCCTATTCGACAAGCAGCTGCGCGCCGCTAATGGGTGTTTAAGATCGCAAATTTGCACAGTCAGACGGGCCGAACGTCCTCGCAGCGAGCGGAGCGATCCAGACGTCCTTTGATTCGAAACGCAGGCCTTTATTCTGGCGGGGACGGACCCGTTTATTCTTCTGGGCAGGATTAATAACTGAAAAAGTCCTAAGCTTTTAAGGATGATGAATGTTTCCTTCGTTTCAAAACAAAGACGCCTGAAACCGCACTTCTTCACCAGCACCTGACTCGTCTCGACTCGGGTCGGCCCTGCGCAGTTTGGGTCGTCCCGCCTCCGTGGGTGGGGGGTCTTCACGGCAAACGACGCGTTGTCGTTCTTGTGCGACGCGAAGCCGCTAGTGTCGGCTTCCGTGTAAACTGTTTTTTGCCTCGTTTCGCGGTGGCAATAAAATGCCGCGGTAGCTCTGGTGGGGTCTTAAAATTGGTCGGTCGGCGTTGGAACGAAGCCGTCGCGGCTCATCCTCTGATGTCGCTCCCCGGCCAATCGGTGGCTGATGTCCTATTTATTAGGCGCTGTTAAGGTGTCTGGTAACGGGAGCTATCACATCGCGCAAACGTCCAGAGTCGAGCCGAATCGAGCCAAGCCAAAAACACGCTTCCACGCTCGTTATTCCGACTCTGCTGCCGTTTGTTGTTCACTTCTGGGTCTCAGCGCTGCGTTATGTAAGCTCACGATTACTGCAACAGCGCGACCCGCCACCAGCAACAAACAAGCAACAGCACTTACTGCTTGGTTCTTTGTTATTTGAGGGTTAGGAGGGGGGGGTCGCGCGGGGCGACGGTCGCAGCCGCCCGGCAGGCCCCCGGTGGGCCAGGCTCAATGTTTGACAGCTCTGATGTAATGAGTCAAACTCGGGAGGTTTTTCTGGTTTCCTCTGAAGTCCGGCATCTGGTGACTGTTGAGACGAAGACCGAAAAAAAGTCTGACTGTGCAAAAAAAAAAAAAAAAGGCTCTGATGGAGACTGAAGGCTCGCGTGTTCTGATCGCGTGTCTTTTCCCCAGGAGTGGACGTGGAGCTGTGGGCCCACGAGCACACGTACGAGAGGCTTTGGCCCGTCTACGGCGACAAGGTCAGCGCCCTCCTCCTCCTCTTCCTCCTCCTCCTCCTCCTCCTCCTCCTCCTCCGCTGCCCCCCTCCTGTCAGAGGATGGCCCGCGTCACGCCCGTCTCTTCGCAGGTGCACAACGGGAGCCGGGAGCAGCCTTACGTGAACCCGAAGGCGCCGGTGCACATCATCACAGGCTCGGCTGTAAGTACTTTCCCATCGCCGCGCGTGCGATGCATGAATTGACGGTAACATCACCAAAAACACTGTCGGCTATTGTACACAGCGCGGCCTGTGCGGCAGCTGGCGCCCGCCGCGTAAGTTCAGCACCAGCTGTCGGCCTGCTTAAGCGTCGCTCTGATGTGGCGGCGGCGGCGGGGGCGGGGGCCGCGCTTTGTCGTTTCGCCACATGGGAATTAGTCATCAGCGAGTCAAAGAGCGCCCGCCGGGCTCGCGCTGGCGGCACGACCGCAACTGCAGATGCCAAACAGGGCCCCGTGGGCCAGAGCCGCAGGCGGGCAAGCGCGGGCGGGCGGGCAAGCGCGTCCCTAACGGACTCCCGGCGGCTCGCGCGCAGGGCTGCAGGGAGAGGACGGACAGGTTCAACCCGGACCCCAAGGCCTGGAGCGCCTTCCGCAGCACCGACTACGGCTACAGCCGCATGCACGTGGTCAACGCCACCCACCTGTACTTGGAGCAGGTCTCGGACGACCAGGTGAGCGCACGCGGAGACGGAGACGGGGGGGGGGGCGGGGGGCGCGGAAGTGTCTCCGAGACGCTGACAGAGCCTCTTTTTTTTTTTTCCCCCTTTTTATGTCTCCCAGTCTGGCAAGGTGATCGACAGCATCTGGGTGGTGAAGGAAAAACACGGCCCCTCCGCCTGGCTATGAAGACGGCCATCCGCTTACCGACTAGCCGCACTTTGAGCTTCTAATCACTTCATTTTTGCTGAATCATGCTGTGATAACGAGCAGATCTACTGATCCACTGACTTTATCGTCATGCAACAAGTCGGCGCAACGCTTCCCAGCGCGCTACAAAGGGCTTCACATTGGAAGAAGAGCCGCTTTTCAATGGCTCGCTCGCAGAAGTCGCGGCAGAGTCGTCATCGTTGCACCTTCGCACCTTCGCTCGCTGCTTCCCGCAGAGATCAATTCCTAGCCTGTGCCTGGCGGACCCCGTCTCGAACCTGCAAATACACTTAGGAGATCAGGACCCCCAACCCCCCCACCCCACCCCCCATCCCACCAGGACCCTCTATCCCTCTATCTAGCAGACAGATTCTCCCTTGGCTTCCCTTATCAGGATGTTGGAAAGTCGTTTTATCGTCCATCTGTGTGGCTGCCGGGACCCGAGACAAGCGAGACACATGGCAGTCGACGTCTGCACAAACGGGCGGTTACGTAACCCCGGGGGGTGGGGGGGTGGGGATGCTTGCGGCTTGGGCCGCGCGCACAGTGAGACGCGCCGCCTTCCGCGGAGCGTTACTCACACCGCGTCTCGGTCCCACGCCGGTCGTATTAATTACTAATAACAGCGCGCCGCCTCTGATGGATGTTGGCGGGGGCGCGCGAAGCTGCAACGCATGTTTTGGAGGGGGGGGGGCTGTCAAAACGTCAGGAGAGCCAGACGGCAATCATCTGCATAATTGTGTTGACACAACACCGCCTGCATACACAAAGTCGGAGATCTGGTAACGGCAGACGCTCGAGGTAGCACGCGGCGCGCTCACTGTCTGCCGTTCAAATTCGAACCACATGCGACGGATGCTACGCGAGGGCCCGTACGTGCACGTTAAACCTCTTATTGCAGGGGGTGTTAATGGAGCGCACGGGGCAGTTTATCTCGAGTGGGGCAGTAAAATTATGACATCATAAACTTTAACAACTCCAAACTTCTTTTTTTTTTTTTTTTGGGAATGTTTGATTTTGTTTGTTTAAAGTTTGCTTAAGAGTGCAAAGAAATCAGATTCAACAGTAGGAAAACCTGCATTTTTTAAAATTTGTTTTTGTTTGTTTTTTTAAGCTTTTTGAGTTTAAGGAATTTCTCTTTAACGTGTCTTTTTTTTCCCTTGATGTAAACTACTGAAATTTTAAATAATAATCACCAGTGATTGAAGCTACTTCACCAGCAGACTGGACAAAATGAAAAGCATTAAATAAAAGAAGCATGTGAGTCAACGCTCAGTGAAACTCTTTCTTTTTTCTCTAAACTCACACGCTGCTCGACAGATTTTAACTCTGTTTTTTTGTTAATCCTTAAATTAATACAAAAGACTCTAACAAGCCTGCCAGAGGCTTTTATTGAGACAAAAATCACAAAGCGCTGCATCTGTTGGCCTGATGTGATTCTGGTTTTGTACGGAAAACAACAAAAACAAAGATGGAGAGCTGCTTTTGCTCATCACATTTGATTGCAAGACAATTAGGATCTTATTGGGTATTTTTGGAAAAAACTGTCAAACGGTCATCAGTATTGAACTGAAGGGATTGAACCTCTGCCCTCATGTCGACTGAATGGAACAGCATCACTCACTCACACGTGTATAAGACACCGCACAACGCGACAACACAAAGCGAGCCGCTTCCTCCCGGGCAACATGTGTCAAAACAAGTTAACCGGAGTCCTGGTGCAAAGCGCAGTGAGGCGTCAGTACCTCGTCTGTAAACTCTCAGCAGCCGCTCTGATGTCGACGCCGCGGCGGCCGCGGCGGCGTCTGGCAGGAGGCACGCCTCGTGCTCGCACGCCCTCTCGCGCGAGGGTCTTTACAGAGAAGTTCCAGCGCCGGTGAGTTCCTAACCTCTGACCTGCACATGCTGTCCTCAGTATATTGTGGTGCCCCACGGAGTTGGAGGAGCAGGAGGAGGAGGAGGAGGAGGAGGAGGAGGAGGCGCCGAACGCAAAGCAGCCGGGAGCTGGCGAGGCGAGCGCGCCGCCGCCAGAAAGTTGCGTTTGTTTACAGTTGTTAGTGGCCACATTTACTGCCTACTTAAAGCTGGACGCCTTCCAGCCAGTCATACGTGCACACTGCATAATGCGAAGAAATGGATGGAAAGTTCCTGCCTTGTTTAAGGAGCAGCGTCCCCGCGGCGGCGGCACGTGATTTCCTCCGATGAGGAAGGTACGAAAAAAGAAAAAAAAAAAAAAGCCAACCTTGATCGCCGTCCAGGAAACAAAAGAGCGCGGAGAAAATAACATGTCACTTCAGATCGCACGGCCGCCGCTGAAATCTGATGTGCTTATTACGGGCCGGCGATGGAGGCACGGCAGGTCTGTGGTGGCGCGGCGGCGGGGCCTTTTGTTGACGCGAGGCGGCGGGGCACAAAACAGTTCCTCGCGCTTCCTTGAAAGACCTCGGCTCCCGACAAAACTCACTTTCAGAGCGTGTTTATTTGGACCCAAAGGCGACAGATGTGCTGAGGGGGAATTGGGGGTGGGGGGGGGGTTACGCACGGTGGCGTGAGAGGTCAAGGAGCTGCGTGCTACATTTGACTGGTATTTGCCCTTTAGCTTTCTTTTGGGGCGGGGGGGGGGGTCATTGTTGGGTGAAGGTTTCGCTGGAATCAGATCACTGACGTCAGCGGGCCGTGCGCCCGTCCAGGCCGTCGCAGCTGTCCCGAAGCGTTCCCATCGTCCCCTTCAAACGCCGAGACTTCTACGTGGTTTGGATCTACTTTTTCCCATTAACTGAGACATTTGAGCTCTGAAAACTATAGATGCGCTCGCTCCCATTTTTTCTCATCGCTGGTCCTTTGTTTCTTCCCCTGCTCACTGCGGTTCCTCGCTTGCCCCTCCTGATCAGTGCCGCGCCTCCACCTGCGCCTCGTCAACCCCCCTGCATCCTTTCCTTGTGTCACCGCCAAGTTTTTCGGCATGTCTCGGGAGTGTCTCAATAACTGCCAAATCAACAAGGCCTCTCAGTGATGTTCTAATTTGCTAAACCCCTTAATGCGTTGAACTCCCCTCGGGCAGCCTTGCGGGGTTAAAGGAGCAGATGTTCCTCCTCCCCCACAAAAAACAAAACAGCTGTGAGGCTCCTCTGAGCCGTTTCAGTAAAACTCGTATCAAAGTTATTTATCTGTTTCCGAGAGCCTCTCGTGACTCCCGGCGCTCGCGCTGCGGGCCCGGGAGAGGGGGCTTCTGTGCGTTTTCTCTCTCCGCGGGCGATCGAGAGGCGGCACTCGATCGAGCCGAGCAAGCCGGGGGCCTGGGGGACGCGCGGGACGAGTCCAGGGGACGTCTCGTCCATCCGGGACCACAGTGCTCCTCCAGAGCCCCAGCGCCGCCGCAGGGCAGCCCAAGGACCACCGCCAGGCTGGGACGAACAGAGCGAGGTCTGCCCCCCCCCCACACACACACACACACCCCCATCCCGCCGCCTCCGCCACACGTTCCCAGCATCAACAACCGCAGCGGCTTCCAGGCGACGCCGCGCTGCATGCGAACACCAGTAAATCTGACTGTCAACCTGACCGCCGCTCTGTTTTCAGAACCCCGACAAAGCGAGCGGAGGAAGTTATAAAACACATTCTCTCCGTTTGCGAAAGAAAAACAGAAAGCAAAATAGATCCAGAGCAGCCAAGCGGCACGTGTCGAAAGTCCTCCGAGCTGGCGCGAGGCGTCAATCACAGTCTCGGAGCGTGCACGGCTTTCGCTGACCGTCCCCGCCTGCGCTGAAGGTCGCTACTTTTCGGATCCTGTTGCTCGCGGCCTTCCCCTTTGCCAACTGAAGCTCCGGGGGCGCGAACTTGACACCTGGAACGACAGCTTTCTGACCTTCACCCAACCATCTCCAGATCAGTGAGCCACAAGCACCAATGCACGCTAAAAAAAAAAAAAAAAAAGGACCAAACGGGCACTTTCAAAATAAAACCCAGAGCAGTTGTTTGGCTCTCATCTTCATGCGGCGGCTCTTATTTGACGCATCATCCTTTTCTGCTGACGGGCGCGAAAGCCTTTACGAGAGTCAGCACGTCTCCGCTCCTCAAACGAAACAATGAGCTGCACTGAGAACAGGCAGTTTAGCGTAAACGGTCGTCATTAACAGTTCCCACCGAAATAGAATCGGCGCTAATGCTAAATGGCGCTGAATGCGCTTGGACGAGGACGGCGACGAGGTGTTGATGTGGCGGAGCTGCGAGCGGCTACGTAGCGCACGGCGAGCGGGGGGGGGGGGGGGGATGATGTAACAGGTGAGG
>JASSRZ010000051.1:56079-64081 GCA_032164315.1 Malacoctenus gilli | reverse complement strand
TCATTGGCTTCGGTGTTTTGGGGGGTGGTTGCAGACCCGTCCCCCCCCCCCCCCCGCCCCCCCCCCTTTCAAAAGCATAGTCGCAGACTACCAATCCGAATACCCCCTCCTCCTCCTCCCGCCACCTTCCCGGCCCACCCGTACGGACGTGTAAATAAATGTGAGGTCACCGTGGAGGGGCTTGGCCCGGGAGCGTTAGTCTTCTCAGGAAAAAAAAAAGAAAAAAAAAAAAAGAACGAAAGAAAAACACACTCACAGAGGAGGGGAAAAACGAGGAGAGCACAACATTTCAGGACAGCACAGGGGCTCCGAAGCAGTACCGCGGTCCTGCTCCGAAGACACTCGCCACAAGCAGCGTGTCGGGTTTTGTTTTTTTTTTGTTTTTTTTTACTGGAACGTGTCGCGGGACAGCAACAGCCAGGGCCAGTCTAATTTCCTACTGTCGCCTTAAGAAGCGCCGCTTATAGCAGCGCTTCCCTTTTCATCTCAGCACCTTGTCGTTATTTTTTTGATTGTTTTTTTTTTTTATCTTACCAAGAAATCCAGCCCCCCCCCCCCGCTCCCCCCCTCCGAAAATATCCGATTACAACAGGCCTTAACTGCTTCAGTGCCTGAGCTTGCATGTACATTTCTGACAAGAGGGTATAAAAGGAAACAAAAGAAAAAAAAAAACCTTCGTGTACAAATATTACCTCATTAATTCTTTTTTTTGTATTGAGGCCAGCAATACACGGGAATCACTTGTCTTAGCAACAGAGTATAAATTGGTTGGCTTCTTCTTCTTCTTCTTCTCTTCTTTTTTTTCCATTCCAAGCAAGACGTCCGTCTCATTTTTTTTTTGCTGTATATAAGATATTTTTGTAGCAAAAGAAGCCCAAACAGGAAGAGTAAGAGTGACAGAAATGTTGTCTTGACTATGTTTTTTTTTCTTTTTTTTTGCAATATGTATTTCCTGTGCAGTTGTGATAAATTATTCTGTTTTGTTTTTGATGTTGAGGTTATTTCATTTGTGTAGATATATGCTATTTAAATAATTTATCTAGAAGCGTAGCCTCATATGGAAGCGTTTCTGTCTGTATAAACTTATTTGCACACTGACATAAGGATGTCTTTGTTATTTTGGTCTTTTGTATGTCCTTTTTTTTTTTTAATTATTAGTGAAGCTTTTTCTATAAACATTTGTACCATAGTTTCTACCCCAAAGTGCTGTTTATACTCCAATCTGTTATTTTGTATTGTCAATTGATCAATAAACTCTTCAGGAGAAGGAAAAAAAAAAAGAACAACTTGTTTTCCTGGAATCTTTTCTGGAGCGATCTCTCCTGAACTCCGTATTTACTCGGATGGAAGCGACGGAAAAAAAAAAAAAACAGCGCGGAGGCTCGCCGCTGTGTCAGGGGACTGGAATCCATTAGTTTAGTCTGCTGAGGGCCCCCGGAGACAAGGGGGAGGATCCTCGGGGAGTAAACAACGGGAGGTGGGGAGGGACCCGACGTGAAGTCTAACCCACTTAGGCGGCACGTCCACACGGATCCGATCCGGCGTTTACCGAGGCATCTGCTCGCACCTTGGAGCGCCAGCGCCCGAGCGGGGAGGCCTTTGGAATTCTTTCGGTCCGGGGCCGTAAATAATCCACCCGCCTCGGTGTGGAAGCGAGGGGCCGAACTGGAGTCGTGGGGTGGGGGGGCTTGCGGGTTTATTTCGCGCTTGCCGGCAGGAATGTGGAAATTCCTTTGTTATAGGGATCTGTCAAAATAGACGCGCGAGCGTCCACGGACGGGATCCAGCGCTCGCCGGCTGGTATGCCGCGCGCGTAAATCACCGGCCGCACTCGCGCCGGGGATCGCTCCCTTTAATACGCCTTTCGCGGGGTCAGAGTGGAGCCGGAATCAAAGGCCCCGGCGAAGAGAGGCGGCGGCGGCGGCGGCGGAGAAGCCAGACGCTCCCAGCGTGCTGCGGGTCTCTTTACATTAGGGGGTGACCTCATTCTTCCCATAATGAGCTCACTGTGTTTCCATTACCCTAAACGAGCAGTAAATCTCTCCCCTCTCCTTTGACAAACACATTGTGTCACTCACGTCCACGGGATCCTGTACAAGCACACGATGCCGCCGCTCGCGCTGGGCACGGAGGGCAGAACGCGACAGCGGACGCCCAAGCGCGGCAGCCTGCCGCCGGCCCCCGCTCTCCCCGGCGGCTCAGGGTGCTCCTCTGCCGGGGACGCGACCCCGGAGCCTCACCTGGCCGGCGTGGGTTTTTTTTTTTTTTTTTTAATCCGGAGGAATGCGAGGCGAATTCCTGCCGCACAGGACTTGGCTTGGGAGGTGGCGGGGCGGAGGTGGAGGCCGACATGAACGGGCCCATAGGCGCCCCGGTGCCAGCAGAGGAGGGGCCTCGGGGCCTCGGGTCAGCCAGGTGTGCAGGGTTTGCATCTCACGCAGGAGCAAACGGGAACGCTGTCAATCCCAAAGGGAAAAAAAAGAGAGAGAAACGTCAATTTGGTCGTCGGGTGATTTTAATTGGTATCACTCGCTTATTGAATCATTCCTGGAAAACTAAAAGATAAGGAAGCGCTCCGTCTGAAAATATTCATGGAATGGGACACACGGTGAAGCAGATCACCTGAAGAGAGGAACGACAGGAACGCAAAAAAATAGGAGCAAAGCCGCGACCGACTGTCGATCCCGCGGAGCACAAATCATCCTTCCGTCGTGTCGGACTTCGAACTGAACTCGCAGACTTCGGACTTCACGGCCGGGAGGCTCCGCGTCAACTCGCATCGTTTACATGACCGCTTGCTTCGTCTGATCCTTCGTTATGAATCAGACTGTGATTGCATTTTTGTTGTGCATGCAAAGCAAGCACACACACGTTCTTAAAAAGCCCATCACGAATGTTGAAATATATAAAACAGGGTCATTCTACATGATCTGACAGCTTTAACCCTTTAACAACCTGCACGTCGGATGGAACTTCCCTCGGCGTCATTGTGCCACTTTTATTCATTGTTTATTTTCTTTCGATTTACTTCGATTGGCTCTACCTCCTTGTAACGCAAAATGAATGACATAAAAGAAGTATTTTCAGAAATGTGCCCGGAACAAAGTCCGATCGTCCGCCGAGCGAGTTTCCACAAAAACACGGAGAAGCCCACCGCGTGGCGATCGCTCATCCCAGAGTTCGAGAGGGACGCGAAGGCGTCGGAGCCTTCCCAGGCGCTCGCGTCCATCGTTAAGGTTTTGAGGGACGATGTGCGTTTCCGTTGCTTTGCGGGCCTCACGGTGCAGCGTCAGTCCTCCGCAGGTCCCCGGCTCCAGCCGTCTGTCAGCTCGCACTCGCGCAGCAGGTGGAGCAGCTGCTGCTCGCTCAGGTCCGCCGACTCGTCCTGCGGGGGGGGAACGCACAGAGGACGGTTGTTTTAATGCTACACGGTGTTTATGTTCAACATCAGGATTAAACTGTCCTGAAAACCTAAAAAAAAAAAAAAAAAAAAAAGTGGAAACGAGGTCGTGTTTGGATACGCCGTGCCGGACCGGAGCTGTTATTGTCGGGGCGATTACAAAACCAGTGATGGAATAGTTTTCCGCTGATATCTTCCTGACCTCACCCCCGAATTTACTCCCGACAAATCCGCCGAGCTTCCAAACTCCGTTCCCTGACAAATCCCCGAGATGCTGCGTTGCATTTTTAAAAAAAGAAAAAAAAAAGAAACGAAAAACAAAACGTGACCCGACTTAACAGTGGCACTTTATATCCTGCTGCTGGAGCCGCTACCAACTCCCTCCCCTCCCCTCACCCCCCCCCCCCCCCTCGGGGGTCCAGTTGGAGGCTGAGCGCGAGCGGGACACTTCCAGCGCTGGAGCCGAGTGTTGTTTTTCCCACAGACAGGCCAGACTCCTCCTCAGGCAGCCCGGGACCGCATGTGAGGTCGCGGAGGGGAGGGAAGAGAGCCGCGCAGGTTAGCGGCGAAGGGTCTTTAAAGGTGAGTGAAACGTTCGTGGGAAAGATCTGTCATCTGGAGGGAAAGAAAGAAAAAAAGAAGGCCCCACAACAAAAGCCTGAGCTCAAATAAAAACACGACCGCGTAAACTTGCAGCTCTTCTGAACGGAGGCGAGGCGCTTCCAATCTGCCGCCACTTCGCTTTGTTGAGACAGCTGCGACTTAGCGGCACCGCTCCTTCCAAATGCTATCAGCTCGTGCCCTTTCATGACTCCAGGAATAAGCGAGAAACGTGCGGCGAGCGGCCTGTTAGGGCGAGCGATCTCCGCCGTCAACCTCCCGCCGTTCCTTCCATCCCTCAGCGGCGGGCCGAGCGTCCCGGGCGCGGACGCGCGCCCTCGCTCGACGCGACGTCGTATCGCTCGAAAAACAGACAGGTAGCGTCGCGTTGCCAGACAGAGTGAGAAAAATAGATGGCGCGTTTTCTCCGCCGCCAGGCGCTCCCATCTCCGTGAAAACAGTACGTCCGCGGAGCCTCTCCCCCGCGACCCGCTGAGTCACTCAGACAAAATCACATTCCTGACGCAGGAAAAAAAAAAAAACTCATCGGTCATCCGGACCACCTCCTGAAGACCCCCCCCCCTCTCCGCCCCCCCCCCTTTTTCACCAGACCCCGAAACGGTATATTCATCAAAATTCCTGTCCATGTTCACGGTCCCGCTGATTGCAGGTGATGGCCCGTTGGGTCGGGTTACCTGCTCGCGACCCCTGCGACGACCCGCGCGATTACCTCCAGCCCCATCGCCCTGCTGGACACCACAGGCCCCCTCGCGGACATTCCAGCCAATGGGAGAGAAGGACATAAAAAAAAAACCCAGCTCGAGTCCTGGTATGCATCCCGGTTGAATACAGGATGCAGGATAGAACACTTAATGTCGAGGCATTCGCGCCCGTATTCTGTATTCTTTCCCCATCCGTGGGCATCCTGTTACATAAGCGGGAGCAGGAGCTCCTGCGGGACGGAAAAGAGAGTCGAAGCGCGGGGGTCAACTGCAGGCATGTCTGCATTTTTAGAGTACATAAATGAGGCCGTTAAAAGCGCCCCACTGGCTGGAGCATCAATGGCCAGAAATGCCTTTGACTAATGCCAGCAGTCCGGGAGATGGGAGCCACAGTTTAGACAAAGAAAAAGGGAGTGGAAAGAAAAAAAAAAAAGAATCATCTTCAACTGCAGTAACAGAGTTTGACCTCAGGTACCCTCCAGCAGGAGCCAACAGTGTCAGAGGGTCCGTTTTTTTTTTTGGTTTTTTTTCTCTTTTTCATGATTTATTTTTCGGCAGCGCCGACGGAGAGCTGTGGCGGGGCAAAAGTGCGCGTGGTATATTTGAAGGAACCCCCCCCCCCCACCCCCCCATGGTCCTGGAGGGCCGGCGTCACGCGCGTTCGCTCCCCCTTCCGCTGCACGCCTGAGCGGCTCGGAGAGACCTTCAGACGGGCAGGACCGCGGACCTCCGCTTACCACAGGGGGCGCAATTCGCAGGGAACTTAAAATAGCGACCTCTCCACTGTGGGAAACGTTTGTCAGTGATTGAAGAATCTTCCCCAAAAAAAAGGAGGGGGAGGGGTTCATCATGGAAGGAGCAGCGTACAGCTATTTTGTGTGCACGCTTTAAGTGCAGAAAGACGAAAAAAAAACTCCTCAGGTGCAACTTCCTGCGCCGCGGCCTCGGACGCCGCCGGCCGGCCGGCCTGCCCGCGTGTTTATTGTTTGATGATTCCCTCGGAGCCCCTCCCTCCTCCTGCCTCCTCTCACCCCGGACCGCTCTGAGTCACACTCCGTCTGAGGTCTCCCCCCCCCCCCCCCACTCCTCCTTGTTAAAGGGAAGCTTTTTTCCTGTCCACTCTTACTCATGTGGTAATTGTTGGGTTTTCTCGCCATTTAATTGCACGGTTCTCAACCTTCCTGTGCGGGTCCCCCGAGACGACTTATGTGGTGATTTTGGAGCTTTAAAAATAAAAAAAAACAAGGAGCGAACTGGACCGCGAGAGAAAAAAAAAGATGGGAGTATAAAAACATTTATTTACGTGCTTTTTTTTTTTTTTTTTCTTTCCGATCCGCATTGAGGGAGGAAAAAATAAACAGCCGAGCGGGCTCGAAACGCCGGAGGCGAGCGCTGGAGTTCATCCCCAGCCGGGCGTCGTCTGGCTTCCGAGCTCAAGACGGAGGATCCACGGGCGACCTTGACGCTGACAAAGCCTCCCGCTGACAGCCGAACACAAACACAGCACACGGTCGTCAACCCCCCCCCCCCCCCGCGGCACCACCAGACACGGCGGGCGGGGGCGCTTGCGTTCGCGCGGGCGGAGCGGCGAGTTGTGTTCCGTCATGTTTGCGCTGTCGTCGTTCTGCTTCACTGATTCGCGGATTCCTTTCGGAGTCGAACGTCGGGTCGAGGCAGGTCAGCGGGCCAAACTGCTCCGACTGCTCCCGAACGCCGCGCTGTCCTCGTTCACCGCGTGAGACCTGCCTTCGAGCCGCTGCCTTCGAGCCGCTGCCTCCGACTCCGTTCGGTACGTCCTCGGGTCGGTCGCGCCGTGACCGACGGTCACGCGGTAGCGGGCGAAAGATAGTCGAGCGCGTCGGGAGTTCAGTCATTCAGTCGTGAAAATCCCGAGAGGGGACGCGCTTCTCTGGCCGAACCCGTCGTCGCACAACGCCCGGCGGACCGGCGATGAGACGGAGTCGCGAGCGAACAGCGGAGGTAAACTCCGAAAACGCGCGAGCGGCCAACGAATCTTGGCAGCCGGCAGGCAGCGCGCGCTGAAACGCACATCTGCGAATACTCGAAAGCGTCGAGGACTGAAGTGACGAAGCTCTCCCCTGGAGTTCTCTCGCCGGAATGTGAAAAAGTTCCAACCAGAACAAACGACGCTCCGATTTTTTGGAGGGGGGGGGGGATCTAGTTTCCGCGTTATTTCCGAACTAGCAGCACCTTTCTTGCCGACGTCACTCCCAGCCGGGCGTCTTTTCCTGCTGCTGTCAGGCGGACCGAGTCGGCTCGGGATTACCGAGGCGCGACGGACGAAGGAGCGAGTTCGAGGGAAAGCTCAGAGAGCTTTTTCCGAAATTCCATGCGAGGAATATGTTCCTTTAGGTCTGGAGTTCGAATGCTGTGGCTGGGTGGTCGCCGTCACTCCTGCCTCCGGCATGATGCGGAGCCACGCCTCTCTCTCTCTCCTTCTCCCACAGTCAGTCCATCGGGCTCCCCACGGCCTCCGGTATCTCTTGCCCTTTAGACGGGAGAATCCAGTCCCCGCCCCCCCCCCCTGACAATGGCCAGGTGGACCCACGTCAGGCCCCCCCCCCCCTGCTAAAAGACGGAGGTTTTCGGCCGCTCCTCACTATCAGTTTTCAATCAGGGCAGGAATCCAACAAAGACGGAGCTGTTTGCTCCCCCTGCAGCGATCTGCCCCGCGGTGGCCCACCACCTCCACGGGCTCAGTGTTTGGCTTCTGTGTGCAGGGGGGGGGGCGTCGGGCAGGTTTACCACTAGTGGGGGCTGCTCATCTTTCAAGGTCAGCGACTCCAGCCGCATACCTGAGCCCTCATCGGCCTCTCCGCCGATACACGCAGGAATTCTATTCATTACGCTCCCATTCAGATGCAGGGGGGGGGGTGGGGGGGGGAGCGGGAGCGGCGCTCACGCGGCCAGCCCGCGGATCTTTCTGCTACATTATACCGGTGACATCACTGCGTCGCGAAGGCAGCTCGTCAAACGTCAGATAATGTGGTTAATATGATAATAACCGGCCTCGGGGGGCGGGGGGGGGGAGATTCGCGAGGCGGCTGATTAAAGACACAAGTCGCTGGATGAAGCCCAATATCCTCGCTTCACCCCGTCAATACGCAGCTGACACATGCACTGTGTGCGTGAAAATGTGGAGCACTCACGCACACGCGCGCACACACACACACACACACACACACACACACACACACACACAAAGAGGCTTCGATGTCTTGTTGCACGTGAGATTTTTCCCCTCTCACACAGACATGTT
>JASSRZ010000051.1:16257-38787 GCA_032164315.1 Malacoctenus gilli | reverse complement strand
CGGGGCACACAGGTCATCTCCTCTTTTACGACAGCACATGACTGGTCAGCACAGAGAATGACACAAAGCTGCTGACTGATGTGATGTGATCTGATCCCCATCTAAGACACGTAAAGTAAAAAAGTTCCCGCTGTACAACATGAGAATGAAACAACCTTAACAGACTGCTCCGCAACGGTGGCCTCTTGGACAAAACAGCCTGTTTTACAATGGAAGCTATTATCACCTCGCTTCATCCCATCATTGAAACATACACAAACTAATGTCCTTTATAGCATATATATCTGACTTCAGTCTGGACTGCCAGTAAAGCAAAAAAAAAAACTGCATCCAGCAGACTGCAGGAGACGCAACTCCGTCATCGCAACGCCTTCAAAAAGGGAGCCGACATCTGTTAAAAACTATTTACATGATATGTATAGAATTGTGGTTTGGGGTTTGGATCACTCCAAGACAATTAGTGAGTATTTAAAGACCTGTTTACTGTCGCCAGATGACTGCGCGACACGGTCGTCCAGCAGGTTGCGCTGTAAAGAGTGGGAAAAGTGCGATCTCAGTCATAACAAAGGCTCTGAACCGCTTCACACAAGCGCTGCTGTGGACAACCCCAGTGGGAGAGGCGCTTATGAGAAGACAATAAAAGGAGTTTTCGCAGGGATTGCAGGGTAGTGGGAAGGGGTGTGGCGTTTGTCCCCCTCCTCGCCAAGTTCAGCCTCGTGGAAAAAAAAAAACAGCGAGCGCGGCGCCTGGGAGTTCGCGCTCGCGACCTAACCGGCAGAGGGCTTCGAGGTGTGTTCACGGAGCGTTCCACCGCGAAAGTGGGAGGAGAAACGTGCGCTCGCTGCCAGGCAGGCTTACAAAGACATCCGCGAGTGCTGGACGCCGCCGCCGCCGACCGTGATGGCGTTCTGCTCCGTTGCGAGTTAGCGCTCTTCCGGTAATTCGGCGGGACCTCGGACGTCGTCTTCCAGCGTTCTTCCTCTGCGCAGAGGAGGACAATGTCTTTTTTTGTTTTCGAGTCGAGAGAAGCACATTGTTCCGCCCGAAGCCGCGCGACCCCAGCCGCTCTCTGACTCGGTCTGAGGCCGAAGCGCAGACACGACACGCGTCTGCATCGCGTTTCAGAACGCTACGGTACGACTGTCGCATTTCGGTACAGTTTTCACATCAGGATCCAGAGGGGACGGGCTCAGCTCCTCTTTCAGACGAAACTACCATGACGGAAGCTTTCCAAAGCTTTAATTATGGGACCGGACCAAATGAGATAAAATTGCAAGCTATCTGCCCGACCGCATTGTGTCGGTCAGAGAGGGCGTTTTTTTTTGCTCTGCTCGGTCACTTAGCGCTTTGCTGCGTTTAAAATCATGGGTGCTCATCAGCAACCACACAGTGTGACTCAGTGACCTCATTGCCTTATATTATGAAAAAAAATAGCCCATCGGAGCACAATAAAAGCACAGCTGATGTCGAGGCGTGGAAGGCGCTAAAGTGCCGCTGATTACAGCCGAGATCCGATGGAATTAAACTGGGACGCTGATGTAAAGAAAAAAAAAAAAACAGATTTTTTTATTGCGACCACACGTGTGCGAAAATATAAAAAAAACAAACTCGCAACAACCCACATTTGAAAGGATGACATGTGCAATCTGTGTAAGCACACACGAACACGCCCATGTCAGTGAGCCGCCGGCACCGGCCCAATCCCATGACAGAATCCTTTTTGCTGCTGGCTTGCAGCTGTGGGTGGTGCAGGCATTACCACACAGTGGTACAGTAGGAGGGGGGGGGGGGTGTACTGTACATTAATCGCACACACAAACATGTGTTTTTAATGAGAGGGAGGCTATTACAGCTGGGAGCCCGAGGAGAGGGACGCAGAACGGGGAGAGCAATGCGGTCACAGGGACAATATTGGCAGCGTCCAAGGGAAACACCGTTGAAAGTTGCGTTTCGATTCCATTACATCCACATCACCGACGGAGGGTTTTTTCGAGCTACCTGACCCTCTTTCCAGTCGTCGAAAATCACCAATCACGAGCCAGAGGCAAAGAAAACAAGCACGACCAAGACCCGTGCCGTGACTCACAGCGTGGCCCGTGACGACTGACACTGTCACCTCTCGGCTTCGTGAGCGCCGGATTCCTCCGGCGCCACATCATGCGGCCGGGCGAGACGCACCTGCCGTCGGCCGCGACGGCCGATCCGAGCTCGCGCCGAGTTTTTCCAAAATCAACGCGTCCGTCCCGAACAGCAGTCTCCCGCGCCTGACGGCGGTCGGCCCGGCAGGACGGCCAACTGGCCCGGGAGCGGCATTATTATCTGCGAGTGACAAGAGGCGACGGGTTCTTTCCCTCGAACTGGGTCAGTCGTCACGCGCTCACAAAAGACCGACTGCGCTCGTGGAGTCAGGCGAGTCCTGCCGCCGCGGCCGAGCGGAGCCTCCCTGGAGGCAGATGAAGTGGTGCCGAAGGCCCCGCAGCCTCTCGCGGGGCCCGCAGATGAATGCACGGTGAACTCAATCGACTGGCTGTCTCTCCGGAGCCGGCGTTTACAATGAAGCGCGGCCCGCTTGCACAGCGGGGCTGCGTTGAGTTAGCGTCAGTTAGCCCCGAGCCCGTTTTTCACTGGAAATCACCAGGAACTTTTAGCACCACTAAATTATGCACCTGGGGGAAAATAATTCCTGAACGCTATCGCACTTTGAGCCTCCCGCCCCCACCAGATGTCAATCGATGGCGCTGCTGCGAAGTTGCGAGTCAAACACACATATCATCTGAACAGGATGCTCCCAGTTCCGGAAAAAAGACAGACCTTAGTCGCGAGCGATTCGCTACGAGGGAGCGCTCGCTGCGGTAGAGGCGCCTAACTCCCCCCTTTTCCGTGTAGAACGTCACAGAAGATCCATCCGACATAGTCGGGAAAAGAAAACATTGAAATTAGGGCCATGATTTAGGATCAGGTGAGGGGGGGGCGGGGTGTGAAACAAAAGGTAGAGGGGGCTTTCTTCAGCGCTCCCGTGGAACGAGCAGGTTCGCGAGCCGCCGTCCAACTGGTTTCAGTTAGCCCGCTACCAAGAAGAAAGGTTACTGCAAAAACACAAGCATACTTCCCTTTACGACCGCCTTAAGAATTTACTGCCACTGATGCAAAATGAATTGCTGGCTCAGAGGGGAAGTTTATTGTGCGGGCAGTTCATTTTCTAATCCATGCCACGGCGGCAGGACCCCACTTTCACTTTTTTTCGACCCTGCTCCCCAATCCGTCGCCGCTTATTTCGTGTGCTTGCACGAAAACCTTCATTGGTAAACGATTTGTGAGTTTTAGGACTCGGAGGGGTGACTCATCCGCGCTCACCCGACTGTCGAGAGGTCCTCTGTCCGTTGTTTGATTCATATTTTACATCATGTGAAAACGAGTGACCGCATTAGCCGTTCGGGAGGCTAATGGGGAGCAGATGACGGACGCATGACGGGGAACTGTACTTTCCCGAAAAACCTCCTCTGACCAAGGAGGATGATTAAAGGGTGGGAAGGGGAGGTGAGGCGGGTTCCACCAAGTAACACATGCAGCTGCTGCGTGTTATCGTATTTTTACGGTTGGCCGAAGGTCCACTCTATATCACGCGGGGACAGCCTTGCGAGACAACGCCGACTTACTTTGAAGGGTCCCGCTCGAAGGACTTTTGTTGACTTGACTTGAGGGGTTGCAAATGGACTTCTGAGCAAGTTTAAGTGTTTATGGTGGCCGTAACGTCACACTTTTTTAGCTCAAAAGGAAAAAAAAATATATAAGCCTACTTTCAGGGAAAACCATTGATTTTTATGCAACTGTTTACGCAACACGATGGACAAGCTCGAAGACAACTTGTGTCTGAAATGATTTGTATTTTCATGAGATCTTGGTGCACGACAGCAACGTCCAGAGAAGCAAGTCCGGGACTCCGGGGGCCACATCAGCGCAGCTGCTCCGAGCGCAGCTCGTTCGAGGCGCTTTCGGAGCGGCTCGGGCTGCACCGACCGTCTTGTGTATCAAAGTCTGAGCTGGAAAAGGCTCCCGTAAGAGGAATGCATTATGGGTAGTTTCCAAGGGAGGATTTTTACAGTCAACATGTCAAGGAAAATAGTAAAAAAACAGCAGCTAAACTTAGACCCAAAGCACCCAGTGGCACGCACAAACAACATGCCGGTATGCTTTGCTGTCTCCTGTTTACTTGTTTGCGCTTTGCTTCTCCAATTAATAAACATCTGTTGTTACTCTTTTTGCGATCGGCGTGCTCCGAATGCACACTTGGGGCCACGCAATCTGAGGGCTCCGAGAAGAAGACGCGGCCGGAGGCTTAACATCACCTTCCGACGCTGCACGAACCTGGCTGATATCAATCCATTCAACAGAATGATTACATAAAATCTGACCTCGAGAAACATCCTCTCAATTCTGGCTTTGGTTGCAATCATCCCCATAAATCACCCGATCCGCTCTCCGACATCCACTCAAAACCCAGTCCTCTCCGCAGCGAAATTCATGGTCCTGAAGTTGCTATTGACCGAACCGCCAATGTTTTTACGGCCCGATTTATTGTCGCGGAATTCTCGGAGCCCCAGTTCAGTTCATCACATTTCTTCCTTTTGTCTAACCCGAAGTCTGAAACACAAAGATATGAAGTTTATAACGCACGCGGGAGGGAGGGAAACAGCTGCGACGTCTTACACTTCTGGAGTGGGACCGATTTGCCAATTGAAGTTACAGATTTTACATTTTTTCCGGTGACGCATATTATGCAACTTTTCTGAGTAAGGAAGCTTCGATTTGACAAAAGTGAATTGGAGCGTTACGACAGCCCTATCGAGACAGCACAACCGCGGAAAGGCCCAGGCCACTATGGGACTTGAACCTGCAACCTACTGGTCGTCGGTCCCGTGCGCCCATTCGATTGCTGCTCCGAAGGCAAAATATGAAGTGTTCTCACAGTTAAAGAGACACCTTGACGGATTGATGGACAGTGACTTAATACCGCAGCTTGAAAGCGTCCTTCCCCTGCCATGATCATATAAAACTGAGTAAATTGTCAGTGTGAAAGGGGAAATTTTTCAGCCAATGCCATGAATATTCCCAAACCATGTGTCATTCGCCAGTCGCGCGCCGTTCCAGCGCTGGGATTCAAGCTCCTAAGTTTATTTTTTCCCCCCTCGTCCAATTTCCAGTAGTGCTACATGAAAGTGGCGCCCTGGGCGCACAGAACGGCATTATAAAGTTTTTTACGGCTTTCAAAACATCATTTTCCACTGACAGGTTGCGCGGCTGATGAGCGCGCCATCTGGCGTTTTCAGAAGCCAGTGAGATAGGGGTCCTGAGATAACTCTCTGAGCTCACGTCTAGGAGCGGACCCAAAAACCCAGGACCAGGGCCTGGAAAACGCTCTGTTATGAGCATCACCTAAGTTGCTTCTTCACTATTTTGAAGGAGATGTTCCGATTCGACTCCAAACTCAACATTTCAAAGGCTTGCATCACCAGGTGGAGCTAACTTGGCGCTACACGAATTAGGGTTGAAAATCTATGCGTGGACTGATTTGTTTCAGGGAGGAAAAAAAACAGTTTAATGCTTTTATCGTACTTGTTTTAATACAGAATGTTTCTCTGTATTATAACTTGGTTAAAACACAAATGCATACAGTTAACTGCAATTTATTGATTACCAAGCTCCAGACACGCGACCTGTCAAATGATGCACAAATAACAAAAAACACATGCACGTATTTTATATGAGTATCTTCTCAACGCCTGGTTGTGACAGCTTGGATTTCTTAAAACAAGAAATAACGCAATAAATACTGTAACTCAAGTCGAGTCGCCGATTTTAATGTTTCTGGGAGGTTTGACGCGAGGACCTTTACGAGGAAAGTGGGGAAACTGGATGAAATGGGGGGAGGGGGGGGGGGAGCAACCTTCAGTTGGGCAGGAGACAGCATCCCCCGTTGCGCAATACTGTTTTCCCCCACTCGGGCTTTCCGGGGGTCAAAAACAAAAGATTTTACAAGATTTTGACATCGATGCCTCGCTGAGTTGACCTCGCGGCAACGCTTAATGACGTTGCCTCGTTGCCGTTCTGGAGGGTGCATAAAGGAACCATTGGCACGCTGGGTAAAGTTAATGGCCTGATGATGTCGGGGAGGACCTCTCATTTGCACTCCGAGACAGAAACGAAACGTTTCATTGCACGCTGTAAAAAAAAAACGCTGGCTTATTGCTGGCGCGCATGAAAAACAAACACGGCAGCTCTCGACTTGCTGCGTACATACCCGACCGGCGCTCAGGCTGGTGTAGGAGTTTCGCGCCAAGTGGAGCTCTTCGACGGGCAGAAGCAGCCGGATTTTGGAGTCGATGTCATTCAGCTGGTCCAGCTCGGCGGGCTCCGGGGTGTAGCCGTGGCCTGACGGCGCCCACGCGGCCTCCTGAAAGAAACCACCGCCGGAATGAGCCCTGGTCCACCGGGTCCACGCCTGCTTTATGTCACACCCGCTAGATCTTCGAAATTTCTGGAACGGCCGCGCGAAAAAGTGACGTCTGAAACGGGGGCGAGGGACAAGTCTGACTCTCGCGCTCGGCATTTTCTCCCCCTTCTGGATGGGTCGGATGCCAAACAATGACAACCGCCTCGAGCTCACAGCGAGTCTTTGTCCCAGGGAGGCTTCCATCACATCCTCTGGGAAACAGTGGGTGGGGGGGTGAGCTCACGGTGGTGAGATAAGATCTCGCAAGCAGGCCCGTCGCGCCGAAGAAGATTAAAGCTCAAGCAGGGAGCGCAGGCTGCAACCGAGGCTGGAGAAAAACTGGCAAAGGAAAAAACAAAACAAAACAACAACAACAGCGCACACAGGGGTCTAATAACGGGGCGGGGGGGGAAACGACGTCGCGCCAACTTTCAAAAAACAGATGCTCCGTTTTTATATGACATTTGATTTGTATTTGATTGCGCTCGCAGCGGGGTCGCTTGGACGGCGCGGCGGATCTCGATCCCAGGGCCGCTCTGATCAACAGGCAGGCCTCCAAGACGTTGCGAGGCAGAATGTGGAAGTCATCGTCAGACACGACACGAACGGCTTCGACGCGGACGGATTTACTGCCACCGCCGCTGGCTGCGGGACTCGCGGTCGGAATCGCTGAGACTCGTCCAAAAGGAAGCTTCGGACTTTTCCCTCTTTTTGTTGGACGACCGCTGACCGAGGGCCAGCACACGTGAAAAACACCTGTCGCACACGGAGTGACCTGAGGCTGTGTCACTGGTGTGTTGTGATCCCGCGGTTAAAAGGGGAGTGATACAAACAAAGTGATGTGAAAAAGATGAACGACGGGTTCGGAGTTTTTATCTCTCGCACTTGATCTTACCACTTACGCCCCTGGACAGGTCGCAATCAGTGGGACAGAAACGTCCCGCCCGAGTTCGGACCCAGGAACGTCGCGCTGTGAGGCGAGGGCGCCAACCACCAACCTTGGTTTGCTCGGACCAGAAAGAATGTCTGTCTGTAAGAGTGATTTGTTGCATGAACGCTTCGATTTCGGTACAGGTAATGTAAATAAGACATGTGGTGACGACGCAGTGTTGGAACATTCAAGTTATTGAGAAGGTTTTTGTCTTTTGGGGGGCTGAATTGTCCAAAAGGACGACGACCCTGAACAGACTTCTAACGATTGGATATAGCCGGTCCCTGCCTTTCCATCGAAATACCGTATTTTCCGCACTAGAAGGCGCACCTAAAAACCTCCAAATTTCTCAAAAGCTGACAGTGCGCCTTATAATTCGGAGCGCCTTATATACGTTGTGCCATATTTAGCCACAACAGGTCTCGCAACTACGGTAGACAGCCGCCAACTTCAAGCGCGCGGTTAATGCTGAACCCAGCATTCACCGGGCGACTGCGCGAGGCGGTGGCGACTGAGCAGCGGCAGCGTGAGCACGGCGGTGGCGGCGGCAACGACAGAGAGCGGGTAGCTCCTCTGCAGCGGGGCCGGCGGCCAGGAGCCGGCAAGGAGGCGGCGAGGAACCGGCGAGGAGCCGCTGCCGTCGCTTCCGTGGCCAGCCGGGCAGTGAGCAGTTTAAACCCAAGGCGATCATTACGCATATCACGCAGTAGAACACGGGGATAGAGCAGCAGCAAGAGAATTTAACATTAACGAATCAATGGTGCGGAAGTGGAGGAAGCAACAAGATGACCTGCGCCAAGTAAAGAAGACTGTTTATTGGTTTTGGGAGTGAACGGAGTTGTCAGAACGCTGGTTTGTCATCTATTAATAAAGTTTGACTGACCTATCTGACTGTTTTGTTGACATTCCGTTTAGCGCAGCTCCTTCTAATGGATGCATAAAGTAACCTCAGCCTCTACTGTAGCGTCTATCCTATGTGCCTTATAATGTGGTGCGCCTTATATATGGACAAAGTTTGTAAAATACGTCATTCATTGAAGGTGCGCCTTATAATCCGATGCGCCTTATCGTGCGGAAATACGGTAGATGGCCGAGCCCCCCCACCCCCTCAGTCTGGACCTCCACCCTGTCGAGATTTCATGGAATGAGTTGGAAAAACAAACTGAACGTATCGTTGGTGTGGAAACATGTTGATTCGTAGCCGAGAGACGAGCGTTTGCTTTACTGCCCGAGGTGGATGAGCATCGGTCCGGCGTTACAGTGGCTACCACTGCAGGTGCAGCTTTAAGGACCTGAGACAGGCCCAGGCCACATTTTCACCCCAATGTCCGAAATCGTGCGCTGCAGCTCTGCTCAATTCAGTACGACTCTGCAGAGCATCAATAATTTTAACATGAACGCGAACCAAGTAAATCTTTCAAAGTTCTGCTTCTGCTCTGCTGAAAGCCGCCGTTGTTTATTTCAGCATCGATTGGAAAAGCATGGCCGTCGGAGCCTTTTCCACCCGAGCCCCCGATTGTTCTGATTTATCACCTCGGGTTGCCACAGAAACTGCGCAGCTTGTTAGCGCGGGTGTCAGAGGCAAACACAGAAAAAGTGTGTGAGGTTGAGCGGCGTTTTTTTCTTTTTTTTTTTGCCTTTTTTCTTTTGATGAGCCCCAAGAGATCCTGCCAAGAAAACGGGTGAAGGCCCTCAGAACTCCAGACGCTCCGCTGCCAAAGTCCCGGCGACATAAATTACCCGCTCGCACCGTTATGACCGCTCCTTCGCGGCACGGTCTCACAATAACAGGAAGCCTCCTTCCAGCCGGCGCGAACGAGCCGGAGCTCCTGCACTCCCCCCGCAGCTCAGCGTCGGCCGCCGCCGCTCGCCGTGTTGTTCCGAAAAGTCAAGGCGGCCGTCATAAATACAGCGGCGCGGCGGTTCTGTCCTGAGGATGCAGGGCTGTCAGGCTCGGGCTAAACGGAAGCGTATGTTCAAACGTAGGTATGCTTTTTTTTTTCTCCCCTCGCCTTCCAACAGGTTCCATCCCATCTGACTTCAAACTGGCCTTCGCAGCTGCCAAAGGAGGTTCTGAAGGCAAATTAGAAGTGAAACTCTGAGCTTACAAAGGCAGACGGCGCGGATGGGTTCAAGCTCTGGGTATCTCAGACAAATCCGCGCAATAAAAGGTCTCCTACCGCCTCCCTACTCCCCCCCCCCCCGCCCCCCCGACCCTCCAATGTGTCGAAGCGCAGCTTATATCAGAGCTATAGGAAAGACCCCAGCTTCTGAATCCTGCTCAAACACAGCAGAAAGAACGGCCGCGATAATCCATAACATGCGGCATTCCATGTGAGCCGCATATGGCGTTTGACATCTGGTTCGTAAATGTGCGACCGCTCCGAGGGCGAGACGAGAGCGTCTGCCCAGAGGCTGTCAGGCGCTCGTCGAGCCACGCCGATCTGATCGCCGCCGCGGCGCGGCGAGCCAGACGTTCGGCCGAGTCATTCGACGACGCGTTTATTAGCGTCGTTTCGAAAAGTCGGCGACCGAACTCTAATAAAATAACCCGACGTCTCTGAGTAGCAAACACCGGGCTCGAGGACGTCAGGCCGGAACGACGCTCGCCGAAGCATCGGAAGGGGGGTGTGAAGGGTGCTTTAGAGAACCGGTGTCAGGTGGATTCATGTGAAAGTGGCGCGGGTCGTCCGTTCGACGCTTCGTGTCGGCCCCACCTCGCCGCCTGCGCCCCTGGCGCCGTCCTCGTCCTCCTCGTCCGTCTCTCGGAGGAGCTCGGCCAGGCGCTCTCGCTCAGCCCGGGTCAAAAGCACTTGGCCCCCCTCGCCGCTCACTTGCTGTGAATTACCAAACATGTGAGAGGTTGGGGGGGAGGGAAAGAGAACAGTGGAAATAATTATTTACTCAGTGTTCCTATTCTTCTTTCCTGCCCGGCTTTAAAGGCATCCCATCCTCTAAGCTCGAGAGAAATAGTTTCCTCGCTAGAACAAAAAAAAAAAAAAACACCAAACGCTTCGAGAGCCTTGTTCCAAGTCATGCGATATATTCCAGCGCCGCACTTGGCCCGGCGTGAACTTTGACATACCTCAATGTTCCTTTTGACGAAGTCCTTCTGTTTACCCTTGCGCGTGGAAGATCCGGAGCCGCTGCCTGGAAAGGGGTCTTCCCCAGAGTCCGAGCCGACTTCGGATGATTCTATTAAGCCGCCTGGCCCGCTTTCACCTGTCAGAGGGGGGGTGGGGGGTGGGGGGGGGAGACGCACGAGAGGATTCCGACGAGTAAACACCGTGAGATTAGATTAAAGCTTCTGATGCGCTTTTATTTGCTCCAATGACGGGTTTGTTTCGGCCCAGGAGTCCAAGGACTGTCTGGAATTTGAACTATTGCAAAAAAAAAACCCACTGCAGAAGTGAGACTAATGCTCAACATGCGCGGTGGCAAAGTGTGTGGGGTAACCAGGCTAAAACCAAATATTAGGACATTCAAGCCTTCTTGGGAGCAATCTGCCAGAGTGTCCAGACAAGCACTGGTCAGTGCAGTCCACTGTAAAACTGCTGTTTTTCGGGGCTTAGACTTTTTCCTGCGGTCAATATCGCGAGAGACCAAAAAACAACACGAAATCCTGATCCAGGGATTGTTCCTGAGTCAATCTTTTGGCGAAATGGTGGAGATTTACTATTTGGGTTGGGGGGAAAAAAAACTGCAGTATTGCTTTATTTAGTAGACTGCAGTCTGGGGCAAGCCTGAGACACCGGGGGCAAAAACGTTCCCGGTCTTCTGGTGCCATCCAGTGGGCAGACGGGGGAAAGCACCACAGTGAGCACCGCGCTTACTCAGCTCCGAGCACGGCGGGTCTCCGTCACCCTCGCTGTCCGGTACTTGAGTCTCAAACACAGGCTCAAAGTCGTCTTCCTCTGCATCTACGAGGAAACCGAGCAGAAATCGGCTGCGTCACCATCACATCACCATCATTCATTCATCCGTCAATCCTTCTGTTAATTCATTTGTTCATTGAGTCTTCCAGTCATTCACCGCACCATCATTTCAGCACGACAGCCCGCTTCTATGTACTTACCAGTGGGAGGCTCCAACGCCAGAAACAGCCGGGTGTTCAGGGCTTCTTGGGCACTTTCAGAGTGGCCTTCAGGTTGACTCTGCTGCAGAATGAGAACGCCACACTACAGGGTGTCAGAACGTGTCAACTTGATGGTTTGAAAACACTTGAAACGGCGAGTGATGGAGTCAAAGGCTGTCTGCCACTCGCCAGGAGTTCGTGCCACAGTCTCGCTCGGAGTTCTCGAGTCTGACGTCGGATTTCCTTTTCTCGGATGATTTCCTCAGACAGTATTTGGTCAAGTCGTTGCATTTCCTCAATGGCGAGCTGCAGTTGGCTGTCTTCGTTGTTTTCCGCCGTAGTGTCAGCATCATCTTGATCTAGAAAACGTCAAACCGTGATTAAATGGCCCCCTGCACGAGTTGTTTTTGTTTAGGACGCCCTGTGTTGAAAACGCACCACAGCTGCCCTTGCCCGGACGCGCGGGTGAGGTGTCGACAGATGTTTCATCGAAGAGGCCTTGAGTCTGCGAGAAAGCGGCGTGAGTAACCGTGCAACGACACACTTCAAATTTGAACTGAATTACCTGATCAGCCGCATCGCTGCTCAGGACAACGAGAGCGAATGGAGTTGGGGCGCAAACTCGTTCGCCGTGAGGCAGCGAAACGCTGGAAACGCGGCTGGTTTTGTGCTCGCTCGACGCAGGTCGAGAAATGCTGTCCAAACTACCTCGGATGATTTCCATGATGAGATCTGTTAAAAAATCGTATACAAAAAGAAAAATGCAAAAACAACTTTTCCAATTTACATGTACTGAAGCAACCGGTCAACAGTTGTGTCCTCCAAGCGCAACTTCGTTACTAGGGACTCCGATACTTCCGGATGCTGTAACTATGGACAGTCTGTTGCTATGGCTACAGAAAGACAACGAGGCAGCGCAGCTGACGCTTCAATCAATGCAGCTAGCTAGCGTAGCGGGACAAGCTAGGGGCTAGCTAGCGGTTAGCTGCGTTGGAACCGCGAGGCTCGACAAAAGCAGACAATCGGCAGCTGTCGCCTTCACGGGCAGATGTCTACGCCGTCTACAGCCCGTTAAATGTCTTCGGAGTGAAACGGCGACGGCGGGGGTATCAAGGCTGCGCTTTGTGGTAGGTGCTGTTCCCGGACCTGTCATTTTTAGGTGCAGCTCGCCTTAGCAAGCTACGACGGCTGATAATGATGAGCTCAGATGCAGAGCGAAGCCCCAACAGTCATCTTCAGATGGAAGGTGTCACTGTGGGGAACCTGCTCCGACGAGTCTTCTTGTCGACGTGAGTGGGGATATTATCGTCGTTATCCGTCGGCGACGTAGGCGTGATTACGGTGGGGCCGGGCCCCGTTCTTTGTAACATAATGAGCTCTGAGGGCTAATAAGAAAGCATTAAAAAAAAATGGGTGTGTTGGCGCGATGACGGAACCGTTCACAACAATCGTCACAACATGTCTCTTTGTAGTTTTTGTGATGTAGAACCAGGGCTTCACTAAAACCTGGAATTAATACTGAAAGCAGAGATGACTGTTTGCGCCCCCCCCCCTTCCTTTCCACTCGCATGCCTGAAGCTCGCATCTCCCGGGTCGTCCCCGTAGCGCTGTCCCATTATCACATCCATTTCGCTGGCGGTCGTCCAACCGCTGCAGCATACCTGCGTGAGGCAGGTGGCCGTTCGTGGCGGGGCCACGGTGGACGCGACTCGTTGTCGTCATGCGTTTGTGTTTTGCTAATCGTGCGCATTTGCCACCGCACCAGGATGAGTTGACTCCGAAGGAGAAGATGTGCAATGGAATGATCGAGTCCATCCCAGAAGCCTTTCGGGCCCACACCTCAGCCACCAAACGGTCCCTCTTGTTGCTGCTGTTGTTGACTGGCCTGCCTTGTGCGCACGGCTCAGGTAAGTGGCTGGAATGTTGTGGCTGTGCAGTGCAAGGTGTGTTTTGGCAGCATTGTGCGCTCCATATTCAGTGGTCGACACTGGGAGCAGGCTGAAGGCAAATGAGTCCACTGACACATTGAGGTCTATCGATCGCCTCTGTGATGTGTGATTAACGACACATTGCACTTCAGAAGGAAACCTCCAGCGTTCGGCTCCATTGGTTTAAATGGACAGCTTTGGATTCAATTGGACGTGTTGATATGGCGAACATAGCAAGAACACATGTCAGCAAGATGCTTTCCACTCAACTTGATAAAATCCTAATATGTAAAAGCCGCAGAACCCCCCCCCCCCTTCCTCTGCTGATGTTTACCTAAACCTCACAGCAAAGTCAAATACTGGCAGGCAAATATTGATTGAGCCCTTTTTTTTTAAGTCGTTCTCCTTCACTTTGCTTCCCCAGGATGCGTGCGGCCGTACATGGTCCAAAACAGTTGGGTGAACCTCACAGAAACCAACAGGGGCTCCTTCCCGGTGGGCACCGTGCTGCAGTACAGCTGTGACCCCGGCTACTTGCCCGATGGACCCAGCGTCCTCACCTGCACGGCCGTCGGGCGGTGGACCTCCGACCCGCCTCACTGCATACGCAGCGGAGGTAAGGCGTCCTTTTCAAGCGCCGGTCTCGAAACGTGGATACGCTCAGAGAGGAACCTGGCTGACCTGCTTAACACGCTTCCCCCCCCCCCCTCGTCAGCATGCTTACCCCTGTCCAAGCCGGAGAACGGCGGCTACACCTGCCACCCGTCTCCCTGCCGGCTGTTTTCGCACGGCACCGTGATCGAGTTCTTCTGCGACGAGGGCTTCGCCCTCAGCGGAGACTACAACTACTTGACCTGCCAGGACGGACAGTGGGACGGCCCCATGCAGACCAGCTGCGTGAGCAAAGGTCGGTCGGGCGCCCGATTTCGCGCCGGTTTGATTCCGTTGCTCGCGCCGGACCGCGTTTCACACCGTTGTCTCGCTTTCAAGGCTGCGTGAGACCCTCCATGGTGCAGCACGGTTCCACCAACCTGACGGACACCAACCAGAGCCTGTTCCCGGTCGGCACGGTGCTCCAGTACAGCTGCGATCCCGGTTACCTGCCGCTCGGGCTCAGCACGCTCACCTGCACCTCGCTGGGAGACTGGTCGTCCGGACCGCCGCGTTGCGTGCGCAGCGACGGTAAAACGCAGTCGTTTCCGGCGGGAGGCCGAGCCGGTGGTTTTTGCGCCGCTTGCCCGCTGACGGCATTCCTGTCCCTCCCCAGTTTGCCAGCCTCCATATAAGCCAGAGAACGGCGGCTACACCTGTCACCCATCCCCGTGCAGGCGGCTCTCTCACGGCACTGTGATCGAGTATTATTGCGACGAAGGCTACGTGCTGAAAGGGGAGTATAAATATCCCACCTGCCAGTACGGGAAGTGGGACAGCCCGATGCAGGTCAGCTGCCTCATGGAGCAAGGTAAAGTCCGCGACGCGTCCGAGCGGATTTCAACCGCGGAACAGAAAAAGTCAGTCGAATGTTCCGCCGTCTTACGTTCCTCTGCTTCTCCAAACAAGGCTGCGTACGACCCTCCATGGTGCAGCATGGCTCAGCGAACTTGTCCGAGAGCAACAGGAGCTTGTTCCCGGTGGGCACAGTCCTCCAGTACAGCTGCGAGCCCGGCTACCTCCTGGACGGAGCCAGCACGCTGTCCTGCACCGCCCTGGGGGACTGGACCTTCGAACCCCCCCGCTGTGTGCGCACCGACGGTAAAGACGCACGCCTCCATGTCTTCCTTGCGTATCGCACTGTCATGCTCAGCCACGGCACGTGTGTTTCAGGACAAACGTACAGGATGATTGTGACCAATCGTACCTAATTTGGCATTGAATTTTTGTGATTTGTTGTTTGGGGACACACCGACACCCCCCCCCCCACCCCCCACCCCACCCACTCTGGGCTTTCTCAACCCTGTGGAGCAGTAAGCTGGGTGTGATTTGCCAGAGGGGGGAGCTTCTTTGTCTTGGGTCGCTGCGGCTCCTCTGCAGCTGAATTATGTTTTTATCGCTCTCTCTCTCTCGCGCGCTCGGTGGCTGAAGCTACTTGGCCAGCAGGCTGAATGAAACACATTGAAGAAAAAAGCTTTTCAAATGTAGGTGCCGCAAAGCTTATCGACTGGCACGCTGCCTGGGAGGAAACTGGTTTGCATGTTAAGTGGCGAACATGATGGAAAATGTCCCCCGATCAGGTCAATAATTCTGTCGGTTTTAGAGATGGAGACAGACGTAGCTTTAGCGTCGATAAATGTGACGTGTGAAATTCCTGATGGACCGACAAAGCTCTGCTGGTTCTTTTCCACTTCTTTCCTTCCTGTGCCTCCAGTGTGCCTGCCCCCGTACCAGCCGGAGAACGGGGGCTACACTTGCCACCCCTTCCCGTGCGGGGCCCTTTCTCACGGCACGGTCGTGGAATACTTCTGCGAGGAAGGCTACATCCTGAAGGGAGACTACAAGTACCTGACCTGTCAGTACGGGGTCTGGGACAGCCAGCTGAAGCTGAGCTGCATTTTGGAGCAAGGTAAGGGATCGGGTCGGCGAATTCAAACCACTCGAAGCTGCGTGGGAGGGGGAGGTAACCGGGCGACTCGTCCGTCTTCCAGACCACAACCCCTCGCTGCCGCTGGGAATGCCCGCCCTGTCCATCGTGGCGTCCACAGCCAGCTCCGTGGCTCTCATCCTGTTGCTGGTGGTGCTGTTTGTCCTCCTGCAGCCCAAGCTCAAGTCCCTCCATCGGTGACGTTGCTTTCGACATCCCTCGTTCGCAGCTGGCGCTGTTTGATCGAAGCTGTTTCAAAACAGAAAAGTAGCCAGCGCGAAGCAGGTGAGCGATAACCTGTTTTTCTGTTTTGGACTCCCCAGCCGGGATCAGGGGGTGTCGGGTCAGCCTGTGTCCATCATGGTGGAGGGCATCCAGGTGACTCTGCCCTCCTACGAGGAGGCCGTGAACGCGGCCTCCTCCCTCAGCTCGGAGTCCCGAGTCCAGATCGTGCTGTCCGAGGGTCAGCACGCCACGGCGCCGGAGGCTGGCCCCTCTAGGCCCTCTTCCCTCAAGCAGCAGCAGCAGCAGCAGTCAGAGATGGCGGTGGTCCACCCCGCGCCGCCGTCCTCGTCCTCCCCGTCCCCCTCGTCCTCCACCTGGGTCCTGGAGCACGTCGGCGCCGCCGCCGGCACCTCGTCGCCACGACGACGGCCGTCTGCAGGCAGCGACCAACACAGCCTGTCTCTAGACTCTGAGATGGACTACTCTGACGGTAAAGCTATGCGTGTCCCTCGCCCCTTTCTGCCTGTTCTAAAGCCGCGCTTTGGATTGATGTGGGACTTGTCTGTTGTCTCCAGATATGCCATTGCTGAAGGAGGCCTGAAAGAGACGCTGCAGCCTCTGGACTTTACCCGTTTTCCAAATCATCTGCACTGCTAAGCCGGAGGGCGTCGCCCCCTATAGACCTTACGACAGAAGCTCGGAGCGAGCAGCTCATCCGACCATCCCAAAGGAACGAAGAACAAAAAAAACAAAAGGGATTCTTATGTACATACATGCTTACATTTTTCAAGTCCCACATCGTATGTGCACTGAATGTCCGACACTGTCAACAACAAGCTTCGTGCGTGTGTGTGGGGGGGTCAGTTGGTGAGGACTGTAAAGTCGTTTTTGGGAGTTGATAATGTCGGCAGTGACTTGTTTACTTTTTTCTTTAATCGCGCCTCTCACCCTTAACTCGTTTTCGCAACGATGCATGAAGGCCAGGTAACCGGATCGTTCACGGTCACAACGTGGTTTTTTTGATTTCTCTTGATTGTAAGCCATCACTTGATCACGCGTTACATGTGTCACTGTGTTGTACAGGGCTGCTTGTCCACCCCACGGGGGGGTCACTCTGCTGAACTGAGGGCCTGCCTCTAACCTGCCCCCCCCCACCCCCACCCCACCCCTTACCCATCCAGACACTCACAGATCCACACCTATTTTCTTCCCCATACACATCCCCCCCCCTGTCCCCCAATGGCCTTAGCTTTCCACTTCTATGCACAGGTATCAGTACTATGTGAACTAAGGACTTTTCAAGATGAATGTCAGTTAAATGCCTCCACCGCTTAGTGATTCTGATTACGTGTGGCTTCTGTCGGACACTTCTGCACCAGAAAATATTATCCTCTTTAATTTATTGGGGCTGCTTTTGGGGAGGGAGGGGCAGGGGGGGGGGGATTCTTGTTGGAAGCCGAAACGGGAATTAAAAACTGCGTGTTGGATTTATTTTGTGCCCGGATTCGCTGTTGATCAGCCGTGGCTTCTTTCGACGCTTCCGCAGCTCATGGGAACTAAAAAAAAAAAAATTAATAATAATAATAATAATAATAATAAAGTAGGTCTGTTTCACTTTGCAGCTTCACGTTCAGTTCCGTTGCAGGCACGTTATATGTGGCACTGTAAAAGTGGTTGGGAATTATCCAACTTTAAAAAAAAAAGAAGTGTACAGATTAGTGTAATGTCAGTGTTTCCTTGGTTTGTCCATTGAGTTTTATTTTTTTGGACTGAGGAGTTTTTTCTTTTGTGCAGATGGTATTTTAATATATGTACAAAGAGTTAATTTAAGTTTATTCTGTATATATAATATGGTCTGTTTGATTAAATATTATTTGCGGTGTTCCAACTGAACTGTCGTTCCTCTTCTTTCTTTTTTCCGGTTGAACACACCCCCCAAAAAAACCCCTCTCCGCTTGAAGTGATTTTATTTATTTTTTTATTCAAAGTATTCGGACAAAAAACCCCAGAAAAATCCAGATATTCTGCAAAATGTCAACAGCCGATACAGTGTTGAGTCACGAGATTGGCTGTGACGCATCTCTCAGACAGAAGCAGCCCCCCCCTCCCCTCCCCCCCATCAGGTGGATCTGGCACAGAATAATAGATCCACAGTGTTCAACTGCTTTGGCCAAACACTGCATTTACCCAGGGAGTGATGAGGAGGAGAAAGTTTCACTTAACAAACACAGACATCATATCTGGGCTTCAAGGTAGTTCTTCTCTTGTTGGCTCAAAGGGTGACCCAGCAAGGTGAAGAATCCACTATGTAATGGACAATTGAACAAAGCAGCTTTAGGAAGAGCTCCACCAACACAACTAAATTCACTTTTTACTCCTAATGTGTCTTTGGTTAAACATCATGGCTCCTGACACTGCATGGCTCACTTCGAAGACTCCACCTCCAACAGGTTTCGGGATCCACGGATGAATGAAAGTTTTGGCTGATGTTTGCGAACTTGAGACATTGGAGTGATCCGAAAGACATTCAAATGCAACCTGCAATCGTCTGCACTGGAAAAAGCTGTCCCTCTACGGCAGTGGTTCAAACTGAGGGTCCCGGGACCACCTCGCGTTCCGGCAGCGATCGCGCGCGAGGCCCGGGGTCGTCTCTGCTTTGAGATTGTCAGAATTAGATTGGCACCTGTTGAAGAACCCCCCCCCCCCTCCTCCTCCTCCTCCTAAAATAGAGCACATTACAGTGTGAAACATGCCTGGAAACTGCTGAGTGCTTTCATCCTGAAGTCTCCCGCTTTTGCGTGTTTGGCGAAAGGGGATGTGTCTGGCGGTGTTTGGCTTCACTGTAACGTTTTGGCAAATCGGAGGGGACCCTGGGAGCGGCATTGCTGGGCCGTCACTTGTCTTGCAGATATTTTTCTTTCACCTCCTCCTGCTTCACTTCCACAACCTGCAGTGGTGTGCCTGTGGGGGGAAGTGGGGGGGGGGGGCACACTGCTGTTTTAAATAAATCCCACATCATGCCACAAGAGGCATTCGTCTGCATCACTGTGACCCTGCGACACCCCCCCCCCCCACCTCGGGGCCTCTCTTTCCTCACCTTTTGCTGGTTTCTTCAGCATCCTGTAACATTTGAAGCAGAGCACCAGGAGCAGCGCCTCAGTGCACTGGAAGGTGATGTAGACCAGGGGGAAGAGGAACATGGGCCCGATGACCTGCGGGGGGAAGGCCACCTTCAGGATGGCCGTGCACAGCTGGATGTTCTGGCAGCCCGTCTCCATGGAGATGGTTCTGCTGCACCTGAACGGAGGTGAGACGGCAAACAAAGTCACAGGTTGCAGCGATTAGTTCCTCTAAAAACACGCCGGTCTGCAGACAGCGGCGTTCGGTCACTTACCGCGGGCTGAGTTTGCTCACGGCAGCCATGATGTATCCCAGCGTGAAGCCGACCAGCGGCATCACCGAGGCCACCAGGAGAACGTCCAGCGTGGCCACCATCCACAGCATGGCTTTGACAGCGATGAAAGACAGGGCGAAAGCTGTGAGGCTCGACACGATCATCACGCCCATACCGATCTGCGGGGAGAGCAGGGAGGTGACTGCAGGGAGTTTGCCTTCTTGTCGGCCCAGTCCAAAATAGAGCGACTGAATTACAAACGCCCACATCGCTGCAATCGGCAAATATCTTTCTTGTTTGTATTGGATTTAACTCATACTTGAGTACGGTTTACATGATGTACTTTGGTACTATGATTTCTGTGATTCTTGTGTCTTTTTTTTTCTCAAAACTAGTTTCCACTCATGTGTTTCTGTGTTCTAACATGTTTCATCTTTTATAAAAGCTGCAGAAAATTCCTCCCTCATGTCCACGTTTGTTTAAACGCCCCCCAGGGGCTCATTCCTGGGATCCTGCTGTTAGCATGTGTGCTAACCACTGTGACCATGCAATAACAGAGAACTGTCATTGGGAAGATGATCAAGTCGAAGTATTTGTCTCTAAATCCACTTTTTTTTTCTCTTGAACTGCATTTAATTGCTTCATCATTTGCCACAGATTTACAAATTAAATTCAATGTGTCAATTTGATCAACTGGCGACCCGTCCAGGGTGTTCCCAGGTCCTCACTATAATAGTAAACCCCCGGGTCAAAGGAAGGAAGGGTCACGTGTCGGTGGCGCCGCTACCTTCAGGACGTAGTAGGCGAGTTTGGGTTTGAAGTGATTGATGGCGATGCCGACGCCGCAGGGCAGCAGGGTGAAGACGAGCGTGGTGAGGATGCTGCGGTACGGCACGGCGTCCTCCAGGCCCGGGAAGCCTTTGCTGAAGATGTAGAGCAGCAGGGGCATCATGCCGAGGCCCACCATGCTGGAGCAAGTGGTCATCACGATGCTGCGGCGGAGAGACGAAGAAGGGCGGTTCGTTCCGGAAAAAGATCGTTCAAACTCTGGGGGGGGGGGGCGGGGCAAGACGGGGTGTGCTGAGGGGCTTTTCTGTTTTTACCTGAGGTTCATGTCACCCTCCAGCGCCAGCGAGAAGACGTTGGATAAGTTGCCCCCCGGGCAGCAGCCGCAGATGAGCACCATCAAAGTCTTGACGGGGCTCAGATCCAGGACTTTGGTCAGGCTGAAGGCGGTCAGCGGCATGATGCAGAACTGGGCCAGCATGGCGATGACGATCCCCTTCGGCTTGCAAAAGTGGCCTCTGATTTTGGAGAGCTCCATGGAGCAGCCCACCGACACCATGGTGATGAGCAGGATGCTGATGGTGAGCACGTTGAGGGCCATGTTCGTCACGGGGTCGATGGCCGGCATGCCCGCGCTCCCGTTGCCGAGCGCCGCCCCGCCGCCGCCGTCAAGGCCGAGTCCTTCGTAGACAGCCGTCGTGTTCATGGTGACCCTCGGAACGCAGTGGCTCTGCCCTGTCTCAAAGATGCAGACGCAGAGTGTTGAAGGGGGTTGGCGGTTCGATTCCCTCTGTCACCTTCTTGAGGTGTAAAAGGGCTCTTGGGCTAGACATTTAACCCCAATGAGGTCTTAATATTGTTTATAAGAGAGTTGATACTCGAGATACGCGAGACTGCCGTGAAAATATACTCCATTAAATTCTCAACAACAGCAACGTTTCCACTTCCTCCCTTTACTGTCTGATTCCTCCGTTTGCTGCCACTAGAAACCGAGGCCGGGCGCAGCAGCAGGTGGCTTCATACCTGTCCGAGCGGAACTCCCGCGCGCCCCACAAACCCCGCCAGGCCACAGCCATCTCCAAGGAGATCGAGTGGGAGTGGGGGAGCGAGTGGGATGACACCTGGCCTGCAACCACAGTGCCAATCTGCTTGGCACAGCGCCACGCGGTGGCCACGAGGAGAAGGCCACGCCTACTTTGCCCGACAGACTCACAGGGACGGGGGGCGGAAATCACATGCTGCCGCAGAACACAGGTCGCGTTCAAGACTTTTCATCCCGTGAGCAAGGGGAAAAAAATAACAACTTTTCTTCCTTCTTTTTTTTTTTTTAAATCAGGGAGATTTCAGCGCCAGCAGGCAACGCCGCGGACCAACCGGGGAGTCGGTTGCGCCGCTCGTTGTCGGGCTCCCATGCCTGCAGCTCGCCCGCTCGGACAGAAGTCATCACATGAGGCCGCTCGCAAGCAAACTCAGGGTTTCTCCTGTGAGACGCGCTCAGCTGCAGAACCTCCTGCCTGAAGGAGGAGAGACTCGCAGCGTCCGTTTAGCAGTGACGCGATTGTCAGCCGATTGGGACCTGCCTCCCATTCTGCTTTGTATCTCCGGCATAAACAGAGCGAATGCGCACGGATGAGCCTCGCCGATCACATGACACTGTGCGATTCATGTAATTCAAACCACCTTTGAGCGAGAGCAACAGTCCTTTACGTTTGCCTCATTTTTTTCCACACACAACAAAGAAACGAGGATGAGGAGGATGACTCCACTGCCGCGTGTTCTCGGAAGTCGCACATTCGTTGCATCAGCAGGGGCGCGTTGAGAGGATTGAGGTTTGAGGGGCTCTGGGGGCACCGGAGCGCCAAGTCTTTGTGTCACGATGTTAAAAGTGGGAACGGCCTCCGATGTCGCTTGGAAATATTTGTACTCCTGCTAACAAACTTTCAGTTTGTCTGAGTACTGAATTCGCCCGCTCGCTTTTTTGGTCGGCTCTGGTAAATTCTTTCACTTCAAATCCTGAGCTGCAGTCCTGAGGTGCAAAACAAGAACAACACACGCGTGCACGCACACACACACACACACACACACACACACACACACACACACACACACACACACACACACAC
>JASSRZ010000051.1:0-14440 GCA_032164315.1 Malacoctenus gilli | reverse complement strand
GTGTGTGTGTGTGTGTGTGTGTGTGTGTGTGTGTGTGTGTGAGAGAGAGAGAGAGAGAGAGAGAGAGAGCGATGAGACCTTGCCGGTGCCAGCCCCACAGGGACCGCTATCCAGTGCATGTTCTCAGGAAGCCTTGACACTTTCTGAGTGGCACTACAACGTGGCAGCACCTGCAAGCCGAAGGGGCCCGCAGAGATGAAGCGTTGGGGGCCACAGAGGGGGGAGGGGGGAGGGGGAGGGGGGGTCGAGATCATCTTCCTCAAGGGGCCCAAAGGGAGGACGCACAGATATGTAGAAAAATGGAAAAAGTATTGAGTGTGATGACGAAACGGGTGCATGTCACAGGCGACTTTTAATGTGTCGCTGCTCTGGAGATAAACCGGTACATCACCCCTCAAACACCTCGAGCAAAACACTTTGAGGCTGTGGTCCTGCTGCTGGGAACTGGTAAAGTTACCAGTTGGGAATGTCCCACTTACTGGTTTACTTAGGACAGCAACAAACAAGCTGCATCTCGTTATTTTAAGATGTTTGAGATACGAATTTACTTCTTTAACACTGATTCAAAGCTATTTATCTATATTTTTGTTTTTACCACTTTGTCAACTTTCTGTGTTCTGAATTGTGCAAAATTGGTTCATAAAGTATCAATACACCTTGGAAAAACTATATATTTTTTCTAATTTTGCAGGTCCAAGAGTGAGTTGGTGTCCCAAATCAGTTTAACTATTCACTTTAATCTGATTGTGCATATGTGTAAAAATAAAAGCTTGTCGAGGAGATGAATCGATGGAAGGATGCTGTGGGAATGAAATGATATATAAAGTGGAAGAAAAGAGAGGAAAGGCAGAGGTGTATTATGCGGATAAAAGGTGGGAGCATGTCAGAGACGTAGCTGTAAGCGGGCGATAGATCAAGGGGTCTACCAGGACCACGGGGGGAAAGCAGAGACCCTGTGACAGTGACGCATGGGAGAAGGAGGGAGAAGGATACTAATTACTTCCAGGCCATTGATGTGCTCATGATGGAAACATGAACGTATAAGTCGGCCCCCCCAAAAAACCCCAGGTGGGTTCGGATGTGAGCGTTGAGACAGTTCACGGGTCCGTGATTTATGCTGCATACTTGAAAAAAGTTCCGTTTTTACAAGTTAGTACCTGAAATGTTTTCACATGGACGCTGAAAACGCCAAAACGCTGCAGGAGTTTACAAAATAATCTGATTATCGTGTGGCTCCCACAATTATCAGATTATTGAAGCGATCATGCGAGCAGCAAAATCCGATGTGCTGGTAAATAAGGAACTTGCACCTCGGAAATCTGATCCAATTCATTCATTCACTTCCTTTCGCGTGTGAAGGAGACGTCAACAACAGGCCACACTTGGGCGAGTTCCACTGACAAATCCGACATGTGCTGTTTTGACAGTGATTTTAATGACAATCCCGCTAAAACCACAAGAAAATAAGAAAATCACATTCAAGAAAAAAAAAAAAAAGAGTCGTGCCAAGAACAAAGCGGACAAGTTTTATGGTAAGTAATACGTGTTGGAAAGACGTGCATGTGTGCGTCTGTGTGCAGTCCACTAATGAGATATTGACTTCGCAGTGACTGCGCTACATTGTTTACCCTGCTTATTTATTTATGAGCGTTTAATGTGTGAGTTCAGCCGAGTTCCTACAAACAGGCGGCGAAGGCGGAGACACAGAGAGATCAATATGCAGCATTAACACAGGATCGCCTTTAATGTTATTTTCATTTGGAAAGCACAGATCCGCTGTTTATTTCCACTTCCACAGACCTCGTTCGCTGGTGATTGATGCCAGCGGTGCTCCTTACCTCTCCGTGTAGTTGCTGCACCGCCCCCCACCACCACCCCCATCCATCCCCACCCACCTCCTCCCCCGTTGCATCCCACCCCACCCGCCCTCTCTTTTTTTTACCCCCCCCCCCTCTCCTGGCTGTGTCAGCAGCAGCAGCAGCAGTAGTTGGGTCTTTGTGTCTCCTTCATATCATCTTGTTAAAAATTAAAGTGATTCTACTTCCCTCCATCTCCCTCTCTCTCTCTCTCTCTCTCTCTCTCTCTCTCTCTCTCTCTCTCTCGCTCTCTCTTTCCCTCTATCTCTCTCTGTGTCTCTCTAATGCTAATCTGTTCCCTGTTGGACCAGTATGCAGATGAGACGCAAATACAGCAAAGCCTGATGAATAGTGATGAGGCTACAACACGCGCGCGCACACACACACACACACACACACACACACACACACACACACACACACACACACACACACACACACACACACACTCACCGGGAAAAGTGTGTGCGCACGCCGCCTGCTGTGGGTTGTTACCATGAAAGTTAAGCTGCAAAACAAGAGTCCCGTCGACAAAAGCAACTTGGAGACATGTTGGCAAGAAACACTTTGTATTCATGGCGTGTCTTTGCTGCAGGAGGGCGGAAAAAGAGGGGGCCGACACTTTTTTATGTGGACAACTGAGAGTGAAATCAAAGAATCGAAGCCTCTAATATGAGAAGCAACAGATTGTGGGACAAATCGCGTTTAAGTTTGCGATTTGGAAAAAGCGGGCGGCAAAATCCGTGTGAAACGGGTCACAGCTTTCACTTGTTTTCCCGATAATCATTGGAGGGCTACCATTTCCATTAATGGAGGTTGGGGGGAAAGTAATGGTCTTAGTTGGATGTGTCACCTAGTGTGCAGCTGTGAGGTAGCAAAGATCAGATCACCCCCAATCACCGGTGAGTCTTCAATTGCATTGGCGATCAGGAGGTGGTCTGAACACAAAAGGTGAATCCATGAACTAATCAGCCTTAATCATTATGACGGGGCCCAAAGTCCAGTGCAGCTAATCATCGTGCAACAACTCCGGCTCCCGTCTGCTTCAAACGCATGTGAAAGTGCAGTGTTTGAATTTATTGTCCTTGTTTTGTTTATTCAAAAAGTGTGCTAGGGTTTGTTTTTTTTCCCAAACACAGTTTTTGCCTATGAATTTGTTGTTGTATGAGGGATCATGGATGGATGCTAAGTGCCAATACAAGGGTTCTCATACTCTGGGGAACCTGGAGTTCATAGCAGTTGGGTTCTTATTCGTGTTTAGCAACAGTGTAAATTCAAGTAAATCCCATGTGAGCTGTGCAAACTGAGTTAAGGTAGTTTCTGGTAGCTCATTGGTACATAAGGGTTAACAAAGGGGCTCACCATTAACCTGCTAAGTGCCGAGTTTGTTACGCTCTAAAGGCCTTGGTAAAGACGTTGATGGTTTTTTTTAAGGTGAACATACACCACACATATGTGGGTTGGTCTTCTGTGTACCACGATTGACCTGTTTCCACTGTGTGCCGGAGCTATTCTGGCTCCAGGTGTGTTGCAGGAATGAACCAAGAGAGAAGAAACAAGGCGGCTCATGGAAAAGCCTTGTGTGATCAGTCGATTAGTGACTATCTCCATGAACAAACTGAGTAATGGAGACCCTCCACCAAACACACTGAAATCTCCACTCCATGACTTCCACACCTAATAATAATAATCAGAAGAAGAAGAAGAAGAAGAAGAAGAAGAAGAAGAAGAAGAAGAAGAAGAAGAAGTAGTAGGCTTTGCTTTGCTTATGGCCTTTTCAATGTACATGATTGAAATAATATTTTTAAAAAAAGCCTTTCTTAACCCTTTTAACACTCATGTCCTCTGATTCAAAGCTTCACCCTTACAAATCACAAGTTGTTATGACATCATTTAAAGGGTGGTGGTCCCACATGGTGGTTTGCTACTCACAAACCCCCCCCCCCCAAAAAATAGAAAATAAACCTCAAATATCTTGGTTGGTCCCACAAATCGCACACTGTATGCGTTCTAGGAGATGTTCAATTTCAGTAAGTGCCCCAGAAGGGGTTAATAGTACAGTACTGTTCACCGCAGGACATTTTTTTTTTGCCCCAAAATGAAATCACACAAAGCGGGACCCGTCCTAAAAACTCCCAAGACGTCGCATCACTGATTCTTACCTTTACTTCAAGGTCGGAGCAGCAGCTTTGATCGGTGCGCTGTCCTCTCGCCTGCCTTCATGTGACTGTGCATTCCTCCTGCAGCCTCTCCGGGTCTAAACTCCCTGTACCCTCCCCTCTCTGTCATGGGGTCTCGTGAAAGGCCAGCTGGTGTGAGACGCTGAAAACCAACTTTTCGGTGGAAGCATCGCGGTATCTCGCTGAAACAGTTTTTCAGGAGACACGCCAAACAAATGAGCTTTGTGTGATCTTTTTTTTCAGGGTTTCGCTCAAACAGATTGTGGCGAAAGATGGCGACGGAGGTGCGAATAACAATGTCAGTCGATTGTGTAACAGGACACAACATAAATGACTTTGGCAACTTTGGTATAACTTCAACTTAGTCCGCAAATAAGCGAACTCGCCTCTGTCCATCATCTCATTTCTTTTGTATCCTGGAACTTTTTGCCCAATTCAATTCAGTTCAGTTTCATTCATGTGGCGTCATTCAAACGTTCAAATATCAGTGAAGTCACCCCGACGAATCCAAGCAAGCGTATCAACGCCTGATCCCAAGTCTGGGGGTTTCTGCCCGGTTTCATGTCTGACACTGCAGTCGGTGTCATTTTGTGTCATTTTGTGCGTTCGATCAGGCGAGACCCTTAAAATACCTGCAGGGCTGCGACCTTGAAAAGGAACTCAAAGAGGTGATTCATGCAAAGGGTCGATTTTTGGTGTGCATTCCATCTCGGGCGTTTCGCACTGATTAAGCTCGGAGTTGATCATCATAAGTTGTCCACCCTCACAGAGGAGCTGCACCCCCCCACCCCCACCCCCCACCCTGGCCTCTTCTTCAGTGAGCTGTGGGAAAAGCCCGGCGATAACGTGGAGTCTAATTGCTTCTGTACGAGCGAAAACAGGCACTGTAGTCTTTTCACCTCATTTGCATGTGTAAACAGACCAATATTATGTAACCGGGCAGAGGGTGGGCTTTGCCAAAGCGCGGACCTCTTTCTCCGAGGGGGCCACGTTCGGTTGTAAACCAGTGGATTCCAAGCGGTCGGACGGGCCCCCCCCTTGTGCCGTGCCTCGTCCCTCTGGTTTTTTTTTCTTGGAGTCTGAAAATGCTGTTTGTTTTTCACAGCTACCGTGATTAAATCAGCCTCTCCTGCAAAGGTCACTTTTAAAGATGCTTTGGTCAGACCGGAAAGCGAAATACTCAACACATGGTGTCCAAAGGTCCAGGTGACACCCAGACGAGCTGATACCGTCCCGCCTTTGATCGATGATGACATTTTACAACCCGGCGCTGATTTGATTTGATTCCACCGTGATGGTTTCAATTCGTCATCAAAGATGTGTTTAAAAAGACGAGTTAAACGCTTCCCTCCCCCCTCCTGGTCCTTGACTCACTGCTTGGTCCAATGGTCACCGAGCAGTTTACCTCAACAGGCAGCACGTTCCGATTCGACCGGTGTGACTCAGAAATGACCGAAGGCACTGAATGATCTGCTCCTGTTGACTTGGTGTGCCAGCACCTCTGTTTGCGGGCTTTTGTGTGTGTCTTTTGTTCTCTGGCTCATCAAAATTCCCTTGTCTGAGCGAGAAAAAGTGATTATCAAACTATTTATGGTGTCCACTGGTAAGTATCCACTCACGCACTCACACACGTTATCTTTGTATCCCTGGCGATAACAAAATGTCAACACAAGAGGTTGAAAGGATTTCATTTGACTTTTATTTTCAGGAAAATGGAAAAGCCAGCCCCCCCCCCCAAAAAAAGACTTTTTATCCCACACATACCATCTATTTCCAAATAGAATGACACATGAAGCGTGTATTCAAAACATAAAGTATTTATTCATTTATTTATTTATTTATTTATTCCTCATCATCAACGGTGTCGTTTATCCTGTCCAATCATTCCTGACAACAAAGGCGGTGCTTTGACATCGCTTGCAGCACTTTCATAATCTGTCCTGACTCGTGGCATCAAAAGCTGTTTAAAGGGTCTCACTTGGGCAGAGGAGCGGCGATGGATGGTGGATGGTGGAGGCTGGATGGGGGAGGGCGGCCGGCGTGAGCCAGGCCACCATCTGGCCTTATAATCATATGCTGGGAGAGGAGGGAGGCCATGGATGTAGCACACCGCCCCGCTAACAATGGACTCTTGAACAACAGCCTGTAGCGCAGAGCAATCTCATCCTTCACAGGGAAGAAGCACATTTGTGTTGCAAGTTTGATCCATTTGGCTGTTTGTACAAGCCATATTTCTATGTATATACTACAGGGCATCAAGTACAGTTGTGGGCTCGATGATCAAATAAACTGATGTCACGTTGATAAAATTGTGTTTTCTATTGTTTCCACGAGTAGAAAAATTAAAAGAGGATCTACTGGAGAGCTGAATGTTTGTGGTCCTGAGGAAGCTGTTTTGCGAGTTGTAGGCGATAACGACGTTTAAGTGGGCGCGTCCAAGTCACTTGCATCATGGGAAATATAGTTCATTTTCCAAACACCGCATAAATCTGTCCGTGTGTCGTTCTTGCGATTGACTCCATATCCCACAATGCCGGTGCCTCACCGCGCCTGCGCAGTCTATGTTTTCCCTTCCATGTGTAGGCGAATCACGTGTAGCCAAACCGTTGGTCGTCATGTCTCTGCTGTAGCAGAGCTCCGCGCAAGATCACATTATTTGCCTCCAGTTGTCGCTGCACTTTTGTTTTGACAGCTGCTTGTTTTTCCTTTCTCGCGCCCCTTTACCGAAGAATGAGCGAAAACGATGACATCGAGGTCGACAGCGATGTACGTGTTCCAGTTTCCTCTAGAAGTAGCTAGCCCAGTTTGTTAGCCCAACTGCAACTTTGACGTTGCTGCCAGCCTACGCTGTCTCGGTTGTGCCAGCTAGCCCGCTAGCTCTTTAGCTTGGCTCGTCTGCTAATACGAGATTTATTCGGGAAGAGCGAGAGAACTATATGAAAAGCGTAGTTTTTTTCTGCCGCCCTGTTCCCGGGTTATCGCCGAAGAGTGTGCACACGAATCTGGGGAATAAATTACGTCATTTTTTAATCGCTGCAACGAATTGCACGACATTGGTCGTTCTTGGGGGCAGCTTGTCGGGAGACAGCACCAAGTACTTTGCTGAAATGTCAGTGGTCTGTGTGGTTGTTCACTGTCAGCTGGCGTCTAAATAGCGCCCGAATACACTCGTACGAACTCCGAGGGGGCTCCTGAAATACACCCAAGCCCGTTGAAAAGACGATGCTTCACCATAAACAGCAGATAAGCTGTTGCTGCAAGCAAGGTCAGGCTGTTTAGGAGGTGGACGGGGAAGTAGCTGCACAAACAGCCTTTGATAGGTCTTATTTGTGTTTGATTTAGATGTCCAGCGCATCAGAACTCGAAACGCATCTGTCGATCGGGTGAAAAACGCGCTTTAAACACACCAGTTTTGCTCCATTTTTGCAGGATGCGTGCAATATGAGCTGGGAAGTTGTAATATCTCACGCCTCGAGCGTTTTGGCATTAAATCCGCGTCTGTGTCCGAAGATATATTCTGGTGTGTGGTCGCCTCCACACAGCTGATGCAGCAGAGCGTCACTGAGCGTGCCCGGTGTTCCCCTCGTACATCACGTTTCCCACGTATCGCCAGGCCCGCTCCGCGAGCCAGCGCCGCAGACGCGGCGACCGAGTTCACGTCAGGTTCGGTCGATTCGGGCCCTGCAAAGTTCACCTCCCTCTCCCTGCAGCCCCCTGCCGGGTGGGTGGACGAGTGGGTGGTGGGGGTTTTTTTTGGGAAGGGGAGGGATCCTTTTAATAATATCTTCAGGCTAGAACAGTCCCCAGCGCTGCAGCAGCAGTACACACACACACACACTCACACACTCCTTCTGTACACCATGTATTGTTAGATGTCTATTTCCCCCTAAAGTGTGCTTTGGTCTTTTGATCGTGTGCCTCTAAAATCGAGTCAGATTCTGACGCCATTGCAATTTTTCCCATATTTCTCACACTGTGGATCTCCCCTCCCCCCCTGGTGATTAAGCCGGATCGCCAGCTTCCTCGTAGAGCCACGGTATACATGCAAGATGAGGCCTGATGATCCAGAATAATGATTCGAACACCCCATAATAATAATCTGGAACATTTACTGAATCTCAGCATTTTCCCCAGTGACATGAGATATGGTGAAAATCAGCTAACATTGTAATCCTAGAACATGTTGACTGGAAGGAGCTAAAAGTTTGATTCTGTCCAGTGACTATTTGCTGTCTGTTAACAGATGTGGGGTTGCAGGAAGCATTAACTCTACATTCAAAGGATGATCTGATTAGTCACATCCTGGAAACCTCACCACCTGATTGTTGTGGGCCGAGCCATTTGAAGGCATGACCGGACCACAGGAGTTGGGTGTCCCCCTGTTCAGGATATGTTTACAGTCCCAGCGCGCAGCAGTTTGGGGGGCTTTTTTTCCCCCCATGGAGCATCGTGGAATGGATCCATTGAAGGGTTCTGATTCCAGCCAAGGCGGATAAGAATCGCCTCACTCTCAACCACATCAACCCGATCGCTTCGCTGAGCCACAGATTGACCCCGTACAGTTTAGCTTTGCCGTTCACATGCAGTGAAAAGTCTGATTTCAGTCGTGCGAGGTCATTAATTGCATTTTCTTGAAGCTGCACATCAAGGTACAGAGTTTGAACACTCGCTCCGACTGTCAAGACAGCGTGTGTTATTGTTCAACCACAGACCCCCCCCTTTGTTTTATCTGAATTTATTTAAAATGAGTCAAACATAATAAACTTTGAAGGTTCATCTTCATTTTTCTGAGAGTTTGACTTGAGGAAACAAGGATATTTTTTCTTGCTCTGAGTCGAGTCTTCGCCGTCGTGCGACGACGACGTCGGTCGTAGAAAATGCCGGTTTGAGCTTTGCCTGTTTCTTCACAGGCAGACAAGCGAGCACACCACAACGCGCTGGAGCGCAAGCGCAGGGACCACATCAAGGACAGCTTCCATGGTTTACGAGACTCGGTGCCTTCATTACAAGGAGAAAAGGTAAGAGGAGAGGGTGTGTGTGTGCGCGTGTGTGTGTGTGTGCTCCTTCAAGAGAGTCAGGTGTGGAAAAGGTTAACGAGCATCTCCGTGGAGGTTTGCGCTCTTGAAGTGCTTCAAAGTCCAAAGGCTTGTCGTCTCAACAGTGGCAGTGTGCGTGTGAAGGATCAGGAGGAGCGAGTGGAAGTGCAGCCTGAGCGTTCACAAGTGCACTCCTGCCGTTTGTACAGGAAAGTACTTGATTAGCTCAATTATTGTCATGTGACTCAAAACGGGAGAGCAGAGAAGCAAACCAGATGAAGCCAGTTCAGGTTGTGGGGAAAACTTCCCTTTGTGTTGTCCTTTCAAGTGTTTTCAGCGTCTGGAATGAAACACAGGGGTGCCGTTTCAGATCTGACCACTTTAGGAGCGTTTACTAAAAAATATGGGGGGATTATTTTTAGCCTTTGTTGTTGGACCTGCCGTTTATCTCGCAGGTAATGTGTTTTTTGTGATTGAGTACTAAAAGGGTGTCATCTCAATCCTCTAACATTTGACCCGCAGGCCTCCCGAGCACAGATTCTAGACAAAGCCACGGAGTACATCCAGTTCATGAGGCGAAAAAACCACACCCACCAGCAAGACATCGATGATTTAAAGAAGCAAAATGCACTGTTGGAGCAGCAGGGTGAGCGGGCCGAGCGTTGAAACCCAAGACAGCGTGTTGTTCTCCCTCGATGCGGCGGCTCGCCGCGCGCTTGTCGCGGTGTGCCGTGTTTGTGCAGCTGGCGTCATTGTGTCTCTCCCTGCACTGTTTGCAGTCCGTGCACTGGAGAAGGCCAAGGGGAACACTCAGCTCCAGACAAACTACTCCTCCGACAGCAGCTTGTACACGAACCGCAAGGGCAGCGCCGTGTCGGCCTTCGACGGCGGCTCCGACTCCAGCTCCGAGTCGGAACCCGACGAGCCGCCCACCAGGAAGAAGCTGCGCGTGGAGCCCAGCTAGAGCCTGGCAGCCCTCCCTCCCCACAATCTCCACACACACACACACACCTACCCGCCCTCCACCCACTCCTCCTCCACCACCACCACCACCTCCTGTTTTCACAGCTCTCGAGACTGACTCTTTGTACCCACCAGCCCCAGCTCCTCTTCCTCCTCCTCCTGCTCCTCCTCCTTCCCTGTTCACAGTCAGTCCTGCCTTCTTACGCCAGTCCAAAAGACAACGGGGTTGGGGGGGGGGGGTGGGGGGGGGGGGGGGGGGGGGGGGGGGGGGGGCTGTGTAAGAGAGGTGCTACTATTGTATAAAAACGCTTCTACCTTCCTTTACTCTCCTGGCAAGCGTACTGTCGCTCCCTGCGCGGCCCAGCAACAACTCCTTAAGACCCCTTAAAAGTGAGGCAGCTCTGCAGTTTCGAAGGACTCGATGCATTTCAGACGTCACCACGACCGTTCATAATCAAACCCGGAGATGACGAGGTATGAGGCTTTAGTAGAGCTATTGAACCCCCACCCCCCACCCCACTCCACCCTACCCTTTTTTTTTTTTTTCCTTTTGTTTTTCGGTTGTTTTGGAAGTCCTCTGCAATCCGTCGGAGTCGTGAAACTTTCCCACCTTTGACAAATGCTTAGTTAGGGATAGTTGACCTTTTGAATATTCCTATTTTTCCAGAGAAGAATGTGAAGTTGCTTTTGAAGTTTCAAAAAAAAGAAGAAAAAATGTCTGTTATGCAAGACGCATCCCTCCTTATTTACTTCGTGTCGGTGGCTAAAAGTTTTGTCTTTGAAATGTTTGTGCGATCAAATGAACCCGGATATTTATAGCGATAGCACCACACTGAAATTCCCGCCCTGGTATCGATATTCTCGCGTCTGATTGGTCACGATGTTTTGGCTTGAGGTTGTCCAGTAAACGTGGGGGGTGGGGTGGCGGGTAGTGGGGGGGGGGGGGACAGGTTGACCTGTTGTTTTAGTGGATTCAGGTTCAACTGTTCATTTCCCTTCTCTTTTGTTTTTTCTTACTGTTTTGGGACACGTTGGTATCAAAACACACCTCCAGACGGGATACTGAATGTTACACGATGCAGTGAAAGGGCAGTGACTCTTGTTTCTGTTGGTGGAAGTCCATCTCAGTGTGTAGTACTTATTACTCCTAAATGGTGTCAGTTCTGCAAAGAAAAGCCTTCCCTTGAATTATTTGCCTGCGCTGGGAATGTTTCTCTCTTCTTCTTCTTTTTCTTCTTCTTCTTTTTTTTTCCTTATTTTTTTTGCAGAGGTAAATTAGTGTGTGTGTAATCGTTATTTGTTTGTTCCATTCCATGGAAATTACAGGTATGTTGTACATACTGCCAACGGTTGTCTTGCAAGTTAAGGCATACCTTTATTATAAAACTATAAATAAAACTATTTTATCCTTTTTGGATGTATTTGTGGCTTGTGTGTGTTTTTTTTAAAATTTTATTTCTATGAGCTCATGAATGCAGGTGGACGGCAGGAGTCTGTTGAATCTCTCAGAGTCCAACCTGGGACAGCCTCACTGACCCAGGTTGAACTGTCGTATTCAGACGGAATAGCGACCTCTGCTGCCCCCTGTGGCCGCACTTGATAAAACACCGGGGAGAATCGGCAGGTTCTGCAGGAGCATCAAGCGTTGGCGCTCGAGGATAATAGGAGGGAGAAAAACTAGTTTCAGTAAGTTATTGTTGAACAGTTTTCCACTCCTCCTTCAGAGCGGCTGGATGTGATCCGTCAACAGAAAATCAGAAAGATTATTTTCTTTCATTTAGACTTAATGTTGAAAGAAACTATTTGTCTCATTACATCCAGTCAGATGTGCACCAGCAGAAAAAAACATTATCTGTCGATAATTAAATGCAAATATTTTCTCTGTGTAGCTCATGAGCTGCAATAATCAGGCATTAAATAAGAGAGGCGAAATATATTTCCAAGAATTACAATAAGTAAATAGTATGCGTTGTTTAAGTATTGGCAGAAGGTACTCTGTATGACACGTGGCCTACCGTCTGCAGCCTAACTCGGCACCTGTCATTGTTTCAATATTGACTCTGAGTGTGCTCGGGGAGTGATGTGTTCCCGTCACTCCCGCTGGAGAGGAAGCGACCTTTCGGGATGCCGAATGTTTGCCGCTTTCTCAAGCAGTGGGAAATTCCGCTTTTACCTCGAGGAAATACTCATGAACCAGGAATAAAAGTATGCGACGCACTCTGATTCAATTACTTGCCCAAAGGAAAAATAAACGTTTCAAAGTGAACAGAGACATGCCGTCAGACGAATGAAGTCCAATTAGCAAAACGCCACGAGCCGGCGAGAGGAGGATTTCCCGAGGGCCCGTGAAGGCAGCGCCGGAGCAGCGAACATCAGGCAGCAGTCAGCAGTCATGTTCTCTCCTTTATTTTAGTTTATTCCTCGGTCATGGCGAAACAATACGACATCCTGTTCAGGCTGCTGCTCCTCGGGGACTCCGGCGTGGGGAAGACGTGCATGCTGCGCAGGTTCACGGACAGCGAGTTCGATCCTTCACATATCTCCACCATCGGTAAGCCACTCAACATGTTTTTGTTTCCACTGGCGCTTCTGGCCCAAACTCATTCATTCGTGTGTGAGGAGGGGGGGGGGGCTGCTGGTTCTGCGGAGCAGACCCCGGCGACCCATCCTGAACTTGCGCCGTGTAAAATTCTGGAGACACTCAACGCTTTTTTTCTCTTGCACTCCCAAAGTGTGAAAGTAGGCCCGCATAGCCGGCGGGATTAGTGCAAAGTGCCCCAGGTCCTAACGAGCATGCAGCCGACTCCAAAGCTGCACTGACCTCGGCTCGGCTGACCATCTGACCACAGGGAGACCCACTTCTGAACGAAAGCAGATGTTTGACACCAGCATCTCCACGAGTAGAAGTCAGTTTTCGCCCCTCAGATTGATTTTAGAGAATCCTGGGGGGGGGCAGGGGGAACCCAAGACTTATGGAGCCACCATGAAAGTAAAGGCAGTCACTGATATATCTCATCGACTACTGATAGGAAATAAACTTTTTTTCAGTGTTCTTCATAAGTAAAACAAGTTCAATGACAGACATAGAGCTTCCACCCCGCCCCCTCCTGAACCTTCCATCATTGCTCTGCCCCCCCCCCCCTTTCCCCTCCCCACCATGACCTCCAGTTTTCCGGACTGCAACTTGTGGATTGATGTGCACATTAGTGCTTCGTATCACGGCTGCACCCCCCCCCCCCTTTTCCTGACTGCATCAGCGGGCTGATGGCTCGGAAGGGAAGCGAGCGCGGTGCGCCGGCCCAAACACAAAAACAGCCAACTCTCCCCACAGTCACGGAACAAACGGTCAAATCACGCCCAAGCACCGACACTGCTGGAATGGGCGCCGTGGTTTCCTTGCGCGGGGGGGGGGAGATTTTCCTGGGATTAAATGGAAGTCATAGTCGTGTTTATGTCCTTTATTTAGTGATTATTGGTGAACGTTGGCCCGGCCTCGGTAATCCACCTCGTGGCATGCAGTCTGCCCTGCTGCTTCAGCTTGGACAGAATGTACAACAGTACACAACAGAGGAGGAAGACGATCTGAGTGGCTCATGGGAAAAGCTGACGAATAGTGCTTTTAATTTGGAAAACTCAAAGCAGCCCCTTTAAAAAAAGAAAAAGTGATGTGTTTCATCATTTTCCTGCTCCTTTTTTTATTTTTTTTAAATTGATCTCACCTGCAAGTACCTGAAGCGGGCATCAGAATCTGGCCCGAGAGATGACGTCGTCGTTCGTGCCCACCGAGAGAACCTTTTATGCGACCTCACTCGGTTCCAAACTGGCTGCGGCAAGCGGGCGAATTGGTTCATGAAACGCGGATGGCGCGTCGGTGTCCCTCCCTGCTCTCTGTCAAAATGAGACTGCGCACGGTCCAAAAGATCCACAGAATATATACATATACATGAATAATACGCGCAGCTATGTCTAATCTTTGACTGTTGGAGTGGTTTGGTGGTGCGCCGTCGCGACCGGTCCCGTTCCACTCTTGGTCCTTCGCTCCTTCTCGTCTCGGCAAAACAACCCCCGCCGTGGTTCACCTCCGCTGCGCCTCCTTTTGTGGAGACGCGGTGATTTAAAAGGTGACATTATGCACTGGTGCCGCCGGCTATTCATCGGAAACAATCCCGTCTCGGAGCAACACTCATTAAAGCCCTCACAAACACACTCTGTGGGCCTCTTCACAGTTGCTCCAGCGATGCTTGTGTAATTTGGATTAACAACTTTGTGTGTGTGTGTGTGTGTGTGTGTTTTGTTTTGTTTGCTCCTTCTCTGGCTGGTTAGGAGTCGATTTCAAGATGAAAACGGTGGAGATAGACGGCGTGAAGGTGCGCGTGCAGATATGGTACGTGAGTGTTTGCCGCTC
>JASSRZ010000050.1:2485089-2504558 GCA_032164315.1 Malacoctenus gilli | reverse complement strand
CCCCCCCCCCCCCCCCCCCCCCCCCCCCCCCCCCCCCCCCCCCCCCCCCCCCCCCCCCCCCCCCCCCCCCCGCTTCCCGCTCGTGAATCGTAACCATTGGTGACCGTCGGTGAACTAATCCAATCAGTGAACTCGGCTCGTATTGTGCACAGTACCGCTTCTATTGAGAATGAACCATCAAATCGACTGTTTTGCTCACACAATTGTTCATCAATTGTTTGTTTTTCCCCCCCTAAGTGCATAATGTTTGATTTGATTTGCGTTATTATCAGATTATCGGATGGATACAACATGAGGCTTCACACGCAGCACTGGACAATACCTCCCCTCATGTAAGGGGGCTTCGGTCTCGCTGGTTCTTCCGCAATGTCGAATCAAAACAAAACCCCTTCTGAATACAAATCGAATTATAGTTTTGATGCTCGATCGAGATAGAACAGGAATCGTGCCTGAGGCTTTTTTCCCCAGCAGAGTTTAGAGTGCTGTGTGACTTTTTTTTTTTCGCCCCCATCTTTGACCAACGGGAGGATTTTGGCCGCTGCGCGGCGCTCACAGGTTTAAAGTTGCGCTCTCGGAAATAAAAAACAAAACAAACCCCGCGCTCAATTCGAAAAGCGAGGCCGGCTGGACTGGAGACGCCGCGCCTCAGGCTCCCGGAGCGCCCGAGTCGTCGGTGCCGAGCCTTGAGATGTCTTCACCGCCGCTCACTTTGACTGACTTGGAAATTGATGTCGATAAATCACACGCGCTGCGTCATCCTGGGAGCGTCCCACCCCCCCAACCTCCCCCTTCCTCTCCACCAACTGCTCCCCGGTGGCGGCGGGGCTGCGCGAGTGCTACCAGCAACAGCTTCCAGGAGGGATGGAGGCGGGGGGGGGGGTTGGGGGGGGGGTGTTTCCGACTAAGTCTGCTTGACAGCCTTGATTTGCAATCGCATCAAGTTGTATCAGATGTTCTGACGCAGTGTGAAGGTGGCGCTACTGTTTGTCCCGTCTCTGTACGATCGCTGCTGGTGGCTAATACGGTCACAGCCGTGGCCGGGCAGGGCAGGGCCAGCAGAGAGTACTAATCCCCCCCCCCCTCCCTCTCCCCTCCCCCGCGCGCCTCCTTCCCCAGTGTCTCACTGCCAAATTGGCCCGATTTGTCAGGCAGAGGATCATCGCCCTTTTTTTTTTTTCTTTTTTTTTCTGATGACTTTCAAAGGGCCTCTCGGCTTTTTGATGTGCAGCTCGGGGATGTTTGATCCCGTCGACCGAAGCTCAGCGACGCAAATTGCCCGGCGTTCGGCGACCAAAGGGGGCACGCCGGGCGACATCAGAGGGGGGGGGGGGTCACAGGCCAAGAGTCAGTCGGTCGCGGGTAGAGGGGTCCGAGACTCGGTTCCGGAAGACCCACCCCCCCCCCCCCTTTCTCCCACCCGCTTCGTTCAGGACCGACTACTTCCTGACTAAGCCTTCCTGGACGCATTCGGTCGCGTCGCCGGCGATTGGGATCGTTCTTCTAATTTGGCTTCGTTTGGTTTCCTTTATGCCTCTTCGCTGCTTCGGCGGGAATTGGTTTCAGAAGTAGGATCCCCTTATCTGAAATTGAATGTGTCAGTAACATTTCACTGCCTCGTAAAAAAAGAAAAAAAAAAGTTGAAGAAAAAAAAGAGGCAACATTCACGGCAGGTTCATGCATGCCGCGCGCAGTAAATCTCTTCCTCCTCCACAGTCGGAACACACGTGTACCCGAGTTGTCCTTGCATGTGTTGTCTCGAAATGTTCCGTGAAATCGTGAACAAAAACTCTCCCGGGGAACGTGGCATCGGTGGGAATGCGGCACGAGGAGCCCTCGGTTGTTTGAACAGTGCCGTTTGATCGGCCCATGCAAACGTCCATGTCAGCGTCGTAATTTAGTTCCTGCAACCAGATTGATTTGACATCTTTCCAGTCGTATCTAATACAGAAGCTTTGAACTGGTGGGGAGTTTATTATGTGGTTCTAATGACTTTGTCTTTTTTGTCTCCCCCCCCCCAGAACTGTCTCTTCGGAGCGAGGATGGAGCCGCTGCAGTAGAGGAGGCGGCATGCGGGCTGACGCCGTGACGAAGTGAGCCGGCCTCGCCGCATTTCCATCCAGCCGATCCAAGCCGCTCATGAAGCCGGCGCACGCCGTCCCGTCCCAGAGGCCGCCATGTCCCCCCGCTGAGCGCCTTTAGCCCGCGCGCACAGGTGTCATGACCAGCCTGACGCGCCCGCCCATGGAGCGCGCCGTCGGGGGGGCCGTCCCCGCCACCGACGAGTTTTACACCCACCACCTCCGCATGGTCAACGGCGGGGCGGCGCCGGCGCGCGCCGACGGCGCCCACGCCGCCGCGGGCACGGGGGTGCCCAAAATGGGCGTGCGGGCCCGGGTGGCCGATTGGCCCCCGAGGAAAGACCTTTCGGGGGCTTTGTGGCTCTCCTCCCCAGCGGAGCCCGAGAACTCCGGGGGGCCCCCTTCCGGGAAAAGCCACATTAAGTTAGGCTCGGTCCTGAGCCCCCAGGACGCCTCGATGCTTCGCAACATCCACAACACTCTGAAGAATCGGACGCAGGCCCCGGCCAACAACTACAGCTCGGAAACCCGCTACCTGGCCCCGGCCGACTACAAGGGTCCGGCGCATCGAAATCCCCGGCAGAGGCGCGTCCGCCAGCGCAGCAACAGCGACATGACCGTCGGCGAGATGGAAGGCAGCGGGGACAGCGGGGAGGACTGGGGCCCGTCGCCGGGGGCCAAATGGTCCCCGCTTCACCGCGAGTACGGCAGCACCTCCTCCATCGACCAGCACGGCGTGTCGGAGGAGAGCTTCTTCGAGATGCTCAAGGGTTATCAAGGAGACGCCGTCGACCAGCGGAGCCCCGCTCCAGAGAAGCTGGAGGACATGCTGAACGTGGGGCCCAAGCAGGCCGCCGCCGACCTTCAGGAGGACGTCCCGGACGGGCAGCTGCCCAAACCCAAGGACAAGGACAAGCCCCCGAAGAGGCGCACGAAATCGGAGACGGGGGGCGAGTCGATATTCCGGAAACTTCGGCACGTGCGGGGGGAGTCGGACTCCCCGAGAGCCGGCTCCGACGCGGAGGACAGCCGGACGGAGGACGTGGGTCCCCCGCTGAAGCCGTGGGTGTGCCAGAAAGGCTTCGCCCACTACGACGTGCAGAGCATGCTCTTTGACCTCAACGAAGTCATCCAGCTGCGGCAGAGCGCCGGGAAGAGGAAAAACACCACCACGGGGGCGTCCGCCGCCGCCGTGGCCTCGGCCACCTCCACCCTGTCCTCCACGCACAGCCTGCCTTACAGCTCCCCCAGCGGCAGCCAGGAAGACCTCAATAGGGACAGTCCCAGCCTGGAGGCCGGAGAGGAGCAGAGCAACGAGATGCTGCTCAGCTGCCCGTGCTTCCGCAACGAGATCGGGGCGGACGGCATCGGGAGGCGCCGGCTGGGCACCGGCGGGGCCGGGTATCACGGGCTGGCGGGCGGCGGGGCCGGCAGCGGCAGCGGCAGCGGCTCGGGGACCCTCTCCGGGGAAAGCGGCATGTATGAAACGTCCGTGAGCACGCACTGCACCAACGCCGGGGTGGCAGTTCTGGAGGGTCCAAAGGAGGGCCCGAACACACTCAGCGAAAAGGGCAAGCAGTACATCGTGGAGCACGTGGACCTGGGGGCGTACTACTACAGGAAGTTCTTCTACCTTCGAGGTGAGGCGGCAGTCACCTGCTTCCACTTCACGCACCTCTTGCCTCACGGGAATGCAGTTGATGTGAAAAACTCCTGAAAACGCACATTTGTTTGTTGTTGTTGTTGTTTATTTTACTCCCTTTGCCTATCCTCCTCGCAGATCATTGGAACTACTTCGGCATGGACGAGGCGCTGGGTCCAGTGGCGGTGAGCCTGCGCCGGGAGAAGCTGGACGACGACAAGGAGCACGGGCAGCAGTACAACTACCGCCTCATCTTCAGGACCAGCGAGGTCAGAAAACGTGACCCCCCCCCCCTTATCATCTCACCCCTTGCGGACGTGTGTCGACTCATTCGAACCTTGCGTCGATGCGCGTGTTTGGGTGGCGTACGGATACGTATGTAGGGCGTATTTAGCTCGGTTGCTACTGGGGCTGCTTCACAAGCGAGTGGAGCTCAAGGTAAAAGAACTCAGTCTCATGGCCGCTCTCCTATTACGCAACCGGCCCTCGGGCTCCTCTGCTGTCTCCCAATATCAGCAACCTGCGAAGAAACCTCAGGAAGTACACTCGTCCTCCTGCCTCCGAGGCCTGTCAACAACCTGAAACCTCAGCGTGTGGAGAACTTAACCCCCCCTCTTTCAGTGAGAATAGATTGTCATATTTAGTCACCCCCCCCCTCCCCCCCGGTCCTATCTCTTTCGAAAACGGATATTAGGTTTTCGATTTTTCGGGCTTTTGGCTTCGTTAAATTAACGAGCATTCCCAGACGGAGGCTGGAGGCTCCCGCCCGAGGCTGATTGTTGTGGATTCAGGCAGGACAGGTGCACGTGATTAAACTCCTGTATGTCGGACTGCGGTACCTGAGCACCCACTGACCCCCCCCCCCACACACACACACACACTTCCCACATCTGGCCCCCGAACAGAAGGAACGCGGGACTATTGTAAACACGAGCGCAGCGCATGCTCGAGCACGCAGCGGGGAGGGAGGGAGGGAAGGAGGGAGGGAGGGAGGGAGGGAGAGAGAGAGAGAGAGAGAGAAAGGAAGAGAGAGAGAGAGAGAGAGAGAGAGATAGAGGAAGAGAGGGAGGAAGAGAGAGAGAGGGAGAGAGAGAGAGAGAGAGAGAGAGAGAGAAAGGAAGAGAGAGAGAGTGTCTCGGTCTGTTCCAGCTGCTTATGACGGCCAGCTGATTGGGCTGGCTCCCACAGGCCAGCACAATGCACACTCTGTGCACACAGCATGCTCAGACAAGCCCCCCCGCCCCCCCCCAACTCCTACCTCTTCCTCCTCAGCTCAACTCTCTCGCCACCTGAGGCTCCGAGTCATAACTGTCCTGTTGTTCTTCAACCCTCCGAGCGGAGGCCGCCAACAGTCCGCGGCCCACCGCCGCATTCGTTCCTTTGTGACAGCGCTGCGCGTTTTTACCCTCGGGCGCATTCCGTCTCCTCCGAAAGGAAAGTTCAGAGGAGATTCCTGAGGTGCATTCCTTCTCACAGTCCCCCCTCTGACCCCCCCCCCCCCTCCATCTTTGAACTTCCAGTTGACGACCCTGCGAGGCGCGATCCTGGAGGATGCCGTGCCCTCCACCTCCAAGCACGGGACCACCCGGGGGCTGCCCGTCAAGGAGGTGCTGGAGTTCCTTCTGCCCGAGCTGGACCTGTCCTGCCTCCGGCTGGCCCTCAACACGCCAAAAGTGACGGAGCAGCTGATGAAGCTGGACGAACAAGGGGTACGAGGGGGGGAAAAAAACGTGCGACCGAGCAGGCGCGTTTAGCGGGGTTTTCTCGCCCAAAAAAAAGTCGCTCTCATGTCGCGTCTCGCTTTCGTCCTCAGCTGAGCTTTCAGGTGAAAGTGGGGGTGATGTACTGCCGAGCGGGCCAGTGCACCGAGGAGGAAATGTACAACAACGAGACGGCCGGACCCGCCCTGGAAGAGTTCCTGCAGCTGCTCGGGGAGAAGGTTCGCCTGAAAGGCTTCACCAAGTACAGAGCCCAGCTGGACACCAAAAGTAACAGCACGCACACGCACGCACGCAGATTTGACAGGGGGGGGGGGGTTATCCTCGCACGATGTAGTTTGTGTTAAAAGCCAGTCGCTCAGACGACATGACACTAAATATAACTTGCGTCTTTCACTGGTATCACGTGTCTTTCCGTTCTTTGCCACTCCCTCTGCAGGTAAGCGTCACTTTTGGTTCAAGCAATGAAAGAAAAGACGACAAACTTTGTAGTTCTTGTATTTTGCTCTTCTGTCACGATGGTTTTTTTTTCCCCCTCCGGGTCTATTATCGTTCCCGCTTTCGTCTCCTCTGTCTCTTTCCGAGACCCGACGAGAGCAAAATAAGAGAACAATTAATCCGATAATGAACAGAGCCCACCAAGTGACCCACTGGAGCTTCGAGTTTGCACATGTAATCGGTCGCAAAGTGCTGCAGTTTCTTTCCCTTCTCTCACTTGGTTTCACTTCCATTTTCAGCGCTCAATAAAAGACCTTTGTTCTGATTGGCGGTTGCGTTTTTCCCATTACTGCGCAACAAAAACTTTATAGTTCCTGTACTTTGCTCCTTCATTGTGCTCCATTCCTTTTCGCTTTCTTCTCTTCGTCACTGGATTCTTGACCCCTCCCGGTTTAGTCTCGCCTTTTATGACTTTTTTTGAATTTTTACTTCCGCCGCTCTCCCTCGAGGGTCCCGGATCCGCGGTTAGGAACCACGTTTTACAGAGAATCGATTACCCGCACTAAATATGAAGAGGTTCGACAGTTTGGACTTCAAATGTACAAACCGCAAAAACTCTCACGCACTCCAAAATGCATTTTATTTTGGGATTCTGACAACGTTCTGACATCCTCGGGCCAGCCAAGGCTCCGGCTCCTCCCTGTGATCTCTCCCGGACGCTAGGTCGGGAACCGCTGCCCTAAATCACCGGAGACATTCTCATGAAGTACAATAACAAAGCCAAAACAGCGTGGACACGGGAGTGAAAGAATGAATTGTCCCCGTCTCCGAGCGCGACTTCTGACAGGCTGACATTGATCCGCGCCTCGCCATTGTCCCGTTGTTCGAGCCGCGGCGAAATCGCATCCTGCCGCGCACGGAAAGCGCCGAGTGCATCGGGTGCACGTGTGCGAGGGAGATGAATGGCGGGCGTTGTACAATGGGGTCCCAACACTGTGCCGCTGTTTTTCCCCCCCGCAGCGGATTCCACGGGAACGCACTCCCTCTACACTTCGTACAAGGACTATGAGATCATGTTCCACGTGTCGACGCTGCTGCCTTACACGCCCAACAACAAACAGCAGGTAAACAAGCTGGCTGAGGAACAATGAGCCCACTCAGATGAGTTTCCCTTCAGTGTTTCAGCCCTAATAATCTCCTTCCCTCCAAATGTCGAATATTTTCGAGCTGTCACCGAGCGTAAACGCTCGTGATGACCTCACTCTGCGATTTAAAGGTCACACTTCTCGAAATAAACTCTGTTTCCTTTCCTTTCTCCTCGCCGACCAGCTGCTGAGGAAGCGCCACATCGGCAACGACATCGTGACCATCGTGTTCCAGGAGCCCGGCGCACACCCCTTCACCCCCAAGGCCATCCGCTCCCACTTTCAGCACGTCTTCATCATCGTGCGGGTGCACGACCCCTGCTCCGACAGCACGTGTTACAGGTGGGCGCCGGCGCTCGAGCCCCGCGCGAGACCTAGCGCTGCGAACCGCGGACGCGGCGCGACAAAAGGTCTTCAAGGTCGCTCGGTTCGGGAGAAGTGATTCGCAAAGTTTCGGGACCGCCCCGTAGTTTGGAGACGAACCGAAAGAAGACGAGTCCGAAGCTGTGAAAACTGAACCCTGAGGTTAAAGTCGGCCCATCGGGTGAATATGCATGAGCATATCTCCAGACAAAAGAGAGCCTGATGCGGTTTCAAATAGCTCAAACCGACTCGCCGACTTCCCGGCGGTGCCGAATAAAAAGCACCGGCCTGAACTTTCGGGGCCCGTGCAGGATTTCTGCAGGTCTCTTAAAAGCTTGAAATAAACGCCGGCGGCGGGGGTTTTCCCGCGGGGAGCTGCGGGAGCATTAGGACAAAAGCATCGGCCGGGGGGCATGGGTCAGACACGGAAGCTCGCTGCCGGAGCGCCGCCACCGCCACCCCCTCCCAACCTAAAACATGCGTTAATGCGTTTGATCCAGCCGTGCCGGCGGACGGGCGTACGTTCGTTTGATGGTGTTCGACGGGGAACCCCTCACCGCCGCGGTACACGTGCAAGTGATGTTGGCCTCGTTAGCAGACCGCCACTTTGGAGCGTTCACACGTTACGCATCAGCACCCGTGCGCACACGCTGCCATTCCGCACACATGCTGGCTCCCTCTCACTCCCCTTTTTACCTCTTTCTCATGCTCACTTGCGCCGAGCACACAGTTGCGCACACATACACGCGCGCACACTTTTCTCTCTCGTGCATTAATTCGCTCCGAGGCTCACTCTTCACACACCCGTATAATACAAGCCCCAGCTCCCCCACCCCCTCTTGAGTCCGCTTTCCCTGCCTGCCACTTTGCCTTGGGCAGCAGCGTGAGTCGGAGTGGTCTGAAGGAGTTAGCGCCGTGCACATGAAGTGCTCTCCTCACCCAGACATGCATGTGAGAGGGGAGGACTGCTGGGAGCCGTGTTCCTCAGACCCCGCTGACTCCAGCTCAGCGTCGGACCGACGAGGCTCCTGTCCCACCAGCGTTGCGTTCAGGCTCCTCCACTGTTTTTTTTCTTCTTTTTTTTTAAAATCTCTTCCCTGTCCCAAGTTTTTTTCTTCTTCTTCTTCTTCTTCTTGACCTGCTGTTGCCGAGCCAACTCCTTCCCCCCAGAGTTCCTTTATTTTTTGCCTAGCATCGTCTGGTTGCCGCTCAGGGAAACCGAGCGAGCGGACGGCTGGCTCTCCTGGTTCGCCGTGCGGATGAAACGGAGAGACGCGAGACACAGAATCCTTGAGGACAAATCCAGCCACCCCACCCAGAAGTCACTCGACACACTCTCGGCATTCAGCTCGGCGGATCGGGGGCAGCGCGCGTTGAAGTGTGACACTCCCGACTGTTTGCCGCCACGCTCCTCTCTCGGAATTTCCAGCTCGCGCTCCCTCGTTGCCACGGACCCAGGACCGCGCTAGAGCGGTGATACGGATCCGGAATATCTCGCTGCGCTGATCTAAGAGCATGGCTGCTTTGTAGTGGAGGCAGAAGGTAAGTTTCTGTTGCTGGGGCGTGTCGCTTTTTCGCTCTGCAGAGTGGCCGGTGGAGTGATTCCACGGGACGTTTCTGCAAGACACACTTTTCGGAACTCCAACGAATGCCTCCGCCTCACTTCCGCCACCTCGATCAACTTGATTTTCCACCGTTCCACCGTTTGGGTTCGGTTCCTCCCGTCGTCTCTCGTCCGTGACAGGAGATGTTGCGCAACGCCACGTCAATAACGTAATGTCGCCTGCTAATCGCTCTTAATAAAGAATCTGCTATGATCCGGGGGAGTCATCCGGTTATTAATAGCCCGTTGTTGCCTGCTGCCCAGATTTGGATGGCGCTCAGGTCCGGCTGAGCCAGACTGAAGCATTAGAGGAGTAAGTGGCCTGAGGCCAGCGGGGTGCTAATCTGCTGCTTTCAACCGCTGCCTCCGAGTCGCACGGGGCCAGCGCAGCGGATTGCATAACTAGATCATTGTTTAGGAAACGCGGGCAGTTTTGCGCTCGCCCGGGCTCACCGCCGCTGCCGCCGCCGCAGCTCCTCCATACCATGATGTAGCAGAGAATGGCAGGGTGTCAACACTGGGAGCTGGCTTGTCATCTGTGGGTGGATGTATAGTATTTATATGCGGAGGGTAGTCAGGCATGGGGTCGGACCGCTCCTGCTACAGGCAGTGGCTGCGCTATCTGTTTAATGGGCTGCATGGAGGCTTGTCAGGACTGTCACATCAGCTTAGCCGCGGACACGTCTCGGCGTTTCACAAACTCGTGGGCTTTTAGTCTGAATGCAAACGACTATATATGGACTTATAACCTTCGCATAGCTTCCATGCTTCTCATTTGGAGGGGGGTGGGGGGGTGGGGTGGGAATCAGGGAAAAGGAAAATTATAAACGTCCCAGTTTCTTCCCCTGTGATGAAAAAGGATGTTTGAATCGTTCCCATAAATTCGTTGGTCACCGAGGCCGACGTACCTGCCGACCGTTGGCGCGCCGCAGCCTCACCTGCACTCGCTTCGCCAATTTAGAGTAATCCAACTCGAAGCGAGCACCTTTGTGCGGAGTTGGAACTGGACCGGCGGAGGGGTAACAGGAGGAGAGCCTCGCCTCTAGGAATTCTGACGCCCTCCTTTTGTATGCACGAGTGAAACGGGTCAAAGGCAACAATACCTCAAGGGGAGCCTCGGTAAAGGTGTCCCCCCCCCCACCCCCCACCCCCTCCCCAAACACACACTTCTCCGTTTTCAAACCCCTGCGCCCTTCGTCCAGGAGTTTTTACGAGCTGTCCTGCGAACGCGAGCGAGCCGCCCGCTTCGCTTTCCTTCACGGCGCCTTAATATTCCACTGCTGTTGTTTGTCTGACCTACATTTGAGTCCGTGATTTGTTTTGGGGCCAGGCGCTTAGCGCGTTCCACACAAAGTGTTTGCTCAGCAAAAAAAAGATAAAAAACTATCAGAATGATTATTTAAACTGACGTAATTTACACATTTTAACAATGTTTTGTTTTTGTTTTTTTTGGATTTGCTGCCAAGACACTCAAATATGTCAATTACCGGAGAAACAATACAAAAAAGCTCATTAAACAACAGCGTCTCTTTTCGCCTCTGGCACTGTTGATTTATCTACGAACAGCTCACACGCTTCAGTATACACGTTCTAAATGTTGCGTTATGTAACGTCCCAGTTGTGACACATGTCCTCCTCCTCTGCAGCGTGGCCGTCACCCGTTCCCAGGACGTCCCGTCCTTCGGCCCACCCATCCCCAAGGACGTAACCTTCCCCAAGTCCACCGTCTTCAGGGACTTCCTGCTGGCCAAAGTCATCAACGCCGAGAACGCGGCCCACAAGTCGGACAAGTTCGGCGCCATGGCCACGCGCACGCGGCAGGAGTACCTGCGCGACCTGGCGGAGCGCCACGTCACCAACACGCCGGTGGAGCCCACCGGCAAGTTCCCCTTCATCTCGCTGGCGCACAAGCGGCGGGAGAAGGCGCGCCCCTACAGCGGCGCGGAGCTGCGGAGCCTGGGCGCCGTCACCTGGCAGGTGCACGCCGAGGACCAGGTGGCGGGCGCCGAGCGCGAGTGCCTGCTGGCCATCTCCAACGACTTCGTCATCCTGCTGGACCAAGAGGCCAAGGCGGTCGTGTTCAACTGCGCCACGCGGGACGTGATCGGCTGGTCCACGGGCAGCCCCGCCTCCATGAAGGTCTTCTACGAGCGCGGCGAGAGCGTCTCCCTGCGCTCCATCAACAACAACACGGAGGACTTCGGCGAGGTGGTCAAACGACTGGAGGTCAGTGGGCCGCGGCGCCCGCCTGTAACTGCATGCCTCGTTAGCGGACGCCATCTGGTCACAGAGCCTCTGACGGGCAGCTTGTTGCGAACACACGCCCATAAGTTGTCTTTATCATACGCTGTCAGGACGCATTCCTCTGTTTATCCTATTGACAATTTAACTCACAGAAAGAAAGGCTCAAATCACGAGTTCCAGGCAGTGACGCACTGAGAGTCTCTGTGTCATATAGAGGAAATGACAAACAGACGAAGTTGCAAGCACAACTGTGTGTAGCAGCAACTCTGTCAACACCGACCTGCAAGGCAACTTGTTGTATTTCACGAGTTTTGCTTCCATATTCAGTATATCTAAAGAGGCCTGTGTCAACTTCCTCTCCTCCTCTTCCTCCCGGCCCTCCCTCTCCCACTCTCCGTCCGGCAGCTGCTGACCAAGGGCAGCCAGACCACGGAGATGACCCTGCGCCGCAACGCCCTGGGCCAGCTGGGCTTCCACGTCAACTTCGAGGGCATCGTGGCGGAGGTGGAGCCGTACGGCTACGCCTGGCAGGCCGGGCTGAGGCAGGGCAGCCGGCTGGTGGAGATCTGCAAGGTGGCGGTGGCCTCGCTCTCCCACGAGCAGATGATCGACCTGCTCCGGACCTCCGTCACCGTCAAGGTGGTCATCATCCCGCCGCACGAGGACTCCACGCCGCGCAGGTCTGGCCGGCGTCCACCGGGGGGGGGGGGGGGGCCTTGAGCGCGGCGGCCCGCGGCTTTCCGGACGTTGACGGTAACCGAATCTGCGTCTGCCAACAGAGGCTGCTCGGAAATCTACCACATGCCCCTTGTGGACTACAAGAACCACAAAGAGGGCATGCCCTACGAGCTGAAGTTCCCCTTCCGCCCCACCAACAACAACACCAAGTGGCCGCGCACCTCCTCCAGCCCGCAGACGCGCGCCGCTGGCACGGCGGGCACCCTGATCAAGGCCCCGCCCCCCGACTTCGGCGACCGCAACGCTGGCGCTCTGCCGCGCAGCGTCTCCAGCGACGGCCGGCCGCTGAACCCCAAAAGGTCTGGAAATAAACCCGCCGCGAAAAAACCACGCGGGCGGCGCCCGCGCCTGAGCTCGTCGGTGGGCGCGTGATGGCGTGCCTGCGTGTCCCTTGCAGATACTCCCCGGGGAACGACAACTACGCTCTGGCCTGCTCCATCATGATGGGCCGCACCATGCACAACACCAACTCCCCCTCCAGTCTCCCCTACACGGACTCCGTGAGCTCCAGTCACTGGAGGCAAAAGTCGATGCCCGACGGGTGAGTTCGTGCACCCTCGAAACGGCGGCGGATGACTCGACTGCACGGAGGCGCTCCGTGGTGACCGCGCTCGTCCTCCTCGCAGGTTTAACATCAACTGCCAGTCCCCCTTGTCGTCGGCACGCCAGGGGCCGGGTGATGGCGTGAACGGGATGAAAGGGAGCGCCGGTGCCGGCGTTGGATGGTCCCGGCCAGGGGAGGGGGACACACCAGGTCGACTGAGTGACAAAACCAGCTCAGGTGAGAACAAAACGCTCATCTTACTGTTAACGCCAAACAGAAACTCTACTCACCGGGTCGCTGCTTGTATTTGCGTCCCTCGTAGACACCGTGGCGTCCAAGGCAGCGATTCCTCGACTGCAGGCGTCCGACCAAGGCGGCCACGTGTCGCCGAACAAGAGCGCCAAGGTGAGCGGCGTTCGTTCGGGCCGCGCGTGCAGTCTCCCGGGGCGCGCTCTGATTGGCGGTCGCGAGTAGATAAGGGGGAACCGGTGTTTACCGAGGTCTGCTGTCCAATCAATGGGAACGATCGCGTAGCGCTCAGTCAGGGCTCCGCAAACAAGATCGCGTAACGATCGCCGACGTCCGTCCGAGAGGGCTGCGAGTTCGGATCCGTAGCAGGCAGGAGCCACTTTGCCAGCACGTCCCACTGGAACACAGTGTATGGAAGCTTCTCCCACATCTAAAGTGAAAGTCCCACTATTTACTCTCAACTCGAGTGACCGTTTGATTTCCCCGCTGTCCGACAGACCGATGGTCCGTATTCCTCCAGCCAGTCGAGCAGCAACACGCTGTCCAGCAACGCCTCCAGCTCCGCCCACAGCGACGAGAAGTGGTACGAGGTGGGCTCCCGCGCGGGCGTGCGGAGCGAGCTGGAGCTCAACGGCTACCTGCAGGGCACCTCGGCCGACAGCGGCATCGACGCCGCCTCCTACACCGCCACGCAGAGCAGCACGGCCTCCTCCACCGGCGCCTTCCGGGCCAAAGACAGAGTGCCGTGGCAGGACGAGCCGGCCGGCGCTCGGGGGGCCGCCGACGCCTCCCCTCCCGTCCCGGACTCCCTCGCCACGGCCGGAGCCGTGGAGATCCCGGCCAAGAGCCCGTCGGCGTTCCCTCTGGGACCCGAGAGCTGCGCCTACAGCCTGAGCGACGCCGCCTCCCACTCCAGGTGCGCCGGGGGGGGGGGAGGGGATTTACGCCTTTGCGTCCATGTTTCATTAAAGCGGACAGTGATGCATTGTTGGCCGCATGCATCCTCGCCCGCTCCACATGGAAAACTCCAAAGCGGCGCGGTTTTGGCAGCAAAGCGGGACAGGAAGAGGGAAATATATGCGTGTGGTTTTGCGAGTGCACGTATCTGTCTGCGGCTCTCCACGCTGGATAAGGAACGCTTGAAGTCGGTAGAAATGCAGACAGTGAGCTCAGCACTGTTCCCCCTTTTAAATCCCACTTCCTTTGAATCCACGAAAGCTCGCCTCTCTCTCTCTCTCCCTCTCTCTCCCCCTCCACTCAGCCACAAATAACTCGGCTCCACCAGACCTGTACATTGCGGGCCTTGTTTTTGTAGTGCGTGCGTGCATGCGTGCGTACGCGTGCACGCGCCCACTCGCAGACACAACACTCGCTGCTTTGGCATTCGAGCTCTAACGTCAAGATGAATAGAAAAAACAAAAAGGGATTTGAAGGGGCTGCAAATGAAACGCAAGGACAGTGTGGCCCATTTTTATTTATGAATTCAGCAGTTAAAATAACCCTCAGACACGTAATGAGCCAACGAGTTCGCTAATGGTTTTTGAGAAAGCCTGTTTATATTTTACATAATGTTTTTTTCCCCCCTAAATGAACCCGGAGAATTGATTTTCTGTTCACCCGCCTCAACTCAACCAAGGCTATTGTTAAGTACAATCACACACCTCTACTCTAACTGGTGTTGCTCTTAAAGTGTTTGTCCTTAGACAAACATCAACAAACTGTGTGACTTTTTGCGTCCCCTCTCTCTGCGTCCCCGCCACCCCCCACCCTCTTCTTCTGTGATCCCTGTCCTCCAGCACGATCAGCTCCGGCCACTCGGGGAGCCCGCTGTCGCCGCAGAACGAGCCGGCCGCCGAGGCCTCCTCGCCCACGTCCCCGACCTCCCAGTCGGCCAAGAGCTTCTACCCCCGCCAGGGCGCGACCTCGAAGTACCTCATTGGCTGGCGGAAGCCCGGGGGGACGGTCAACTCGGTGGACTTTGGGAGCACGCGCAAGTGAGTGACGCGAGGACGTGATCGTGATTGATTTGGATGAGGATCCAAGTGCGCGCGGCTGCCGGTGGTGTTGTCAGGGAGGAGTATCTTCTCCTACATGTCCTGGAGACTGCTTACCTCATCGGCGAGGCTCCCTGATAATTGGTCAACAGTGCCACCAGGTGGTGGTGCTTGATTGGCCAACTTGCAGCTGCTCAGCTCGTCGCAACCCAGACGAGTGAAACAACCGATGGTTAAAAGGGAATTCGGACCACTTTTTGAAGGGTCCAACTATCTGAAGATACCCGACTGAGGATACAAGAAAAGCAACTGTAATTCACACGTAATTCAGTCCAGCTCTTTTCCCAATTTATCGAACAGAAACAATATTTTATCACTCAGTTCTTATGCTTGTTTTTTGGGGGGATTTTACTCTTTTAATTCCAGCTGACCCTTGTCGTTTCCTTTGCGGTCTGAACGTACGAAGCGTCTCTCAGAATCACGTCCCGCCTGTCTCCACCAGGCGCCACCAGAGCGACGGCCTGCTGGGCGGTCAGCCGCAGCTCCGGGCCAACCTGCGGGGCTCGCAGTCGCCTCAGCGGCACACCGCCAAGTCCAGCCTGGAGGAAGACCTGAAGAAGCTCATCACGCTCGACAGCCCGCCTCCCGTCACGGACGAAGAGAAGGTGCTCCGGGGCCTTTTTTCGCCGACCTGTTCGTTTGGAACTCGTTCCTTTCGTTTCGCCACTTCGTGCGGTCGTTTCTCACTTGACTCTCCGGTCCCCCCCCCCCTCCCCCGTAGCCGTTGTTCCCGGGCCCGCCGCCGAGCCGCCGCTCCCTCCACAGGACGCTGTCCGACGAGAGCATCTACAGCGGGCAGAGGGAGCCGTCCTGCAGCGGGCAGCGCGACACGCCCACTGACCTCCTCTTCACCTGCTCCACCATGCCGCGCTCGCCCACCACTCGCCACGGAGCGAGCCGGCGGGCGTCGCACAAGTCCCTCGGTAACGGCACCGGGAGGCTCTCTCCACCCGAGTGTGAGCGGGCGAGCGGACTTTTTAATTGGCTGCTTCGTCTCCCCCCCCCCCTGCAGGAGACCTGACGGCCACTGAGAGCTCCGAGGCGGAGCAGGAGAGGATGCGGCAGCAGCTGCAGGAGCCCGCCCTCATGCCCCTGCCGGACGGCGGGGCGGACGCCCCGCTGGACTGGGCCCACCTGGTGGACGCCGCCAAGGCCTTCGAGGGTAGGCCCGCGCCACCGTCTCGCTCGCTCCCTCGAAAACGACCAAGCACGTGTCATGACTGCCTTTAAAAACTCCGTGGAAAAATTCTCTTTATCACCCAGCTGTCATCTGCAGCCCTCGTCACACGGGGGCGCTGTTGCTCTGTGTACGTCTGGCCATCTAACGTGTCTTCCTTTTTGGTTACACAGAGCAGAGGCTGGTTTTCCTGGCCGCCCAGGAGGAGAGCGCCATGGCTGAGAGCGCCGCGGCCAGCAGCCCCCAGCAGGCCGAGCCTCAGGCGGCCCCGCTGAGACAGCCCTCGCCCGGGTGAGGAAGGGGGGGGGGCGCAGGTCATGGCCTGAGACCAGTGTTTGCTTTGATCCGCTGGCTTCCCAGCACTGCGCCAATAGAAGACCCTGCAGACTTCTTTTCCAATCAAACACACTACAGCAGCTGATGCCACTAATTAGTCCTCGCCGCTGGCCGACTGCATGTTATTCGCTGAAATCCGCGGGGGGGGGGGTGTTTTTGGTTCGATCGATGACCCGCCCGCACGTTCAGTGAACGAGAGCGCCGGGGGAGAAACTTTGACCTCTGTCCCGGCTGACGTCCCGAGTGTCTCTCCTTCCACAGAGAGACCCCGGCGTGTCTGATGGGGAAGGTGAGCCAGCTGGAGAACATGGTGAAAGTGCTCCAGGAGGACCTGAAGAAGGTGAGTGGTCAGAGGGAGCCCCCTCCTCACTTTGGCAGGGGATTGTGATGTCAAATAAGTAAGAACGAAGTGGGTGTCAATTCGAGTTTCGAGGGGGTCCGGGGTAGGGGGGGCGGGGGCCGATATAGTCTCTTTCCTTCCTTCCTTGTAGTTATTTTTTCAATTTATGATAGATTTTCCTCCCCAGTGTGATTTATACTTGTTCCTTTCAAAATAAAGTACTTCCTGGGCGATCAGGAAAGGAAAACTTACCCATCTGTGACTCACTACTGCCACCCAGTGCAGAGAAGGGACACTAGTTCAACCCTTATGGTACATCCTGAACTCAGACCACCGTTGCTGACCCATGTGTCTCTGCGCCCGTCAGGAGAAGGACGCCAAGGCGTCGCTGCAAGTCCAGATCCAGAGCCTGCGAGAGGACAACCAGCGCCTCCTGGAGGAGTCCTACAGCGCCTCGGCCAAGCTCAAAAAGTTCACCGAGTGGGTCTTCAACACCATCGACATGAACTGACGGCGCGGCGCGCTCGCCATCGGGAGTACGACCACTAAAGGACCCTGACTGAAGCGTCAGACTCTCGGCGCTGCTCGACAGCTTTCGACACAGACTCTGTCACTTTTTTTTCGGGGGGGTAGGGTGCTTTCACGAACCAGTGCCAACTCGGATTTTACACTCCATCCGTCTACAGCCCCGTGGATCCGTTGAGTCATCACCAAAAACAAAAAAAAGACAAAGACTCATTACAAGAGAGGGGGAAAAAAAACCAAACGTGGGGGACAGAGGGCAGCGCTGTGGTGTGACCGTGTGTCAGCTTTCATCAGCATGCACTTCCTTTCCTCAAGGCGTCCATGAGTCCCTACGCCGCGTCGTTTCCAATCCGACGGACTGTCGGCGTCCCCGTCCCCCCCCTCCCCCCCGCATGTCGGCGAGAAAGAGAGAGAAATGTGTCGAAAACCAACCTCAAAGGGATTTCGCGCCGCTGTCCCCATTAAGCTCCTCGGCTAACCTAATTACAAGTGAGCGCGGTTTTTTTTTTCAATTAAAAATGCTCCAGCACAAATTAAAAAGGATTTGCATCACGCCGCGCTGGCAGAAAATAGTCCCACGTCCTTCTCGCAAAGGTTGACGCGTTCTTAGAATTAGGAGTTTGCTGTGATTTGTTGCTTTTCTTTCTAGAATTTCTTTCATTTTGCCCCTAAATCAGAAAAAAAAAAATCTATGAAAAAAAAAAATCACTGATTATTTTCGTATTACTAACCAAATCAGAAAGACGGTAGATACATAGCTGTATGTTATTTTAGTAATGATAATTTGCGATCATATTATGGGTAAAGATATACGAAGAGACCCCCCCTTTTTTTATATAAACGCCAAGAGATGGATCTATTAAATCTACAATAAACACTTCAGGTATACGAAAGGTTACTGCGAGTAAAACTACTGGTCACATGGAAAGAATATATATTGTACAAAATAAAATCTGGGTGCCATGAGAAGAGAAAAACTATCACCAACTGTAAATAGATGTGGACGTTTATTTTTCTCACTCCTTCCCTGGAACTAATGTAAAGACTATTTATGACAAAGTGATCGGTAAGAAAGATCAAGCAGTCAGTTAAATGAATGAATATATATATATATATATATATATATATATATATTTCCTCTGTGGGACAAAGTATATCCTTAAAGAGAAGATGGCTAACTGTTTTTTAAAACGACAATGATGAAGTCTTACTTCCTTTTTCGTTGCCTTGCCTGCTGCAGTGGATTGAATGACAGTGCCCCCTAGTGTTGACACCCAGTAAAAAAAAAAACGACAGGGGCTCTGACCCATTTTCTATCCCTTTTGCATGCAAGCGAAAAACGGGCCTCGATCTGACCCTCGAACCCCCGCACAGAGTCAATCGGTACGTCCTCCCCGAGTTCTGACCGCGGAGTAAAGACATTGCGTGGTCGCCGGACTTTTCCCGGGCCGCAGAGTTCATCGGCGGGTCGAGACGACCCCCCCCCCCCACGCCAAGACCTCGGCCGGACCTCCAAAACAGAGTCCCTGTTTAAGCCTCATACTGTAGCTGTTTCTTTTTGTACTCGGATACTGTGCAACAACTGTATATAGGGAGAGTTTAATATTCGTCGAAATTTGCACCGCCATCCTTATTTTTTACAATTATTTTTTGATGTATTTCTGCTTTACCGGCTAGTGAAAAGCGAGCGAGAGAGCTAGAGAGAGAGAGAGAGAGAGAAAGAGAGAGGAGTGATATGACAGATCAAGAAAAACGAGGGGTCTCTGGGTGAGAGAGGGTCGGGCCCCTCAGAGAGCAGACTGCCCCTATGCCTTCATTCTTAACATGTGTGACAGCATGTGACTCTGTTTCCATTGAGCTGTGATGTGTAAGAGAAAAAAAAATGTTTCTATCTATTAAAGATATTTTGTTGAATTACACCCGGTGTGGCTGAGTGCTGCTCTGACTTACCCGGGGGGCGGGGGGGGGTGGTGTCACCCAAGGGGACTTTAGAAAGGAAAATGAACACCTGTCGGAAGGGGGATATTTGACACGACAATTAAGAGAAAAAAAACCAACAATTCACACAAAAGCTGTGATTTTTGCGAATCACGGCATTGTTTCTTTTCTTCCCCATGTTCCCGTTTTTGGGGGAGTCACAGTTGCGAGAAAATCGCAGCTCCTCTCGAGGAGGCATCGATCCACAAAGAGCGGCGTCGTGACTAATGTGGGGGGGGGGGGGGGGGGGGGGGGGGGGGGGGGGGGGGGGGGGGGGGGGGGGGGGGGGGGGGGGGGG
>JASSRZ010000050.1:2466820-2477415 GCA_032164315.1 Malacoctenus gilli | reverse complement strand
GTCGCTGGTCACCGGGGCCGCGCCCCCCCCCCCCCCCCCTCTTTCTTTTTGGTTCATCTCATCCGGCATGAACTCTGACAGGTCCTCCTGATGGCTACAGGCTCCACGATGACTCATTACTGTGACTGGGCCATTAGCATCCTAATCCGGCCAGGCCGGCCAGCCACAGCTACAGTAGACGGGCTCCCTTTTTCTGAGCTGGCTGCGCGCTGGCGCTGCTCTTTTCGCCGCCGTCACCAGCCGACCGCTGCTCCTCCTCCTCCTCCTCAATTCACCTCTGAATGCATTTATCTTCACCTCTATTGCTCAAGATTAAAAGCCATTATTGTGCCTGTGCAAGGGAGGGCAGCATGTGTCACGCTTGCTCGTTTTGCAGCGGCTAAAAATAATTCCCTCTGATGTTGCGATGATGCAACAGGCCCGCGTCACCACCGTCCGCACAAAGAGTCCGTGGTGCATTTCAAATGCGCTGGCCAGCCTTGCATAGCAGCGCTGCAAGAACTAGTGAGCAGGGAGTTTTTGTTTGCCGGTCTAAAAATAGATCCTATACAGAACGAAGACCCAGATTCAACGGCAACTGTCGTCTGCTGTTTGTCACAAATTCCCCGTTGCCTGTTGGTGCCCACTGATGTAAAGTCTCACTGATCACCTGCCCCTCATCGCCGAGTGAGAGCACATTAACCTTCCTGTTCATTATGCTCAAACAAGCGCATTCATCAGCGTCAGGCCTTTTGCTCTCAGGCTAATTACCTTTATGAGAAATAGTGCCGATGAAGTATGTGGCTGATAACTTCTAATTCTGCCCCATTATTAAGAATGCATGATAGATGGGTGGGATTCATTATTAATGGACCTGAGAATGAACTTTGAATGTGTAATATCTGTTGCAATGGCCAATTAAATATGGATAGAGAGAATATAGCTGCCGCCGCTCCTCAGAGAGTGATGTGAATGAACGTCAGAGATCATCACGGAGCGAAGAGAGAGCGAAGACTCTTCTGACTTTTTGCGGAGGATAGAGAGAGCGTGGGCGGTGCGAGAAATGAGACTCCTACATTTACAGGAGTCGAACTCGATAGCAGAAGCACAAAATAAGAGAACGTTGCAAAAAGAACTTTGTGAGTGAATAAACAAAATCTGTTTGTGTTGTTTTGATTTTTTTTTCTCTCATCAGTCTCCATACTTCTGGCCTTCAAACTGTTGGGAACCTGAGAACACAGACTATGGTGAGTCAAACTGTCCGTTACTTCTCTCGCCCTGACTACATGAGCTCCCTGATGCCTTCCGCTGCGTCTCTGCTGCTGAGCTGGAACACGGCTCACGCCGTCGATCTGTTGACACTGACGACTGATCCATTCAGGGCCGTTCCTTCTGATGTGTCTTGCCTGGAGGAGCCCCCCGCCGGAGTCCTGCGGGGCAACACTGGCCAAACCTAATAAAAGGACAGTCGCCGATTTGAGGATGTCTCTCGCTGCCTTTATGGCATTTACCCGAGGCTTGTTATTTCAAAAGGCAACACATCGCCTGCCTGCTCCAATAACACATTCATTAGTGCGAGTTCAGACAGCTGAGACTTCCGTGCAGGGGGGGAGAAAAAAAACCCTGTGCAATCTGTTAGAAACGCTCCTCTTTTGTTTCATCTGCACAAAGCTAACAACCCGTCTGACAGAGTGTGTTGCCCTCTTCATGTCTCGCTCTTCTCTCTTTTCCTCTCCAGCCATTTACCTGTGCAAACGCACCATGCAGAACAAAGCCAGGCTTGAGCTTGCCGACTATGAGGCCGTAAGTAAAGTGTGATTTTGGTTTCCAGACGACGAGCTTTCAGTTCAAAACCGTCTTTTTGCAAGAACCAGGGTTTTTTTTTTTTCAGAGTGGGGCGGGCCTCCCTTGGGGCGGGGGGGCACCAGAGAGCTTTGAGAGGGCAGCATTTAATGGAGTCAGAGTAGAGTTGTAAAATGCGTTTTGACCAGGTTGGCGCTCTCACCTCGCGGGGGCACACGGGGAGGTGGAAGAAGCCATTATCGCATTGTCAGAAGTGGAGAACTTTTTGGGAAGCACCATTAGGTGGGAGACGGCGCAGTGTGAGATGTAAACAAAAAATATCCATCGCACGACTTTGCGTCAGCAGATCAATGCGGTCTCCAGAGGGGCATTATTACGCTGCTGATCTCTTGCTGTTACACGGCAACAATGCAGTGCGCTTCAGTATTCTCAATGACGCTGCAACTATTGTCCAGTCGACTTCCTCCCCAGTGTTATCCAGGTCACTTTATGCCCGAAGGCCTCATTGCTCGCATTGTTAATATGCCTGCTCGCTGGAGTTTGTTTCTCTCTGTTTGTAATAAGGTCACATACTCTATTCATGACAGATGCCTGTTTGAGCATAATAAGTACTCGCTGCTTCGTTTGTAGCTTTAACTTATGCAGGTTTCCAAAGAAAGAAAAGGAAATGTGTCTTGCGGAGATCCTTTGTGCTCCTTATGCTCGTTAGTGCTATGAAACATGAAAAAAACATGATCCGAATGTATTTATATGTATAATGTACTGACGGCAATCCTAAAATGTGAATCCTTCAGTGTCAAATGTCAGATGAGGAATGAAAATGTGCTTTCAGCTTGCTCACGTTGTACATTCTACTCACAACTACTTACAAGCAGCTCACTTTTCAACACAAAAACAAAGGTTACTCGGTTAATACCAAACAAAATGTTTGGCGCTCGGGAAGTGTTTGTTCTTAAACTTTGTAAACTCAAAGAAACAAAAAGGTTCTGCAGTCCTCTAAAAGTGCAGTGTGTAAAAGTTAGTCGGGCGCTTTAGATGTTTTTTCTTCAGTTCAGCTTTGAGGAATCCAGACAGTTTGGAATAACCCCAGTCAGGCTGAATGGTTACCTCGCAAACTTGTCTATTCATACCAAACAACGCACACTGTGAGTGAAGGACATGTATTATTATAACCACTGTAATTCTTTGTTTCCAGGAAAACCTTGCGCGGCTGCAGAGGGCTTTTGCCAGGAAGTGGGAGTTCATCTTCATGCAAGCTGAAGCTCAAGTCAAGTAAGTGCACATGTTTGCATGCGAGCCGCTTTATCACTTTGACGTCACTCCTATGCTAACGTGACAGGTTTCGAGCCACGTTGATGAAATCAGCTTGATGCATTCGTTCTTGGAGAGCGCTGCCCCGTGGCCCCATGCATGATGTGTGTTATTTCCCCGAGGAAGAGAAAATGCTTCAGCGTGCAGAGTTCGATGGGCGCCGAGCCAACGATTCTCATTAAATGCGCTGTTTTCATGCTTTGCTCTTACTAAAGGCTCGCATGCATCAGCTACAGCAGGTGTTTTTCTATGGGAGGAACAGACACAGGCTTTTCGCGCTATCTCGTGCCATCTGGTGGCTGGTCTGCCTAAGTGCAGTGACATCAACATTACAGTCATGCGTCCAGGCTCAGAACAAGTGAGGGTGAGCCTTTCTGCAGGTCCACAGGCAGTAACATGATGAAGGGTGTAGACAGTTCAGGCTTCTCTTGCAGTCTCTTTATTTTGTGGATGTGTGGGATGGAAATTAAATGATTAATTGTGCTTTTTTGCCTGATATTCCAGGCTCCTGAGCTCTATATAAGCATGCTCTGCTTTTTTTCTGCTGGCAGGATTGACAGGAAGAAGGACAAGGCAGAGAGGAAGATCCTTGACAGCCAGGAGAGGGCATTCTGGGACGTCCACCGGCCAGTGGTGAGTCGTGTTTTGAAGTCGGGAGAAGGGAGAAGAAAAGGCACAAAGAGGATCAGAGGTTTAGTTTTGCCGCAAGACAATTGTCGCGCACAAAGCCTGAGAAGAGCAGATTCAGCAGCGCACGGTTCAGCTGGGAGTCCTGTTTTTTTCTGCTGGTGGCAGAATCAGAATTTGTGCCAGTCACTTTGCATAGGAGCCCTTTGTGGTGGTGGTAGTGGTGGTGGGGGGGTACTGCTGGATGGAAGAACAGCTTCATACTGTGAATGCAGGACAAGCGGACAATACGTGCTGGTGAAACGCTGTTATCTGACCCAGAAACACACTCACACAGTGTCCTGCTGCATCCCACAGCCCGGCTGTGTCAACACCACCGAGATGGACATCCGCAAGTGCCGGAGAGAGAGGAACCCACACAGGGTGAAAAAGGTGAGCGGGGGAGGCGACACACTCGGGTTCTTGATCTCTCACTACTAAAGAACAAGAAAAGTTAAATGTTTCCACCTAATATCATTTCTATGACACATCACATGATATATGATGGTCCAAAGAATGAATATAAAACATCCACATCTTAGTTTCTAATTCTCAGCTGTGATCTGACAGTGAGGATGAGCACTGATCCATTCAACCAGAATGATTAAAACACATCCGTCTTCCAAACAGTGAGCCTAATCTGCTAATATAGTAATTAAAGTTTCATACTAAATGACTTCTTGCCACTATTTTGTTCTTTTCTTGGAGTGTGTTTGACGACTCCGTTATTTAGTTTTTTTATTTTAAAAGACTAATTTGGTAAATTATTTTTTAAAAATAATTAAAATGGAATTAAACATTCCATGATGATTATTCCTGTTTTTATTCATGCTTCTATATGCATGATTAAAAACTTCAATATCTTTAAACACATTCACTATCTAAAGTTCTCGGAGGCTATTAATACCAAGTCATGGCTGTGCTGACGCAATACTGGAGCCACCGTGTTTGCTGGACAGATAACAGCATGAAGTGACCAAAATACCTAGCAGTGGCATCCAGACTGTTCCCAGCATGGTCTCCCCTCTTCGTCCTCTCCAGTCAGTTTACGGCGTGCCGGACGACGGCCAGAGCCAGCCCAGTCCCATCCACATCAGCTCCCAGCCCACCAGGAAGCCCACCAAAGAGGATGTTCAGAAGGAGGTGAGGCCCAGAGTGATGGGACTTTCTGGAGGTTTTTTTTTTTTTTACCGGCAGTCTGCTTCTCTCATCCATCATGAGGACAATCAGGGACGTAGACTGATGAGCTGGTGCCTCATTTAGCCTCCCCATTACTCTCTCTCCAACAGATTAGCTTCTTGAACATCCAGCTGGACAGACACTGCATGAAGGTCTCCAAAGTGGCCGACAGTCTGATGGGCTACACGGAGCAGTTCATGGAGTATGACCCCTTCGTGTCGGCCACAGAGCCGTCGAACCCCTGGATCAGTGACGACACCTCCTTCTGGGACCTGGAGGCGAGGTGAGGCTCTGGGAGTTGACCAGGTGCAGATTCACACCAACACCAAGGTCAAATGGACCTTGGGAACTGCAGCTGCCCTCAATGACAAGAGGTCAGTTTGTATTTCATCCGAATCGAGGGCCCGCCTCACCATTTCCAAAGGTCGACTCTGTCCTGACTCCCTGTGCTCCGCTCTGTCTGTGCATTTCTAATGTTTAATTTGTGTCCCCCTGTTTCTCTGAACTTTTTTCTGTTTGTCTCCTTAGTCGTGATCCCAGCCAGCAGCGTGTAAAGAAATGGGGCTTCTCCCTGGAGGAGGCCCTGAAGGACCCAGCAGGACGAGACCAGTTCCTCAAGTTCCTGGAGTCCGAGTTCAGCTCCGAAAACCTGCGGTGAGGCTGCCTCTCAGACCAGCCATGTGACTAATGCCTTCTCGGCGGCCTGCTCGGCGCACTCGTTGTTTCAGGGAGCTGCCACTGACCAGATGTGACACCGTTGTAGGTTCTGGTTAGCCGTGCAGGATCTGAAGCGGCGGCCGCTGCAGGAGGTCTCCTCCAGGGCGCAGGAGATCTGGCAGGAGTTCCTAGCTGAGGGAGCACCCAGCTCCATCAACCTGGACTCGCACAGCTACGAGCGCACCAGCCAGAACCTCAAAGACCCCGGACGATACAGCTACGAGGATGCTCAGGTGGACTGTGTTGTTTCTTCCTCACAGACGGATGCGCTCCACTTGTTCACATGTGCATGAGTGTGGACACACACACACACACACACACACACACACACACACACACACACACACACAGCTTGCTTTGAAGAGTCACCAGGCACATACTGAATCAACACACCTGTGCCTGAACACTCACCAACTGCGCACGCACGCACGCACGCACGCACGCACGCACGCACGCACGCACGCACGTACGCACGCACGCAGGTCCCTTCCACCCCACTCGTGTTACACTGGTGAATGAATGAGAGGTTCCGCAGGACTGGAACCGGAGAGGAAGAATGACGGAGTGTGTTTGTGCCAGGGCCTAATGAGGCGAGTAATGCCACGAATAGGCTGTCCGCTCGCTTCACCGTGGATTCCTGCGCTTTTTCAAAGCGGGCCGCTGATGTGTGACGTGCACCGCCTCTCCCTGGCAGGACATTACTCAGCTCCGTCTCGCAGGCCTCTGCTGCTCATGTCAGCACGCTCAGTTGGCACCGCCCCCCCCCCTCCCAATCACACATGCGTGCATTGCATTACCATAATCAGGGCCCCCTCTTATGTTTCCACACTTGTGTCACGCAGGCCAGCGCGCGCACACACACACACACACACACACACACACACACACACACACACACACACACACACACACACACACACTCATCGGCTTTCCTTTTTCTTTTTCGCAGGAGCACATATTCAAGTTAATGAAAAGTGACAGCTATGCACGCTTTTTGCGATCCAACATCTACCAAGACCTCCTGTTAGCCAGAAAGAAGGTGAGCTGCACTCACTGACCCCGATTTTGCCTCCACATTCCACACGACGCGCTCACTCTGATTGCATCTGTCATCATGGTTTTGTTTTGTTCCTGTCAGTTCACAAGCATTTCAGATTCTCGGCGATTGTAATTCTACAGACTGGGTCCGGCCTCGATATTGTGTTTCGACATTTCAACAGTGTGTAACGGAACTGATTCACTCAAGAAACAGAGTTTCATGTGAATTCATGCTTGAATACATCATGGTGGCAAATCTTGAGGATAACACACCACTCTGTTTACTGAAGGCTTTGTTCAGGAGCTTTATAACAAATGTATCACACATGCAGTTCATCTCATAGGATCACTGAACATCACTTTCTAACCTCCATACTTGAGCTCTGATTGGCTCATAGCTGCATCAGAGGGCTGTTTGGATTCCAGCCGACAAGTGACGATTCGTCTGGTTTTGCTTCAGTATACTCTTGTGAGCCAGTCGAATGGCAGCTTTCTGGGAAACATTTAGCTTTCTGTTGGTACACATTATACATTGAGGCCATGAATGAAGACAGCTCTTGGCATCGTTCTTCCTTTGAATGCAGACAAGTCCTAATATTTACTTATCAGGAAGCGTAGTCATTGTTGCATTGTGGCGAATGGATGCTGTGTCATGTCACTGAAACCGGTTTCACAGCGCACACAGATCATCTGTACTGTTCAGGGTGCAAAATAACGACAATTAGAACATTTTACAAATACATTGATTTACCAGCATCCAAACACTGATGCCGCCACCCAACAACACACAAATTAATATTTCGAATCCATGCTATAAAATGTATTAAGAAAAACATTTCTGTACAACGAGGACCTTTGTTGTGGATGATTGTTACATCTTGTGTCTTTGACAAGATTTTTCCAATAACCGAGTCTCAATACTTGGGTGAAGTCCTTGACCTCAAATCTCATGATCTAATGATGGACACAAACATGCAGGGACCGGGGAACTGAAGCTCCAAACATTTCAGCATCATTTATTACACATTCACTTGACACCAAAGTGGGTCACTTCCATCCCAAATTAAAAGTGTTTGCCGGCTCCTGATAGAGTGTGGCAATTAGCGGTTCATCGCAGGAGGTGTCCCGCCGAAGCAGCAAGAGACGACGAGCAGAGTCCCCCCAAAAGGCAAAACCACTGTGGCAGAACACGGGTGCAAGGAAGCCGCTAAATAATTGAAAATGTCAAGGGAGCCGTCCTTAAATCTGTGACCTCATATGTCACGTGCGGACACCTCGCTGTGTGAGGGGACCAGCAGCAGCAGCAGCATCGAGCTGTCATGGCGCAGTGACACTGGGTTCCTTTTGTGTTCTGTCTGCCTGATGTGTGGCGATCGGTCAAGTCGTCCGTAAGACATCGCAGCGAAACAAACTCTCAATAGCTGTTTAACTGTGTAATATGGAGCTTTTCAGCAAATCACAGCTTCCTCTGTTTATGCAAGCCTCTCTGCCCTCTCCCATTTGGACACTGCTCCCCCTGCTGGCCTGTCACTGTCCCCACTCCATCTCCTCAACCAAACGAACGCAATCTCCCGCCCGCACCCGTTCCCGGCCCCCCACCCCCACCCCCACCCCCACCCCCCTCTTTTTTTCCTTCTTCCTTTTGCACTGCTTGGCCCCTTCTTTTCCTCACTAACGACATCAACACCCCCTCCCCGTCAACACCCATACCTGACCCAAACACTCACCCTGCTTCCCCCCCTCCCAAAACAGCAGCCAGCAGACACTGAGCAGGGCCGCCGCACCTCCTTGGAGAAGTTCACCCGCAGTGTGGTAAGTCATTTGGAGTGAGGGGCTGTTCATATCACAAACCACACTGGCTGGCTCACTATCAGTGGCTTTTGCAATGTTAACCATATTACACTCTGTTGTGGCTTCATAGACCTGTACTAGGACCTGTGACATGTTATGTGGATGGTAGAGATGCTGCTCTCTGAGGCTCAACTTGCTCCAGCCAAACGTCAGTCTCATTTGAAAATTGACCTCCTAGGGCAAGTCGTTGACGGGGAAGCGCCTGACGGGCCTGATGCAGTCGTCCTGACACAGCCTGTGCTGGAGGGGAGCAGCCGGACCCCTTCAGGGGCGTGACTGCCACGCAGGGGCCAGAGCAGCAGCGGCGCAAACGGCGGAGCCGGCCTGGACATGGCCGCCGCAGAGGCTCGCAGACGCCGCTCCGAGGACGGACTGCTGCCATATTGGTAGTGCCACAATAGGCCCGCAGGGGGACCTGTCCCCTCACCCCCTGCGGAAACGACTGAAGATGCGCTGACATGAGGGAGCAGGGCACCCAGGCTCAGGCTGCCCCCCCCCCCCACACACACACACACACTACCAACTTCCATCAATGGGGCAGCAAATAGTTTGTCTGGCTCCACGGAGCTGACGAGTTGATGGTGTTTCCATGTTGTTTTCTAGCTGAAACTGTGCGTGTCTGATATTCTTTGACAAAAGTACGTTTAACAATGAAATCCCGCCACATTTGCAACACGAACCGTTTCATTATCCAAAAAGAGTCGGTTCGCAAAGTCAAAGAGGCACGAACCCCACTAAATGTTCCATATATGTCTGTGCTCACAGGGCAGCCAGCAATAAACACAGTGTGAGACCACTTTCCTTTCTTTTTTTAGTGAAGAATCCAGCCTCTTTTGTATCCTTGAAATTTCTATCGGAACGATTTCTTATGAAGCACACGACATGCCAGTGAAACAGTGAGCACAGTTTAGGCCCTGACCAAGAACACCAAGACTGTTTTGTTTTTTGTTTGTTTTTTTGGTGCACAAATGTTCTGCTAAATTGATTTGAGCACTCCTAGTTGTTCATGCTTCATTACATTCCAGGATCTGGCATAACGAAGGGCTTAATGTAGCATCCACTCGGCACCGCTGCATGTTCCATTCAGACGTCTTTGTGTTTCGCTTCCCATCTCCTCGTGAGACTCGAGATAATAAGTTTTCTTCCACCTGGTAAATCAGTTTGCCGTTTTCATAGCTTCCCCGAAAAACGAAACATAAAAAAGGGCGAGTGTTTTTTTTTTTGTTTTTTTTTTATGTAACCGAAAACTCGATTTAAATGTTTCCATGAGTCCGTGTGAGAAACTGAGACACCTTAAGGCAAACGTCACAAACATGGTTCTGTGTATCATTGTGATGGAGGATCTATTTAACCACAGTTGTAGTGTGCAGAGTCACATGTGGACAGCTGCTTTCTGGGCTCTTGCCGTAGTGTAGTTTGTGAACTTTCCAGTGCCATGGGTCCATCTAGTGGTGGTTCCACCACAGGACCGGAGACCGAGTGCTTCAGGACTGTGTGCTGCTTTGTCTCGCGAAAAGGACATCATGATGTCAGAGGTCACCATGGAGATATGACAGCTCCTGCAGCCCACAACAGCATCATTTATCTTTCTGTGCATTTTTTATCTGCATGATTATCTCATGTTTATACTCCTGCCCATACTTTTGTTCTCTTCATCTTCATGTGCGTTGTTGACTGCAGGGTTAAAGTGGTGCATGCTGGGTAATAAGGGAGCATTTGACAGCACACAGACAGAGGAGAGCGCTTCTCCGAATGGACATTGAGACCCTTAAAACGCAGCCAGGAACAACGCGTGGCCCCTCGGAGGAGGATTCACACTCGGTGGGCCGCCCTGCTTCCCCCTGTGGCTGCTTCTCCTGCCAGAAAGTGCTCAGACTGAGGGGGTTGCACTCCCACAGCGCCCCCATGAGGCCAGTGACTGCTCAAAGGACACACGAAGCTGCTCTAACAGTCAACCATCTGTTTTGTTTCTTGTTTTTTTTTTTTATTCCGAGTTATTGCAATGAACTGTACAGGTCATGTTATTAATTACCATTACTCTCATTAACCAG
>JASSRZ010000050.1:2407609-2418121 GCA_032164315.1 Malacoctenus gilli | reverse complement strand
CTCAAGAAACTACAAGACTGTGTCAGCAGAGACTTTCTTCATCACTCAACGCATCAACAAAGAGAAGATACACGACAGTGGAAAGTCACGCAGACGGCTGAGGATCCTTCATGTGCAACTGCCACAGCGGGCGCTCACCTCCTCATCCTCCACCAGTGTGACCACTCTGCCAGGCTGCAAGAACAAAAACACACACACAGTCAATCACTGCCTTTCAAAAACAATGTCAGGGCTACGAATAAGTTGGCCACAAACTCTCACATACTTGCACAGGCGCACGAGAACAACACACTACATTATGTGGGACTACATGGAGAGAGTGCTTCAAATGTCCCTCACTACAATCCACGTTAATCATAAGCAAGTTACTGGAGTAATCAGAGGTCAGATGGATGGGACAGGATGTTGGAAGTCTCACCCTGTCCGTGTCCCCTCGGTAGAGGTCGTCTCCATGCCAGAACCTCCTCTTGTATCCCTTGATGAAGCCCACCTTCCTCCTGTTGTACACGAAATCTGGATTCCACACTAACGAGCCGTAGCCAAAGATCCACATGCTGCTCTGCTCCTGCTGCGCTTGGCTGTGTTTTAAAAAAATAAAATAAAATAAAAAAATATAAATAAAAACGATGTCAGAAACGTCGGCGTCAACAAGTTGGCGCTCCCTGATGCTCTGCTGGACAGACAGATCTCCGGCACTCCCGGCTCTTGTCTCCTGTTATATGCTGGAGGTGGACGCCGTCCGTCGCGTCATGGTGCGCTCAGGTGAAGATGCGCGATCGTTGCGCCATTGTCCTCCCCGTAAACCTCGGACGCGTCTCTCCTGCTTGCTCCGCTGGCACACGTGCGTTTGTTGATTAGAACGCGTCAGAGTGACACACCTTCGACCAATCGGGGCGAGGAAGGGGCGGGCCCCGCGAGGAAGCGAGCCAGTCCAAATCGTTTGTGCGCGAGGGGAGAGGGAGGGGGGGGGCGCCCCACACCGATGCTGCGAGGGGCTGAAGGTTTGGAAAAACATACTGAGACACTGTGGAGGAGCAGAAAAGGTTGAGCAAAACATCCAATCACAGCACCCACCCCCCACCCTCATTTCCAACAGCTATTCTCCTGTGTAGTCCTGCGTGATATATTCATGTCAGCAATCTAAAACATCACAATCAAGGTTCCTGAAATCTGTGATTGCCTTTTTGTCGCACCTATTTGATCCTGAAGTGTCAAACGGTCATTTATAGTCCCTTAGGTAATCGGATTACCTATAAATACCCACCCCGGTGTATCTGTGCTCTCCTAAGCTCATTAAAGTGTCTGTGTTCGGCACTGCTGTGACGGCGCACACGCATGACAGTGCAGTAATAGATGACTGCGGTAGAACATTTGCCCTCTGTCTGCCTCCGACCGAGGCAATCATTCATTTGCAAAGAGATGAAACATGAGATGACTTCATCTTTCTTCACCCCGCCCCCCCCCCCTCCTCCACCTCGTGCAAAACCTACCGCCCCCAAGTGGTGTTGAAAGTCACGACTCCTTCCTTGATCGGGCTTTACCCTTACCAAAAAGTAGTATATGCGAGTATGTTTCCAGTATACTAACTTTAAACTTTAAACAAGACAGTATCCATTCAGTTTACTGATTATACACTTATGAGAAGTAAACTTAACACTTGCCTTACTTGGCAGCACCTAATAAGTACACCAGAAGTTTAACTATATTTATGGCCTACACTTATATTTAAACTTTTGAACAATATACTTTTAATAGCAGTATGTTCATCGTACATTTTCACGCATACTGGTTTATTTTGTGGCATACTGAAAGATGTACACTTAAAAGTACACTTTTAAGTACGCTTTTAAGTATATTTTTAAGTACGCTTTAAGTATACTTTTAAGTATACGTTTAAATTTACTTTTAAGTATACTTTTAAGTACATAAAAGTACACTATTAGGTATACTTAAAAGTACATTTTAAGGACACTTTTAAGTACAATTTTAAATACACTTAAAGTGGACTTAAAAGTTTCCTTAAAAGTGTACTTTTAAGTGTACTTAAAATGGGCAAATTTCATCCCAAGAAGATATACTTAACTATACTTGAGTATACTTAATGACATGTACTTAGGAATACTTCTTTTTATTTCTTGATTCATGTGCACAAACTATTCAGAGCAGGGGTGTCAAACCTGCAGGATGGGGGGCCAAAACCAGGCTGTCAGGAGGCCTCATGCGGCCAAAGAAGTATCACGATGACGGTAAAATTTACAAGGGTTGAACATTTTTAATAAATCCACTTTTTCGTCCTAATCTGTTTGGAGGCATCATTATCAAAAGCCATTACTGGCCAGCAGATGGCAGCCACGCAATCGGACAAGAGTTTAGTTGAAAACTAGCTACCTTGATGGGTGCAAAGAAGAATAAAAATTAAGTATTTCGTTTGTTTGTTTGTTTGTTTGATATAATTTGAGGTTATTATGTTAGAGAGTTACTGGTTCAACTCACTTTAAATTCAATCTGATCGAATGTGAGCCCTGATTTAATTGGTTCACCACTCCTGCTTTAAGGTACTAGACCTGCATAAGTGACATGTGTGGGGCCACGCCCCCACCAGCCTCCCGGACACGCCACTGGGCACGCAGTCGATTCAAACGACCACAAGGACTCTTTATTCTCCTCTCCAACATAGGTCTCGCCTGCTCATCTCTCCGTACACCGCTGCCAGTCCCAACGCTGTCCACTGAATGATTGCTAAGCACATTGATCTCACATCACACTGACACAGATGACATTTGACATGGAACCATCAGAAGGAAAAGAAAAATAATAAATCAAATTAATAAAAAAAAAAAAAAAATGCTACCAGGCCATTAAAACTTTACGGTTTCCTGCGGACGATGAAGCCAGTCTCGCGGCCAGCCGACACCAAGTCTCTATCCGATTCCGACATTTAATTTAGGATCGCTATTCCACCACATGTACACCTCAACCATCAAAGACCGACAAACAAACAGTGTACCAGATATGTATTCCTTGGTGTGTATGGTTTTTTTTTTCCATTTGATTTTTTTATATAACAATCAAAATAAAAAAATAACATCAAACACGTAAAAGAAAAAAAAAAACATTTTAAAAATAAATTCACCTTCTGGGGGGGGGGCATGAAATTAAAAACAGATGTACAAGTTTCTTCTAATCTCAACATATAAATATACAGTATGTACAAAATAATCTTATAAAACAGAGCAAGAGGAAAGATCAGTGCTTCATATACTTAAATTACGACTGATAGACTACAAAATAGCATTATTGGTTCAGTCATTTTTCGTCGAAGGCGTCCTTGGTACGATAGTCACTTCTTGTATTTCTTTGTCTTCTTCTAACAATCTTGCATAAAGTCAAACGAGGCCTTGTCACGGGTTTCCTTGCATGGTGAGCATATTGCATCGTCTGACCTCTCATTGTCGCTTTACATGGTGCAGTGCAAAGGAATGGGGATAAGGCAGGGCACGACCATTCTCCTTTTTTTCGTCTCTTGTCTTAAATACATATATAAGGCTTTGTGATCTCGGCTGCATACATTCTTTTCAAAAAGACGGGTTAGATTTACAAAAGTGACCCCATCCCCCCCACCCCGCTTCCCAAATCCTCCCCCCCCCCCACTTCAGAAAAATGAACCGTTTTTCAGTAGTTTGTGAGCTCCTTGGCGCTCGAGGAGGACGCCGACTCCTCGCCGCGAGGGCCGGCTGCTGCTTCCACAGTCTGCTCGGCGGCGCGCTCGACTGGCTCCGTTTGGCCGGTTACTGCGGTAACGGGGAGAGACGGAGGCATCGCGCCAGTCCTCCCCCCCCTCGCCTCCCTTCGGTGGACGCTCTGGGCGTGAGCGCCGCAGTTCCCCCCAATCCACCGACTCAACCCCCCCAAACAGGCGCTCGTTCTTCTCCTCAAGTCTTTACATTCTCACATAGGGTTTTTTTTTTTTTTAAGCTTCAGTTCTATTGCATTCAAAGAGCACACGCGGCTCCGTCCAGTTGTCAAGTTTTCAACAGCAGCAACTTGCGTTTAAATAGATCCCCAGTCTCTCCGTAGGTGTAAACAGTCCACGAAAAGTCCAATGGTGAGAACAAGACGAGACCGTCCGTCCGTCCGTTCGTCCGTTAAACCTGCGGGAGAGAGGAGGACGCGTCGTGAGGTGGGCGCCGCGGGGGGGCCAACGCAAAAACACGCGCACCCCGAGACCAGTTCCAGGCTCACCTCGGTGGCGATGATGCACTCGTTCTTCTCCTCCGCGATCACAAAGACGGACTGGTACATCGGATCTCTGGAAGAGCATATCGTCGATATTCTGCACTCTGGCCTTTCGCTGCGAGGCGAGAACAAAGCAAGTTGGCGAGTGCGCACGCGACGGACCGATTTGCAACGACGGAGGGGGCAACCAAACTCACCTGTACATTCTGCTCAAATGCATTTTCTCTTCTATTGTCTTTTCACAGTTTTCGTCTTTGCCCAGAGGCGACAGTTCGTCCTTGTACCCGGTGGAGGATTTATAGTCCAGCTGGTAGTGGTTGATGTATTTGTGATTGGACTTTTCCCTGGGGCGGTCCACCTCCACCTCCACCTCCGCCTTTTTGTTTGTGTTCTTCAGCTCCAGAGTGGAGATGAGGTTCTCCCTCCGCAGGTCGGCCTTGGAGAGGTTGTTCATGGCCTCCGCGCTGCGCTCTTCGTCCCGCTGCCTCTTCATGTGCCGTATGGCCGCCGCCGCCATGCAGAGGAGCACCAGGACCACCACCAGGCCCGCGCCCAGGCCGACGGCCAGCAAGTTCAGCTTGCCGCCGGACTCCCAGCCCACGTTGGGGCTGGGCGTGTTGGCGAGAGCCCCGTCGGCGTCCTGGCACCGGGGCCCGCTGCGGTGGGCGGGGCAGAGGCAGACGGGCCGGCCGTCGGCCCCGACGGCGCAGGTGCCGCCGTGGAGGCAGGGCCGCGAGCCGCAGAGGCCGGCGGGCCGGTCGCAGTGGCGGCCCGTGTACCCCGGCGGGCAGGTGCAGGTGTAGTGGTTGATGCGGTCCACGCAGGTGGAGCCGTTGGCGCAGGGGTTCCCGGCGCACTCGTCGACGTTGACCTCGCAGCGCGGCCCGGCGAAGCCCGAGAGGCAGCTGCAGACGTGGACGTCCCCCTGGACCACACAGTGGCCACCTGCCGGTGACAGACACCCACCGGGAGCAGACGTTACTTCGGGGCGCCGGCGAAAAACGCGGAACGGCCGGCGCGGCGGGAGCGAGGCGGTTACCGTTGGTGCACTGCAGCGAGGTGCATTTGTCCACCCGCCGCTCGCAGTTCAGCCCCGTGTATCCCGCCGGACACTCGCACACGTAGCTGCGGCCGCCGTCCGTCTCCTTGCACCGGCCGCCGTGGAAGCACGGCGTGTTGGCGCAGGTCAGCACCCTGAGCTCGCAGCGCGGCCCCTCAAAGGCCTGCGGGCACACGCACCGATAGCCGTTCTCGGAGTCCTGCGGGGGGCGAGAGGGAAGGCTTGTCAAGCGAGCCCTCCGTCAGATGTTTCCCAGCGCATCCTGTCCGCCGCTGCCTCAACAAACGCCATTCTCCTCAGTCCGAGGTCTATTTACAGTGTGCGGTCTGTGAACTGGGTCATCCACTGACTTGACAATCGATAGCGTCCTCCTGGAGCGGCAGATAGACCGCGGCGAAAACAAAAACAGGAAGGCCTGTGTTGTGGGAAAGGAGAGCGGGAGACTTCCGGACTCACCACGCAGCGGCCTCCGTTGCGGCAGGGACGGCTGTCACACTCCCTGACCTCCGAGTCGCAGTTGACCCCGGTGAAGCCCGGCAGGCAGGCGCAGGTGTAGCTGCCCTGGCCCGTGTTCATGCACGTGGCCCCGTTGGCGCAGGGCCTGTGATGCGTGCAGTAGTTCAGATCTGCGAAAGAGGAGGCGGGCGGGAGCGTCAGAGCGGGGAACAGGCGCGTCGCCGCCCCTGCCTCCGAGGTTTGAGGCCTCAATCGGCCTCCTTGTTTGTTTCTAAATAAAGCGCTCGGTGCACACCTTGGTCACAGAAGATGCCCCCCCAGCCTTCTTTGCAGGTGCACTGCCAGGGCTCTTTACAGGTACCGTGTTTACAGGACGGGTGGAGTTTACACACATCACAAAAGAGCCCCTGCCAGCCCTCTCTGCATCTGTGCACACATAAACACGACAGTTAGCGATCGGACGGACGGAGAGCGAAGGGAGAAAGCCCGAGAAGCTCTCAAGCAGTTCATTCCTTTTCAAACGTGGTGACATTGCATTGCAGTAGCAGGGTGTCGAAAAAATGTTTATACACATCTGTGAGTTATACAGTGAAAAAACAACAACATTTGTCATGTGACAGCAAAGATTTTGGGTGAGGAATGCAAGGAAAAATGTTTGTTTATATGCATTTTTAACCCCCAAAATAATAATAATAATGATAACAACAACAACAACAACAACAACGATGATGATGATGATGATGATGATGATGATGATGATGACGATGATGATGATAATAATAATAATAATAATAATAATAATAATAATAATAATAAAAAAAAGGAGAAGAAGAAGAAGAAGAAGAAGAAGAAGAAGAAGAACTGATTGCCTAAATGATAAACGTGCTTCTAAAAAATTATAATAATTAATAATAATAATAATAATAATAGTAATTAATAATAAATGTTATGATGTGCATAACTCTTTGATATTCTGCTGGATGTCGTGACTACTTTTTCCCTCTCTGACTGTAAAGTTGGCCTGAACACTCACCTGCATTCTCCAGGCACAGTGCAGTTTCCATTCCTCTCATTGCATCCTTCAAGGCAGATTGCTGCAAACAGAAAAATAGGGATACTTGAAGCTTAGCAGTTGTCCTCAAACACTCTCAAAAGACTCTTATGGCCTTTAAACAAGCACATGGACATGCAGCACAATGGGAAGTAGAGGCATGGCTCTCTGCTGTGTGTGGGCCATTGATTTTGTTTTCTTTTTCTTTTTTTGGGGGGGGGGTGGGTGGCTTCTGCAGTGCAGCGTGTTGTTTTGGGGCGGAACAGATGCTTGTTCCTGGGGGGGGCGGGAGAGGGAAAGCGGGACAGCTGCCCCATTGTTGTGGTGCACGGTTCGAGCCCCGCTCGCAGCTGCCGCCCCGCGCCGCCTTAACAATAGGGCCCCGCAATTTGAGTGGCGCGTGGCGGGCGATAATGCCGCGATTAACCCCGGCGCGTGCTGCGGAGCGACGCGCGCCCCTGGATTAAAGCGCACGCGCCCAGTTTAGAGGGAGGGGGGGGGGGGACTGAGAAAGTCTTCAAATCTTAGGGATGATGTTTGTCTTACAGTGGGTTTTTTTGTTTATTTACTTTGTCATTTTGCATCAAAAATCGTTTGCACCATTTTTGCCATGTTTAACTCCATTTGCAAAGATGCCGCATCTGTCATGTCACAAACAAATCAACAGTGTCCGTGTGCAGTCTTCACTCGTGCTTACGTTCTTGGCAGTATTCTCCCTTCCATCCCGGCAGACAGGCTATTTGCCCGTCAGGCTTGCAGGTGTAGTGGCCAAAATGGTCGTCTCTCGGAGCGCATATTTTGGAACAAGTGTCCCCGTAGTAATTGTCATTGCAGATGAACCGGTATGAGTACCTTAGCTCCGTCTGCCTCCCGGCCTGCACACTCGGGGACCACTCATGCCCTATCCCCAACTTTTCTCGGAGGGCAAATGAACTAATCAAGAAATCGGGGTCGGTGGTATCTGCGGGAGAGGAGAGCGGGCGCAGGTTGAGGGTCACGTGAGCACAGCACAGCAAGCAAGAGATGCAATCCAATGAATCCATTCCCTACAAACACCCCCCAACCCCCCCTCCCTATATAGGGTGAGAAGTCGGGAGTTCACACGTGAGCATGTTGCAAACAAAACAAGGAAAAAAAAGGTGTAAAATCCAGGAAAAGGCTGTCAGAACGCTCCTGGCACGGCCGCGCCTTCTCACTCGGGCCACATCCACTTTCCCATGCGTGCCGAGAATAAAACACGGGAAGTGCAATTGTGTTTGGAAGGGATTTGATTGTGACGGATGGTCGTGTGACTCATGAGGCATCCGAACAAATCCATGACGCTGACATGCCAGATGCGCTTGCCAGCAACAGAAAGAAAGAAGGTGAGGGGGGGAGACGCCCCCCCCCCCCCAAAAAAAAAACAGCCGCGTGAAGGCAAGAAGTTGCGAGCCACGACGCGCGGGACGCGCATCGGGTTCGCGGGTGTGTCTCCCTCTAGTGGCGAGGGTGCAGTTTGTTCGCCTCACCTCCGGGCTGCTCCGCTGCAGGAGAAGACCAGGCTTCAATGAGCAATGAGAACGCGCCCTGCGGGAACGAATTGGGGACACAAAGGTTACAAATCTCCTCTTTATCGCTGACGCGGCGACGCGAGCATCACGGACAGACTCCAAACAAAACAAAAAGTTTCGACGAAGACGCCGGAAACGAGCATTTAAAGGAGCAAGGGTGGATGGTGTCCTGTTTTGCGCGCCGTCTTTACGCACAGAGACGTCGAACACTGGGTCATTCGGACACTCAAAACACTATTTGTTGCCCCAACAGAAATAGCAACTAAAATGTCATTTATTCCTAAAACAGCCATGTAAACCATTGCAAAAAAGGCTGCATTTTAATTGAAAACGGAGCAAATGAATCAAATTTATACAAATTATTCAGTTTACGTTATTTGACGTTTTTAATGGAGCGCTAACCCTTGAAAACGCCAGGAGAAACTGGCACGCGCAAAAAGGTGTTGATATCTCTGCGAGCGTTCGCGTGAGTGCCGCGCACGGACGCCGCGCCGCGCCGCGCGCAAGCGGTGCAGGTGCTCCCTTACCGGCCAGGTGCAGTTGAGCGGCAGACGCAGCCTGGCGTCCCGCCGGACGCTGAAGGAGTCGGTGCCCAGGACGGGCGTGGTGGCCCTGCCGAGGATGCACCTGCCGGGGGACACCTCCGTCTGGTAGTTCTTCAGACAAACCTTGAAATAAGTCCTGCAGCCGCCCGCGCCGCAACTGAGTCCGTTTGCCAGCAAACCGCGAGTATTCTGAAAATGATGGAGCTCGATCTCGAACACGCCCGACCCCAGAACCTGGAAGGAGACGGAGAGTCAAATTTTGACGGAGGGGAGAGGGGAGGGGGGAGGAGGGGGGACGGGGGGGGGTGTTCAAAAAAGTTACCTGAGTAAATAATGTTATAACTATTGCGAGGACAGAGGTGAACCAAACGGCCATCCTTTAGGGTTTGATGTGCGTATCCTTGTGAAAAGTCAGCCTGTCCTCCCGCGAGACTCTCCTATTCCAGGCGGCTTCGGCAACACCGTGGGACCCCCGGTGGTCGCAATCAAATATAATCCTTCGAGATCCGGCTCCACAGCGCGTATCCAACAAGGAGTGGGGGGGGGGGTTATCCAGTGCTCGAGCTTACACAAATGGCAGTAACGTCAATATCCACAAGTGAGTCATTCTGCGGTCTTTATGGTGTCCATCCATCGTGGCGGTCAGCGGGGGTCGGGGGGTGTGTGCTGGGCTGCTGCGCTGATGAGAGGCTGCTGCTGCTGCTGCTGCTACTGCCGCTGCCGCTGCTGCTGCTTCTGCTTCTGCTGCTGCCGGCGGCGATGCGCGCATGTGGCGGGACACCAGCGCGTAGTGACTCCCTGTGAAGGATGTTTGACGTCCCTCCCAGTTTATATACCGGGGCGCAGTGTCAGGGCAGACAATGTCAGGGAGTAAACACCGCCCCCCCCCGTCCCTCCCAAACACCCATCTCCCGCCCTCTCCACCTCCTTTTTTTTGCAGGGAGTACAGCGTCAAGTTGTACTCCGCTTGCAGATCACAAAAAAGCTCTTTGATTTTATTTCAAAGACAATTAAATGGAGGTAAGAGGCAACACAGATTGGAGGACTCCTGTGATATGAAAGGATTCAATAAAGAGCTTTGGGGGCTTTTATTCGTTTTTTTTCTTGAATCGGTGAAATCGGAGGAAGTCTCGCTGGAGACAGTAAATTGAGACTTTCGGGCTGAGGGATAGCTTCTGTGTTGTCTTTCGTGTTTACTTTGGGAGATTAGGCGGGCGATGGCTCTGAGAGGGATAATAGATTTACACTGTAAACACGGGGAGCCATAAATCAGCGCACAAACGCGCGTTTCAGGCGGGGAAACGGCGCGTAATGGTCCATCTGGACAGCTTCTCCTTCTGATCATTGATTTTTCTTCTTCTGCTGCTGCTGGATATCTGCAAATATCCACACACCATTCAGATGTTCTTAACATGAATGAATACTAATACTATCACGTGATTATTTGCATAGAAACGCGTGGATGTCATGAAAGAGGAAATGGCTCAATAGAGTGTTTTTACACTCAATTGCCTCTGATTGTACGATGGCGGTTCCATCACACACACACACACACACACACACACACACGCACACACACACACACACACACACACACACACACACACACACACA
>JASSRZ010000050.1:2391120-2401962 GCA_032164315.1 Malacoctenus gilli | reverse complement strand
CCCCCCCCCCCCCCCCCCCCCCCCCCCCCCCCCCCCCCCCCACGCCTGACATCTTCCCAGCCTTGCCCTCCGTGGCGACCCGGTCGCGCGGGGACCTGCTGCGAGTCGCTTGATCGATCCCTCCGGAGGACGCGCGGCGGCGAGGAGTCCGCGTGCGGCCCTGTTTGTGCGGTAAAGGCTCATTGAGCTTTCGGGCGAAGGGGGGGGGCCGCGTGGACGGGCTTCATGCGTGCGGTGATGAATGCGCTCTCTCGGGGGCGATGCGTTGGAGGCCTCTCCCCCCTCCCTGGCCGCCGGGGACGAATGGCCGCGGCGTGTTGTTCCAACTTGACCCCGCCGGTCCCAAGTCGCGCCCCCTCCCCTTCCCCCAGCTTTAACTCCCGTGATTTGGCTCTCATAGCCAATTTTCATGTCTCTGTCTGACTGTCTGACTGCCGCCATCTCTCGAGAACTCCGGGCTTCCCAGACTGCCGCTCGGAAGGATAAACGTCGCGCTTTTATTTTGAACTCCCCCCACCCTTTTCAAAAAAAATGCATCCCTGCGCATCTGGCACGAATCGGGTCACTCGTTTCTTTCCTTATGTGGACAAAAGCAGCAGAAGCGAGCAAGGGGGGAAAACGCAGCGATTCCTCATCGCCGCCCGTTGGCACGGTCACAGCAGGACGCCTTCCGAACGTAAACACACACACTCTCACACACACACGCGGATGGCATTCTTGACGTTCTCTTTAACACGCGTTTAATGGATTGGACGAAACATCCACTGCGCCAAGCCGATTAATCTTTCTGCTCAGAGTTCAGGCTCTCGTACTTCGCAGCGATTCATCAGCCGAGGCGATGACTGACACTAATGGTGTATACGAATGCAGAGCAAGCGCATTTGGGCCGTAATGTGTTTGTCTTGCGGCCTTGAGCTGTTGGAACGCCGCAGTCTGATGCGGACCACATGGCACAACAAATTCCCTCGTGTTGTTGGCCGCCGCTCAGCGGGTCCCAACGCGCAGCGCGTCGCACGAACGAGGCGATGCTGGACGCCGCCTTCATTTGCTTCGATTCTTTCTTGCATCTTTTGGCGCACGCGATGCTCCCGTCCGCATTTCGATCAAACGGGTTCCGTAAGCGGCAAACGACGCGGTCATCTCACGGGGTTTCGTCTCCTCCGTGCGACGTCTTGCCATTTTCCCCGCGACGCAAACGGAATCAACGACCGACGCCGCTCGAATCGATCGCGAGTGAACGCGGCTCGCCTGCGAGGCCCCCCCGCGTAACACTGTTGCCCGCGATAAGGCTCTGAGAGCGCAGCAGCGTGTTCCCTCCCACAGTAATGACAAAGACAGCGCTACGAGACCCGCTTACGTAACCCCGCCGAGGAGCGTTCGGCTGCGCTGTCGCACAATGCCGCTGGCTCGGGCCTTTCATCCGCGCCGCCCGGCGTCGGCCCGACGCGGGAGTTAAGCGGAGGACTCGTGACACTGTCTCACCTGAAGTGCATTTGCTGCTCCAGGTTACACGAGGGGGGGGGGTGCCGCACAGTTGCCCCCCCCCCCCCCAATCGGGGTGGCCAGTTGAAGCAGACGACCGGAGAGCGATTGTGTTTTAGATTTAACCCCGAACGATTTAAAGGTGTCGCAGCATCGTCTGCGGTGTCCGCTGGTCACTTTGCATCGCCGTCACCCTTCGCCCTCCACCTCCCGCACCTCTCGCCCTCACCCCATCCTCGCCCCCCCCCTCCCCAAGCCTGGGAGCGGAATTCTGGGAACATTTTTCCATGTGAAATGCCGAGGTCCAGTCGAGGGGTGTGACGCCAGTTCATTGTTCCAGCAGCAAAAAAAGGAACCGCTTGTGATGAGGCCAATTCCTGTTAGTCCCAAAAAAACAGGCACTTTCTCACACCGACTTCCTTCCTCATTGGACAGCGCAAAACAATCCCAGACCGACCAGCAAAGCAAAAAAGAAAGAAAAAGGAGAGGGAGAGGGAGAGAGAGAGAGAGAGAGAGAGAGAGAAAGAGAGAGAGAGAGAGAGAGAGAGAGAGAGAGAGAGAGAGAGAGAGAGAGAGGGGGGACGGAGTGTCTTTGCAATCTGCGCTCGTCACCTGACGAAGCCTTTTTCCAGAGGCGGCGGCGCCTTTATCTGCTCGCACAGGCCGCCGCGTAACGCGCTCGCCCTTACACACACGCTCCATCCTAGTGACCAGCGGCTCGGTCTTTATCTTTACTGCCTTGGATGATCGTCATCGCCTCCGTTCGATCGCCGCGCACTCTGCGTTTTGTTTTGGTTTACGACGTTTGCTTTCGCCTCCCGTTCGGTACACGCACACACACACGCACGCACGCGCGGGCAGCGCTGGCGGCTTCGCCCGGGCAGCCCGAATCTCTCGCCGGTGGCTTCGCGTCGAGCTCTCGACCGACCGAGGGGGGGGGGGGGGAGCGGGGCTCAGGAAGCACCTGCCTGCGCCGAGCGCCGCGCGTTCATCTGACCCCCGCTCACATCAGGTGGTTTCCTTGTTTACGTTATCTCCCCGCCGAGCTCCCAGCGGCCCCGGCTCCCCCGATTGGTCGCCCCGGGCCACTCCTTTTTCCACCGCGTTCATTGATCTTGAGAGGGCTTGCCACTTCCTCGCTTCTCCTTTCCCACCAGAATGACTGTACGCAGGAGAAAACAGACGCCCCCCCCCGCCCACCTCCCCCCCTTCCTCCTCCTCCTCCTCCTCCTCCTCCTCCTCCTCCTCCTCCTCCTCCTCCTCCTCCGCCCCTGTCACCCGCCGCCCTGGAGCTCACAGTCAGAGAGACGGATCCGTTTGAAACGCTGAAAGGACAAAAAAAAAAAAGAAAAAAAGAAACTCGGCTCCGACCTCTCACCTCTGTCCTCGCAACACAAACATGGCAGCCTTGAGGACCGCCTTCCTTTTCCTCCGCTCGCCGATACTCGGGCACAGTGAAAACAAAGAGGGGGGGGGGGGTGACGTGGAAGGGGGGGGCTCATCAATTAGCTTGACTGATAACCTTGATCCCGCTGTCCTCCGTGTCACCTGTATTACTCAACCTTAACCCAGCTGGCAAGTTGTCAAACTGCTCTCAGAGGGGGGGAGGGTTTCGATGTTTTTCAGGATCCCTCCGTCACGGTGCCTCCCCCCCCCCCCTCCCACACTGGCACTTTTAATGGCAAACTTATTGCGACGCGCCACCGCTGAATATTTCCTTTCTCCCCCTGTTGATATAATTACGGCCAAATTGCCGCTTGGCATCCGCGGTAACGACCGCGGGAGGGCCAGACACAGGTGCTGTCTGCAATTACAGTGCGCACCAGATCCAGAAATGATTATCCGGGCTAAATACGTATAATCAACCTCTGCAGATGCACGTCGAAAAAAAACTGTTTGATTGAATGTTTATTGTCACCGCCGGGGGAGGGGAGGGGAAGGGAGGGGAGGGGCCGGGTGCTGCGAGCACGCGGGAGACCTGCAAACGGAACGCCGTGATGCACGAGAGCGCCTCAAACGCGTCGCGTCCGAGGTCCAGCCAGACGTCGTGGCTGCCCAGCAGCTCTCATCTAAACGGGGGCGGTCCTGCAAGGTGATGAAGAAAACGGACCAAATGTCGAGGCGATTCAAAGCTCAGTGACCAATCTTTGATGGCGAATTATTGCAACGATGTAACGGAGAATACATGAATTTAAAAAAAAAAAAAAAAGACAGAACATATCGGTTGTGGGGGTCTCACGATAGCGTTCTCCTTCAAAATAAAAGCCCCAAGCAGTCAAAAGATGCCATTCGTTGCTAAATCAGCAGTTTGCTGCGTCTTTAACTTGTGAGAAATAAACAAAGCTTTACATTAAACCGGATCATTTGACATGTGACAGCCCCAACTCAAATAAACAGCATTTGTTTTGCGGGTTGATTCAAAAGAGAAGGTTGAAATCCACATCATTTCCTCCCTAACCTGCGAAACCAAGAGATGCATTCATGTCTGTCAGCTGAATGTTGAGTTCCAAACAACTCGGGGCTTCATGTGACGAGTCCCTTGGTCGTGCACAGTTATGACTTTGGAAAGCCCCCCCCCCACGTGGCCTTTCGTTGCTTTCGTTGGCCTCCCCGCTCGCCGTACTATCTTGTTATCTCAGCAAGTGCTTCCTGCGAGCACCTCGCTCCTGTCTGCTCCATGTGGCCCAAGCTTGTGCCGCCTCGCGCCCAGGAGGTATTGTTCTCCCGCCGCTTGACCGTCGTAAATTAGCTGGCAACAATTTGTCAGACATGAGAAAAGGGGGGAGCCAGGAAGGGATGGGTGGGGGGTTGGCTGGGGGGGGGAGAGGGGGGGCACCCCAACGACATAAAAAAAAAAAACGAACGAAAAAATCAGAGACGTGGCCCCGGCACTGAACCGTACGTTCGGGCAAATATGTTAACGGTCCCTCTAATTGCTGCAATTCAGGCTATAAAGGAAATCATATCCAGAGCACTCAGCTGAGGGCAGACTGGAAGACATTTACTCATTTCATGCTGCAGTGTGCTGTTTCAAATCTGTAACGTTCTCATATACATCATCTTTTTTCTTTTTTTTTTTCCTTTTTTCATGGCGCGCAGGGGCACAGTGAAGGGAGGGGGGGGCTCGTCGGTATACCGGGGCAAGAGGGCAAAAAGACCCCCAAAACAATCGCTGGTACACTTTCAAGAGGACAACCACACCATTGAAGACGCGCGTTTATTCGACACTCCTGTTTGTTCCGACCGGAGCCTCGGCGTGACCCGCTTTAACGAGGCAATTCCTGCGCATGGGAGGATGTCCAAGGCAACATCCTGGCTCTTCATCAGCCCCAGCGCCCTCACCTATATCGCGGTCCCCGCCGCAGTGACCCGCTCTCACCGGAGGGGGGGAGGGCGGGAGAGCGACGTCCCGCTGCCAGCTCCTCCACGGCTGCGCCAGCACATTTGCTTGAGAGACAGAGCTATGCCTTTCCTTGTCAAGATCTACCCCGCACCGTCCTCCCCCGGGGGGGGGACCGACTGTCACGACCAGCGTTCCCATGGATGGAAGTGACCCCCGGGGACGCCGAGATTGACAGTGAGCAGAGTGGGACCGAGAATTAGAGGTCTCCGAAGAGTCAAGAGGCTGGCGAGAGGGGCAGGGGCGAAGGAAAACATGCCGTAAAACATGCCCGCGACGCCGGCGCGCCCCGGGGCAGGGACATGGGAACCCCACCAGCCCCTCAAACTCCCCGAAACTATGCCGATAGCCCCCCCCGTCCCCCTCTGTGCAATGGGGGCAGGTCATCCCCGAGGCCCCCCCCCCCCGTTTTGCAGCTGGGTCGCTCGCCGCTACCTCATGCCAGGCCGAGCTATGCTGGGAACCGGCTAAGTTAAGAACACAACCTTGAGATTCGAGCGGAACCTCACGGGGCTTTTGATAGCCAGCCAGAGGAGGGAGCATTTTTTTGCAAAGTTGCTTTGATAAGGAAATGTTGCAAGGCGACAAAAAAAGGAGGGGGGGGAGGGGGGGCGACCCTGGCAATCATCGGGAGCATGAAAAATGGCTGCAAAACAACCCGACATACTGTAAAATAACAGTATTCCTGCAAGTGTAGGGGGAGGGGGGGGGCGGTTCCTCCCTCATAGGAGAGGGGATTGTTCTCCAGCACTGATTGTTTATGCAAAGCCAAACATGTTTGCTTTAAATTATGTCACAATGTGTCGCCGAAAGAAGTGCTTCTTCCAGTTTAGCAGAGGAACAAATACGACAGGAGGGGGGGGGGGGGGCGTCGTGGCTCCTCTACTTGTGTGACTGACGTTCTATTCTTCCAATCCAGCGTATTTTGGCCTTTCTCGCATTTGTTTTAGCTCGCGCCGCTATATTTCTTGGCATGGTCGCGCCCGCGAGGTCTTATTCGGGGGGGCGCCGTGTTTTGGCGGCTGTCAGCGAGCGAAGCGCCGCCGTTTTTGATCCCCGCGTCCTCGTTCCGAGGCTCCCCTCGAATGTTGCCCCCGCTGGCAGAAGTCGAAGCGGTGAAAAAAATGTCAAGAATTAACATGAAAAACAAAACCGGAACGAGGGGGGACAAGAAGGTAGCTTCGGTCGCTCGCGCCGGGCCTGGTCCTGATGAGGGGGGGCAGATGAGAAGGCAGCCACCCTTTGTGCCCCTCCTGCCAGGCTCATCTTGTCCCTCCATCCGTCTCCTTTTAATCGCCGTAACCGCGGCGCCGCCCTCCGCTGCAGGAGAAGGTGGCCGATGTGATGACTGAGAAGCTGGTGATGCAGGATGATGCCGGAGCCTGGGGGGGGGGGCAAGTTGAAACTGTTATTTGAAGATCCCAAACAAGACATAAATGTCAAGTCAGGATTTACACATCAGATGTGAAAAGGAGGTCGAAACTCCGAAAAGCATCAGACTGGTGACCCTCTAGACTGGTGACCCGACTTGACACCACCTGACGTGACCCGGCCCAAAAAAAACTAGGCTTCATCCTCCAGTCTGGCCCTATTTGGAAAGAGGAATGAAGTCTGCAGTGTCCAGAAGTGTGCTCCAGGCAGTCTTGCAGAAAAGTACCTCATCAGCTCACTGATTACCGAATTACCAAGCAAGATATTACATCTCTCATTTTGTTGCTTTGTAGGTCTGCAGATTTATTTTAATTAACTGTCATTTAATTAAATGTAATTTAACTGTCCCTCACCATGTCCAGCGTTCCCACTCAGCCGCGCTCGCCGTCTGCAGGCTGCAGCTCGACCTGGACATGACGGCGACGTGGAGCGAAAGGGGACGGGGCGCATGTCCAGGGCAGGACCAGATAAGCATCGGGACCACATTCAGGCCGGGTTCCTGTTTGTCCTCTGGGACAGCGAGTGGGCTCCCGAGTCCGCGCTGCTGCCGCTGGTAAACCTATCAGGGCGCAAAGAAGAATGGGACCCTCCGCAGACAATACGGCTCCTCCTCGGACAAAAAGAGGCTCCTGTGGACGAGGGGGGGGGGGGCAAACGTGAGGAAACCCACCTTGCCTGCTGGGCGTGCTGAATTGAAAGCGAAACGTCTTTGGCTGGTGGATAATTAGTTTGTGCGATGATTAACAGAGCAACAGGCCTCTTGCAGTAGGGAAGAGTTGCTGCCGCGGCCCCTGCCGAAAACTCAGGACCCCCCCCCCCCCTCGCGACGACGTCGCTTATTTTGCCGCGATGCGAATAAATTTGGAAACTGTCTCATTTTCCTTCCTCTTCTACACCCCCCCTCCCTTTACGGGTATCATCCCCTGGTATAACTCAAGAGGGGTTGCAATAGATTGCCGCTGTCACGCATCACAATGCGCATTGTTCTAATGGCTGCGTCTGGCCGACACATTGTGAGTAATGCACCCCGATGCCGGCCGGACGAGACCGACCTCGGGAGTAAATCACGCCCGCTCGGCACCGAGTTCGCCCCGGCGCCGCGCTTGCATGCTGGCGTGGCGACCCCGAGGGGAAGCCCCCCCCCCCCCCGTGTCGTGTCGTGTCACAGTGACCTATATGCAGCCTCTTCCAGCGGTTTGGCCCCCCCGGCGGCCCTCCTACCTGTGACCGATACCCCACCCCACCCCCCACCACCACCACCTCCCGCCGGCCCCTCCCGCTCCAGATTAAAGCGAAGCCTGGAAACCATTTTGCCTCGGCAGCGCTCATAATGACAGGAAGGAGCTCTGGCCCGGCTGCCGCGCGGAGCCAAAGGCCCCGGCTCGATGGGAAACTGTAGGGGCCGCCGCAGGAACGTCTCCTTTTTTGGGCGCTGGGAGCTCGGGTGCACCCATAAATTTCAGGAGACGAAATAGCAGGCGGCTCTTATCTTTATTTACGCGATACAAAGTGCTTTTCTTCGGAAGGGCAATGAAATAGAAAAACGAGGTCCTCTGGACTGCCGATAGCCCTAAATTCTCACGCGCGGTTATGAAATTGCTACTGAAAAAGGCTTCAAAGAACTTGCTGAATGTTCTTTCTGCAAACCTTCGGGATGATTCACGGAGAAATCCAGCGGTCTCGTTCGGCCGATTCATCCTCTTTATGGTTGGTGTGCGTTGGTGTCATTTTCAAGTGCTTTTCGTAAGTCTGCCCTCACGCCGGTATTACGTCGGTGTGACGGGAGGAATCGATTTGCCACCAAAGCGAGTGTATTAAAGATAAGGACGGTCCGGCGACAACCCCCGGGCTGCCCGCCCTGCCCTCCGACATGCGTGCACTTTCGTGCCGCACTCGCTCTCGTCAAGGGCAATCACGGGCCCCGCAGCACCGAGTCCCTCCCTGGGCACCGGCGCAGCAATCAGTGGTTGATGAGGGGAAAGGACTCACGAGCCACTCTGTAATCAACCAATAGCTCATCGTGGTCTGGAAGCCAAAAAAACAAAAAACAAAACAGCTCATTATCAGACATCATTATGGGGGTGATTACAGGAGGATGATGTCATGCAGCACCCGCTGGGAAGAAAAGTTTGAGTTTTCAGATTCGAATTATTTCTGGGCAAAAGAGTCAAACTGGACAGGATCAGCCTAACGGTGGGAAAAGTCAGGAGGTGAAACTTTAATTCAACACCACTACTTTAACGCCACCAGATCTTGACCAAAATATAGAGATTAGCCATCTTCTAACCAGCACAAATGTGAATGGTATCCAAAAGTAAGGCGAAGTTTGACCCTTTGCCGAGCGTTCACAAGAAAATCTCTGCAGACTTAGGATGCTGTCACTCCCGAAATTCATAAATTGGGTCTTTTTCTTAAGAACCCATGTATATATTCTGAAAACCCCTAAAACATTATCTGAATGTGTTTGTTTTTTAAACGTCACACATTCTCTGTCTTTTTTAAAACTCATTGTCACATAAGCTGATTCAGAAAAGTCGTGATGTCGGAAGAAAACTCTTTCACACTGAAATGTTTCGATGTTCGAGCTGAAGGAGGTGACGGTCTGAAATGGGAAATCTCATCGCTGAACGTAATCCGCTCGAGCCCTGCAGTTGACACTGTTCCGTTCACCTCTCGCCCTGTCTCACACATCAGTGGGTGGGTGGATGGGGGGGGGGGGGTGCTGGTTTAAAACAGGAGAGGAACACACACGCTGCTTCCTCCATAAATCAGTCATGGAGGATCCTCTCTGGCTCCGACCAGAATGTTTCGCGGCCTGTGAGTTTTTAAGGCTGCTGCGTCAGCCTCACCAGGTCCCAGATCAGCATTATAGCACACCTGCATGAGCCGAGCGCGCGCCCACCCTCCGTTTTTACGCCCCTGTGAGTGAACGACGTACCGTAGGCCGCTCACCGCTCTTGTTTGGTTTCGATTCATCATGTGTCCGTGATTCCGCATCACGTCTCGGGTAGTTTTTTAAAAGCTAGGAGGACGTTTCACCGGAGCACGTTCGAATTAGCTCGGCGCTCCCCTGCCTTCCTCATCCTTCCACGTGGCCGCAATAATTAGCTGCTCCACTTCATCCTCATTATACCCGCCGCACCAAAACACTTTGCTCTCATTAGGGCCGCCGCCATTGTCTGCCAGCAGTTTGCGACCATTTTGCCTCCCCTTTTACAAAACAAAGAAAAAGGGGAGGTAAAACAGTTTACCCACAAATCCCCCCCCCCCCCGCCCCAGCCCCCTCTGCCTGCCCACCGGTCCCGCTCCACTCATTCAGGGGGAAGCAAAGACCATCTGCTCGTTCATAGAAAGTTCGCTCTCAGAACGCGCCCCCGCGAGCGCGCATTCAGCGCCGTCCATTGCGGACGGGCCAGCGGCTTATTTGAGGACACAAACCTCGGCGCGGAGGCTTTTTGGACCGAGCCGTGGCAGAGCGGCCAGCGTAGCCCCCCCCCCCCCGATAAGAACGGGCAGCTGCTGACCGTGAATCCACCGGATACTCGGACACAGTTAATGAGCCAGGATGGCACAACAACACGGTAGATGCTTGGCAACAAACCCCCCCCCCCCGCCCCCCCTCCAAAAAAAACACTGGACTGCGCGAGTGACCTCCCACCCCTCCGTCCCCGGCGTCCCTCCCAGAGGTTTCGCGATTTCCTCCTCCCGCCGACACCCACGGCGTCTTTTGGGGGCCCTTTGATGGCACACCATGTGGGGCCAAACAAACACACATTAAGCTGCACTTTGTATGAATATTCAGACGCAGCTGTCTGCGACAAGGAGATAGCAGCTGGCGCGCCCGGGCCCCACGGACGCCCCGGTGCCATGCCTGGACAGGAGCCTCGGCGTCGGGGCCAAAGCAAGGCCCAGCCGGGGGCCCCGGTAAGCCCGCGCAAATCCCACCAGTGATGCTCTCGGCGATGCACAGGTGGTCCGACGCACTGTGAGCACCTTTAGCAGGCCGTGGCGGATACACCGGGACACTTCCAGTATGTCACTATCAGAGGCAGGAAGAGGATGAATGTGCAGGAAGAAAGGAAAAAGGGAAACCCGTCCATGGTGGCTTGGCTCCTGGCAGCCAAGTGTCAGGGCAGGCTTAGCGCGGCATCCACATTTACATTTGCCCTTTTTTTTGGATCACCCAGTCCCAGCTCAGGCTAATCCCAGGATATTGCCAAAACAAGTAACACAAATATGGCGAGCTGGTTGCAAGACAGAGAACCCGCGGTGGAGGGGGGGAGGGCAGCGCTCGTGTTTGGTGTTGCCACCTCGCCGTCTCCCCCGCCGGCTGGCCCTGACGACGCGACGCGGGGCGGCGCGGGGGCCTGCCGGCGTGCCAGGCTCAGACGGCAGCTGCCAGGCCAAACCGAGGGCACTAATTCAGGGGAGACCCACCTACCACCACCACCAACCCCCTCTCCACACACACACACACACACACACACACACACACACACACACACACACACACACACACACACACACAC
>JASSRZ010000050.1:2375210-2387483 GCA_032164315.1 Malacoctenus gilli | reverse complement strand
GGGGTGTAGGGGGGTGGGGGGTGGGGGGGGGGTTCTAGCAGGATTCAACAATGGGTTTTTTTTTTTCCCGAACAGATGGAAGATTGACCGCGGGGATGCAGTTCAGCGGCAAAGCAGAACCCGATATCTGATTATCGTCCTCCCTCCCTATGAACACAAAAGGGATTACATGCGGTTACATGAATAATGAAATTGAGATGATTTTGTTGACATGCATCTAATTTGTTGCGGCACAGTTGGAGCCGGCCGCCGACTCCGCCGTCCGCCCGCGTCTCGGCGCGGGTACGGACTGGCCCGAACGTGTCCAACCGGACTAATGGCTGCCGCCCGGAGGCCCGACGCCCCCTCCACCCACCCACAACGGGTCCCCGAAGACGTGACTGACTGGAAAAGGTGTCCCCTCGGCAGGACTCGCTCAGGAGGACGAATTTAAAGAGCCGACAAACAAAGTGATTACTGACGAGCCACCGCTCCGCGTTCGGAGGACCGACGGAGCGTGAGCGCGAGCGGAGCGCGCGCTCGCAGCGCAAATCTGTAGCTCCAATTTGCTTGCGAGCGCAAAGCGGCGAACCTGAGAGTCCCGACAAAGTGCTGTTTGAAGGGGGAGGATCCCTCCGCTCGTTCAATAATTAACCGCAGCCTATTAATTATGAACAAATCTGCAGCCGAGCACTGACGGAGTGGAGGGACGGTTGCCTAGGAGCGCCCGAGCGGTCTGAATACTGTGTAACTTTGGAGTCGCGGGGCCGGCGGCGCCGGCGCGAAACGACACCTCCGTGGCGGGCGCCTGGGTGCCACCCGCTCGGGTGCTCAATAATGCAGGCTGGCATGTGTTTGGGTGCTTTCCTTGCCATCGATACTGCGCGTTCGGATGGCCCAAAACAACCCGCGGCCGCGCTTCTGGACGCAGCAGCCGTTAGACGCGACGCGCTGCCGCTCGGCAGTGAGGAGCCGCAGTTTTTCGGGGGGGGGGGGCTTTATTGTCGGACGCCACAGCGGTTACGTCCGCGAGGCCCGTCGGGACTCGGCGCGGCCTCGCCGTCCCGCTCGCGTGGCCTCGTCTTTTGATTCGATTGCGCTGTTCCGCCGCCTTTTGATAGGAGAGTCCTCGCCACCGCGAGCAGCTGACCGGTTTTCTCGCGCCTCCGCGGCCTCGCAGGTTCCCGTCGCTCAGTCAAAACAATCAACGAGCCGCCCGGAGTCGAGCCGCCCCGCTTTCGGACGCAACATCAACACAGCTGGACGTCCCACAGTTTGTGTTTATGTCTGCGCGCTACCTTTCCGACCGGAGCCCCCCCCCCCCCCAAAAATAGCCCGGCCGCATCCTGCCGTGATGCTGATGGTGCTGTCATCTTTCCCTTCTGAAGGACACAAGGCTGTCTGAAGTTAGGTAGGGGGAGTACAAGGGGGGAGGGAGGGTGGGGGGGGGGTAGCGGAGGGGGATGTGGGGAGGAAACTGTGACTACCGTGTGACAAGCGCACAGTTCCTTCCGCCCGGGCCTGAGAAACAGGAAGCGCCGCACATAAGGCATTATTGTGACGGAGAGGAAATGCAAGGTCCTCTAAAATAAGCGCTCCAACCTGGTGGTCAATGACAGGAGGACTGTCCTCCACGGCCCCACAGAGACCGGCGGGCCCCTCCCCCCGAACCTCACCTCGGAGGGACGCAACTGCGCAGCGCCGGCTTCCATTCGCCTCGTCGCGCGACGGCGCCAGAGATAACATCAATCGGCATTAGGGCGGCATGTTAAACCTTTTGTTCCCCTCTGTCGCCCGGCCCGCGTCCCAGACGGGCCCCGCGACGGCGTTTCAAAGGGCCGAGGAAGGCATACGGGCGGGATCCGACCCCGCCTGTGTTCGGCAGAAGCCGAGGAGGGGCCCGGTTGCTAAGAGAGACGCGGGCCTTTGTGCCGGGCCGCCTCCCAGTTAATTAAAATCCGACATTATCTGTTTCGTGCTTTTCAATTAGAAAGCGCTGGAAGCGGCCCAAGCCTCTGCATGTAGATAAGCATAGCAATAAGATGTGATTAAGAAAAAGGGGGGGTGGGGGTGGGGGGGTGGGGGTCTTTCGTGCCGCAGGCGGCGGCAGCGCCCTGCTGTTGCGGCCGTGCCTCGTTTTTGATCCCAGGCAGCACCTCTGACGATCCAGGCAACAAAAAACAAAAAACAAAAAAAACCAAACATGGCTGCGGAGCGCCTTCGCCACAAAAATCTGGAAAGGCACCTCGCGCTGCAAATTAATTGCATCAGATTGGCTTGAGGAGAGCACGGCAGGTGCAGGCCACCTGTGCTCGGGCGCGTCGCGGCAGCGGCGGAGGCGGGAGGGGCAGCCCCCCCACCCCCGCCCCCCCGCTTCCGCCGCAGCCAAGCTTCATGTTGGTTTTTTTTTGGTGTTGTTGTTGTTGTTTAATGTTTTTCGCTCAATTAGCAGCAGATCCATCAACGCCCGTGTCTGCCTTCTCGCAAGCAATTAACCGCCGCACACAAGCCGAGCCGCGCGAGCCATCAGTCGCGCTGAGCTTGCCGCGCTTTGATTTATGGGAGCGCGGCGCCGGGTTTCCGGTCGTCGTCTGAGTCTTGACAATTACAGATTAGAACATTACATGTATTTAAAAAAAAAAAAAAAAAAGCCGACACAGAGAATTGTGTCGTGAAGTTGTTTTCAAGGCACCGTGCAGGCAATTAATGACTCCTGTTAACACAAGTTATCTAACAACTTGCTAGGAGTTCTAAAAGAACAATAAACAAACATGAACACAGATCTTGACAATGGCGCTCCTCTCTCGAAGCACACAGGTCTTTGGGCAGGTAGGAGGACGTTTCTCGGGGGACGGCCGGAGCCGTCTCCGTCCCGCTGAGGGCTCTCCTGTCCTCGGCCCCCTCAGCAGGGATCGGAGCTGGCGGCGCGTGGAGGAGGAAGCCTCGTCCTGCGGAAGGCAAAGCCGGCCCCCCCGGGATTCCTCTTTCCTCAAGGGCAGCCTCAGACCCATCATGCCCCCTCTTGTGTGGTCAGTCCACTTGTCCGGGCCCCTCCGGTCCGAGACCCCCTGCATCCGGCTGCCTCGTGGGCGCGTGGGTTCGGCGGGGGCAGCGACCACAGCTGCTGTCGATGGGCTCGCGGTCGGCTGGCAAACGGGCTCTTTCTCTGGCGACGGCTGCGGTTCCTCCGTCTCAGCCGCGGTGGCCCCCAGCCGGACGCTGGCTTTGTTTTGCGGCTGCAGGGGAGGCCCGGGAGGAGGCCTGGGGTCGAGCCGCGAAGCGGACCAGCAGACCCTGCTGGGTGACCGGGCAGCGAGCTGCCACCCACTCGTGACGGTCATCATACATCTGGTCCAGCTGCCTGAGTTCTCTGGGCAACTGCAGGAAGCTCTCCTGTGGACGGGAGAAGAACAAAGTTCTGTTAATCCACTCCAACTTAACAACATTTATTATTGTTGAATGAGCACATTACATGACAAAAACTGAAGCAGTCTGAGAGCATTAAAACTCTATATTAGATTAGGTACCAATGAGGCATCTGGAGAGGCTTTTATCTACAGTTAATTCGAAGCATCAGTGCCGCGATGTCAGGTTTGACACACTTGTGAAAATGTGAAGTAGGAAAAGACGTCCTCCACGGAGAAACCTCACCAGGCTGACCTGCTCCAACTCGTCGGGTTGGGAGCAGCTGCTGCTCAGGTAGGACTCCACCGCAGCTCATGTGGTCGGTCACGAGGGCGTCGAGCAGCGCCAGTCTGAGAGGCAGCAGGTGCGCCATGGACAGAGCTAGCACCTTCAGCGGAGCAACTGGGCACGGGCGCACGTACCACACTTCCTTCCCTTCCTGGAAGAATATACAACACGCGCGCGCGCGCGCGCACACACACACACACACACACACGCACACACACACACACACACACACTGGAGTATTTACAGTTTATCACCTGCGCCTTACCTAAAAAACTACCTCGGCCCGAGTGCTCCACCTAATGTGCAAATGACAAAACTGCACTTTCTCGTTGAACAAGACAAAAAAAAATAAAATGTCCCTTTTGATACACCATGAAAAAATGAAAAATTATTCTAATAAATGAGCAAAAAAAGTGAATTTTTAACTTTAAAAAACCAATAAAGCTCTGTTTCTCTGCTTTCCAAAGCCTGCTTCATCCGACGTATTCGTTATTTCATAGCCAAGCCATGTTCATATTTTGTACTTTTTCACTTTGCTCATACGACGTTGTAGATCAGCTTAAATGGTCCAAGACTCGGAGGTAGCATAACAGGACTAAATAACTGGGTCAGATAAAGCTTCTCTATCGTGTCAGACAGGTTTGGTAAACAACGCTCACACATAGGTTGTTTGTCTCGTCATCCTATCCTATTGATGTTTTTTGACATAAACGAGCAGCCCCCCTACAGTGAGCGCGGTAATGTATTCACCAGGCCAACAGGGGGCAGACATGGGAGTGCCGCTGACTGTCTGCCGCCATTGGTTCCACTCCCTGCAATTCGACCAAATGGCCAGAAGGGGTCGGGGTATTCTCACTTTTGATTCCCGCAGCCTCCGTCTTTGGACGAAGCCCTTTCTGTTCCCCATGGCGACGGCGGCGCTGAATGGGACGGCTCACGGCCACGCATTCACAAGCGACTCCGAGTCCTCTACTGCATCGAAGAACCAGCATCCCCTCGTCTGTTTTCATCACGGAGGCATTCTGTGTGGGAAATAAATCCTGTGTTGAAAAAAAAAGGGAAAGTCTGCCTCGCATTTCGTGGATCGTCGTTTTATCCCTCTGAATCAGATCGAACCGTCGGGTGACCAGAGGTTTCCGCCTTTGCACATTTCATCAAAGTACCGAACATAACACAGGATGGACCAACAAAGTTCTCTCTGTATGTCTCGCGATATGAGTTCAAGAACCGGTGAGCAGCAGGTCCTTTGTTTTTTTTTGTTTTTTTAAGCGTCACCCTTCACACTGCGCTTTCCACAGGTTCGAGCGACTTCTCTCGTGTAGTTTGACTTTCACGTTTGCGTTGTGACTTATTTGGGAGGCGACCGGGCGCGCCACGACGAAACCAGTTTTTAACCAGACTGGATTCCAGCAGAGCGGCGCTTTATACAGATCCCTTCTCGGTAACATTGAAAGCGTGTGTTCCAAGTGAAAAGGTAAGATTTTTTTAATGTATTTTTATGTACAATACAACAATAAAGTGGGAACTTTTTGTCTATTAAAATCGGCGGGGTCATTGTGTTCAACCACTGTGGCTCAGCCGCATTTGTGTCTGAGGATGAGACACTTTAAAAGCAGCACGTTACCCCCCCCCCCACCACCACCCCCCCTTAACACCGTTGCGAGTCATTCAAAGGGCAAAGGAGTCCCTTGCACAGAATGAGAGAGTCAGATCGCGACAAAACTTTCTTCTTCTTTTTTTTTTTAAATAGTGAGTGGGCGGGACCTGTCAGTCATCGCATCCCCAAGTCGTTCGCTCCAAAAAGAAACCAAACAAACCGAAAAGAAGCGCTCAACTGCAGCCACTCTTCTGGTCCAATCTCAGCCTCGCGAGATTGGACCAACGAACGATTGGCTTTTGAGATTTAAGTGTAAATTACGAGCCTGGAAAAACAGTCACGACTTTTGAACGCCCCGTAATTAACAACCCCCCCCCCCCTCAAAAAAAACAACAGGGTAATTACGCGCAGTCGCGCGCGCGCGCGTTTGTGTGTGTGCTCGCGAGTGCGTGCGTGAGTGACAAGCCCGACAGCAGCGCGGCCGCCCACTCACAGACAAGCCCGGTGAATCTTATTTGTGTAACGTCCATTGACGCGCCGGCACTATGCTGGAGAGACCGCGGAGGCGCAGCGAGTCGAGCAGAGCGATGCGATGCTCCCAGTGAGGAGGACCCAGATGGACAGCCTCGTGCAGCCGCTCGTCGCCCAGTACCTCGCCATGGGATGCCAAGCGAAAGAAAGCGAAAGTGTGGCGGCGGACGAGAAGGGCAAAGACGACGCGTGAGTCGCCGTGACGGTGCCGTGGCTTTTACGCAGGAGTTTGGGCTCTATTTTGTTGTCGGGTGGGAGTTCGGGCGGAATAACGTGCGCAGGCATCTCAGTTGTGTGTTGAGTTATTGGCGGAGGCGCGTCGGAACCGCGCTTGGAGAGCATCAACAAGTGTGCCACAATTCGAACCCCAAACTTACTCGGATATCTTAGCTTTAATCTTTGGTGTGTTGCATTTCACCGCGTTTTGCGCAAAAGGGAGCCGGATGGTTTTCTCGACTCTATTGAACAATGTTGAGTGGATGTCCGCAATTATTTGCCATTTCCCGGAGTTGGAGGAAGGAAGTGAGAACAATGAGCCGCACAATCCAACCGAGGTGTCCCCTTGTGCAAACACAAGCTTCCTTTCGTGGTCAGAGCAACTCTTTTCTTCCCCAGACAGTCTCCGATGCCATCAAATCACGATTTCAGCTGTTTTACTGTCACACACTGTCCATGCAGGAGTGAAAGGCTCACTTTCATCTCTGTAAGCCCTCTCTCTCTCCTCCTCCTCCTCCTCCTCCTCCTCCTCCTCACTCTCTTCCTGTTGGCGTTCCTTTTTTTCAGGAGAGCCCCAACAGGATGCGCCTCCAGGTCCAGAGTTTCCCCCCCAGGCCGCCCTCACCGCTTCCACAAGCCCAGCCCGGCCCAGGTGGCCACCAGTAAAGCCGCCATGTCCCTGGGGCCCCTCACCAAGGGGGCGAGCTGGGAGGAGCTTATCCAGGCCTGCATGCAGTGTTTCGGTAAGTCAGTGCCGCCTGCGCTGCCCCCCCCATCCCCCCCCCCCTCTACCCAAGGCCAAACCCCTATATATCTTGTGTCTTGTCTGATGAACCATTTTTCCTTCAAACATCCCTGGAATCTCTCACCACACTCCCAACAAGTACGGACAGGCCAGTAAAACCAAAACAGTGTCTTTCTTTTTCTTTTTTGGGGAGGGGGGGTTTATGTAATCCCTTAAACAGATGAAGGGGGGGTATGTGAGGGGGGGGGGCTCGTTTGGTGTTGGTCTATGAACGGAGAAGGAAAAAGGCAGCGCCGCGGCCGTGGAGGCCGTGGTCGGATCAGTCAAAGCGAAGACCATTGGCTCCATCAAGTTGTCTGGAGTGCTCTCCGAGTTATGGTGATTGCATCTGTGAAGAGACAAGCTTTCAAATTGCCGTTGCCTGGTTACGCAAATGCAGCAAAAAAAAAAAAGAAGCAATGAAGAAGTGCCACAATGGGCTGCACATGAAACGGCGTCCCCATAACTACGTTTGTCTGAGGGGGAGAGGCGAGCGCGGGCACTAATGACAGCCCACCCCTCCTTTTGTTTTTTCTTCTTCTTCTTGTTTTTTTTTTTTAACATTCAGAGGAAACAGCGTGAGAAATTAGAAATCACCAGACGGCTGAAGGAACTCGCCTCCTTTTTCTCGCCGCTCGTGCACCTGCTTGAAAAATGGATTTCAGCGTCGCCACGTAAAAGCAGGAGCTCTGCGCGCATGTGTCGAAAGAAGAAGAAGAAAAAAAAAAAAAAGAACCTACTCCGTCGGTACAACAACACCGAGACCTTGAGCGGCTCCTCCTGATAAAGCCGAGCCCCCGCGCTGCTTCCTCGCGCCTCACATCAGAGCCGAACCCCCCCCGAGGTCCGCCCGTGCTGCCCCCCCAACCCCCCCCCCCACCCACCGCGAGAGCACACGTAAGAGCTATTTGAAGGATTACCTGATAGCGGCTTCAAGCCTGGCTGAGCTGAAAGGTCAGCTCCCTCCCTCCCCCCCCCCCAACAGTAGCCCTCAGATGCTGACCAGCCTTTGAAATGCACAGCCCTATGAGAGAGAGGTGGGGTGGGGGGGGGATCGATGGCTGTTGACATCATCACTGTGTCCAGACCACGACAGCGGGCTGCGCTGCACATGCTCGTGTCGCTGTATCTTCCAGCACAATGGAACTTGACGGCCATTTATGTGTGAACGGGTGCAGGTGACTCTTTTTTCAATTACTGAGACTGATTTATGGAACCTTTCCCTCCCTTAATGTCAGTTATTCGCACTACTTTCAAAACCTCAGACTCTCCATGCAAGAACAACCTGTTGCTCACCAGTTCATAGCAACATTCGAGCTTGGGATGCCGGCGTGTGTCGACCCAAGTTCGCCCGGATTTGGATACTGTCCTCCGGCGGGCTTTCAGCCCCGAAGAAACCGCAGCGAAAGCTGTCAGCGGCTTGGTGCGGCAACTCCGGGTGAAAGAAACCAACGCCATGGCGACGGAGAAGCCGGAGACGCACTCGTCTCGGCCGCCTGCGCGCGAACGCGCGTGGCTGGGAGGGAGCCCAGTGGACGCGGCGATGTCAGACCGTGATGGTGTCGTGACTGGCAGACCTGGGGGGGTTAGACGCTTGGACGACACCACGGTGGTAAAATGGTCAGTTAGGCCGACCAGCAACAGACCACAGCTTTGTTTTTTTTGAGATACTAAATAGAAGTTGAGCGATCAGGAAGACAAAGGATGCTTCCTGGCCGGTTATCGCGGAGAGTTCTGCACAGGGAACAGCGATAACCGTCGGCCCGCGTCGAACTCGGATCCCTCCGACACAAAGGGGGCCGTCCGATCCGGCAGCCTCTGTCAAAACAAGGAAGAGTGACGCGATGAACGTCTGAGATAACCCCCCCCCCACCCCCCCCACCCCTTCCCCCAAAGCGGGCCATGTGCTGCGTGCCCTCGGCAGCAGCTTGTTTACCTCCCGTCCAGCGTTTCCAGCCTACCCGGCGGCGGCGGCGGCTTTCCTAATTTTCCAGTCACCGACCGACGGTCCGGGGGGGATTTCCTCCTGCAATTAACCCTGCGCAGGGAGGGTTAGTGGTTGGAAAGTTGTGAGAAAGAAAAAAAAAACAAAAACATAGGATGGAGCAATTGTTTACCTGACGGAGGGCCGTTGACGCGCCGCTGTGTTGCTCACCGCTGCTCGGCGTCTGGCTCGTGCGCAGATGCGACAGGCGCTCGCCTGGAAACAAGCGTGACCCCCTTTAATGTCCTGCTGACCCCCCCGCCCCCCCCCCCCACTGACCCCCCCAGTATGCTTTTAATGCCTGTTGTCATTTACTCTTACTACATCAACATCCTTGTTATGTTCTTTTATTTATGTTTCTTCTTTCTATTTTTTTCTCCTCATTGTCATTTCCACTTTGCCCAAATCAAAAAAGCAGCTAAAATGTTGTAAATAATAAATAAACAATAAAATAAAATAAAATAAAATAGATCAAATAAAATAAAATAAAATAAAATAAAATGAAATGAAATGAAATAACATAAATAGATAGATAGATAGATAGATAGATAGATAGATAGATAGATAGATAGATAGATAGATAGATAGATAGATAGATAGATAAATAAATAAATATTCTTTTTTAATCTAATCAATTAACTCTGACTCGTGATCACCAACAGGTTCGTCTTCGGGCTTCGTGAAGTCCCATAAAACTTTAACACGTCAACAGTGGCTCGTGTTTGCTCCATCAGGTGGCTGAGCAGGGCGTCGGAGGGTTAAACAGCGAGGAAGGACTCGGCGTAGCTCTGCGCGCGCCTGTGTCCAGTCTTCGCCGACCCCTCGCCACTCGGAAATCGCCGCTCCGCTCGTCTGTGCGGCGGCCGTTGACATTGACTTGGGCTCACATGGCGGAGTCCGCCTGCTGCGAGCCGGAACACGCGGCGTGCAGGATGTCAGGGCAGGATTAGTCAGCTGCGGGAGGAGTGGCAAGTTGCTTACAGATAACAAAGATTAGAAAAACATGTTGCCATGGCGTCTGAGGCATTTCCAAGGTGATACGGTTTGAAGCGGGGCCCTCGCAGGCCTGATGTCCTTGATGGTGTGCAGATGCTGCGAGAGCTTACAGGGTGTAAGTGTGCGTCATTGTGTGTGTGTGTGTGTGTGGTGGGGGGGGGGGCATACGCAGCCCGCTTCTTCACATTGGTTGGTGCTCTGCAGGCTGCGAGAGGAAGCGATCGCCTGAAATGTCCCAGCGTGTGAGACTTTTTTTCCCCCCCCTCAGAGCTGCTGATGAAACGCCTTCCCTCTTTATGTCGGCCGCCAATTCGCGGCCCGCCGCCGCGGCCCGAAGTTTTCCGCGGGAGATAAGTGGCGTTTCTGCTCTTTTGTTTAAAGCGGGCAGGAAAATGCCTCTCCTGCAATCGCGGGTCAGATGTGTCTCTGCGACGTTGCGTAACGTTTTGGTGCGGCAGGATTTCCACCGAGGAGAAGAAGAAAAAAAACTCTCCCCAGAAGCCGGCGCGCCGCGCGAGGGGCCTGACAGCAGGGACGAGGTGGTGTGGTCACAAAGGGAGGAAGTCAGATATGTTGTGGGGGGGGTGGGGGGGGGGGTTTACAGAGACGCTAGTGAGACTCTGGAGCAGCAGTGGTTCACACAATCAGAGGAAAGGGTAAATCTTTGAAGGCAGCGGCCTGCGAGCCGCTTTGACTGCGATCTGCAGTCGGCGGTTTGTTCGCCCGCCTGATACGAGCGGCTCCTGCTCGCTATCGGAAAGCATCTCCGCCGCGGTTTTCCAGACAGCACTCGGGGGGGCCCGTTCTTTGTCTTTTCTTTCCAGCTCCTGTCTGCTTTGACTCTTTTTTTTTTTTTTTTTTCCCCTGCACCCTTGTATTTTGATTTCCAGCTATCAGGTGACTCCCGGCCTCGAGCGCCTCACATTTTAACACTGAAACATATTCAAAGGCGTCTCGCACACGTGTTGGTGTTCCTGTGTGATGGGGGGGGGGGGGGGGGCTGGAGTCGCAGGAGCACCCGAGGCTTTGCCTGCTCGGCTGAAAAACCAGATGGAAGAGTGATCGAGGGAGACCAAAGAAACTGCCTGTTTAATATGTTGCTTGATATCATCCGCTGACTCCTTACCGTCGCGTTTGGCGCGTTCGCATTTTTCCGACTCTCGTCTAATTAGAGCGATCCCGTCTTCTGGGACCGTTGCGATAAAACAGCTGCTTAAAGTGGCGAATCAAAGTCGACCATCTGAGCGTGCACTGCACTCTCGCAGCCCAAACAGACAGCGTCGTTCGACGTTTAACGGAGAAAAAAAAAAAATAAACAAACACATTGCAGGAGGTCTGTCAGCACCGGTTGTGGAGAGAGGAGAGAAGAGGAGGGAGGGGGGTGGGGGGCGTCTCGTGTAATCAATGCAGGTCTTATTTTGAGCGGCGACACGTTGCAGCAAGCAGGAGTAAATTCAAGTTGTTGTTTGTTGTTTCTTTTTTTTTCCATCCCCCCCCCCCCTTTCCACAGACGCGGGCGGCTGCGTGCGTGGGAGCAGCCACCTGCTGAACGTCACCCTGACCATGCACCGTCTGCTCATCTCCTCCAGCGACCTGCTGGACAAGCTCGTCTCTCTATATCCTTCGGCGCTTTCTCTGTTTTTTTTTTTCTTTTTTTTTCCATCCCCCCCCCCCCCCGCCACCCCACCCCCCGTGCACAAAAGCTCCGACTGCTCCCGTAACGCGGCCATATGATTCAAAACAATGCGCCTCGCCGCTCCGCCGCCGCCGCCGCCGCCAGTGCAACGTGGGATCAGATGGGCAGCTCTGCTTTTGTGCCGCTTTTGCGCCCGGTTGTCAACAGCAACGCGCGCGCTCGCTCGTTCTTGGCAGCCTGAAGCTGTCATTGTAAAATGTGATAGGCAACCGGCCGTACTTGTTTACTCCTGCTGTCAGTCTCCGCGGACCGTTTGCAACATTTCACTATTTTCTTTTTTTTTTCTCCCAGCATCAGCGTGGAACTTTTTCTTTCCTTTTTTTTTTTTTTTTTACCCCGCAGCTTTATGTGTCACGCATTCAATGGCGGGGAGTCCATTATCCCTCTGTGTTTAATCTCTTTCAAAATATTTGAATCAGTGCTTTTCATTCCCCCCCCCCCCTACTTCACACCATTAGAAAAAAGAAAAAAAACAACCATCTTCGGTCTTGCGACTTGAGTGGCTGGCCCTATCATCTGGGCTTCCATTCAGGATGCAGGCGGTGGCGTCACAAAGGCCCCCTCAGAGGAGCTTACGGGCCCCGGGCTCGCTGCCTCGGGGGGGGGCTTCAGGTGTTAATTACCTCTGCCTCTTTCACGCACAAGTCCTCTTCAACTATATATAAACACCGACCCTCCGCTGCTCAAAGAGCCGCGCGCTCGCAGGAGCCAACGTCAGCGCACGCACTGCCCACTGTCCCCGGGGGGGGGGGGGGGGGGGGGGGGGGGGGGGGGGGGGGGGGGGGGGGGGGGGCGGG
>JASSRZ010000050.1:2296837-2309860 GCA_032164315.1 Malacoctenus gilli | reverse complement strand
CCCCCCCCCCCCCCCCCCCCCCCCCCCCCCCCCCCCCCATTGCCCCTCCGTGCCCATGCCTACATCCGGCCCTGGTGGGAAGACGTCCGGCTTCCGGGACGTCGGTGCCGGTGCTGCTTGAAGCCCCGACGTCCGAGGAGCAGGACGCAGGGAGTCGATGACAGCCGAGGTGTAGAGCCGAGTCAGGGAGAGACCAGAGCCCAGCCGGAGCCCCCGCCCTGGGGCGCGATGTGATGTGCTGCCCCTCTCCTCCCTCCTCCCCTCCCTCCCTCTCTCCCCCCGTGCAGAGAGAGTTCGCTGGCCCCGCAGCTTTCGCACGACTCCTGCACAATGGCATGTTTGGGAGCTGCCCGTCGGCATTGCTTAATTAGGCGAGGAGTTGATTAATGTGCACTAATTGACAGCTAATTTAAGGACTCGGGGCACATCGGATTGACGTTTGGTCGGAGCGCAGGGGCTACGTGAGGTCAGCGGGACGCACTGCGGATGGAGAGGTGGACTCCGGCCCCTCTCCGACCAGCTCGATGGGAGGTGGGGGGGTTGGGGGTTGGGGTGGGGTGGCGCCTTTTTTTGAGGCGGGAGCCGTGTTTGCCTGGAGGGAGGGAGGCCGCTGGTGACAGGCAGCCACCAGTGCGTGCAGCATATTGGGGGTGTCAGGCCATTCAACACGTCAGAGCTCCGCAGGCCGATCAATGTGCGCCGGTCAGCGTCAACAAGTGTCCACGACCACCCGCCTCTCGGACAGCTGGAACCCCTCCTGCTGTTTTTGAACTGCAGATTTTCAGCCGGAAAATTTCTAAAAATGTGATTGAAAGTATTAATTCAGTGTTGTTGTTGTTTTTTTTTTTTTTTTTACAAATCACTTCAGTAAATGTGCATAATGGCATGTAATGTAATTATAACTACATTGCAAAACGTTTTTAAATCAAATTAACATAATAATAACAATGGATTAGCTTGAAAAATGAAGACAAAACAACCATGCAGTGATGTTATCAATGACCCAGATAAACACACATGACCTCTATCATTTATATTTACTCACAAAATGTGAGTAAGTATACATGGGCATGAAGAAAAGTCATCTAAAGGCTCTTTAACCTGAAACGAACACGAGCTATTGTGTCGCTCCGTTCAATTTTGTTATTATAAAATAATCTTTAGATATCAAGATGTCTTACAAATTCATGAGTCTGACCACATGCAGTGAAACTTTACTATTTTTACAAAACAACACCATGAAAAACGGTATAGCGCTTCAAAACCATTTTTCTTCGGCTTTACGACAATTTTGTAGCGCCATTTGCTTTATTTATTGGAATGATCTCGGCAGGATATTCATTATCGTGTATATCGAAGTTAATTAACCCAACATGGCGAAAAAAAACTATGGAAAAAACAACACATTTTGTACAAACTTCGTTGAACGACACTGGATTTATTTTGGGGGTCATCGACTTTGTCTCCATGCTACGTTCACGGCCCCCTCCCGTGAATGTCTGGTTCCCGGCACCGTCCACGGAAGCCGCTCACTGCAGAACCGAATAAACGACGCTTTCCCCCGGGATGGGGAGGTGGTGGTGTTCTGGGGTCCGTGTGAGAGGCAGGGGCGAAGCCAAGCGAGGCTGTGGCGGCCTCTGTCCGTGTGAATCGGGAAGCCGATGAGGGGCTTATTAGCGGCCCCCGCGGAGAAGTGTAACTTGTTGGGAGCGAGCGGCCGGAGCCTCGGCGACATGTCCAGCCGGGAACAGTCCGAGGCGTTGTCCTACCTAATCACGGCGGACGGACCGGCCTTTGTTTCCCGCTCGCCATGCCTGTCTGATTCCCTCTCTGCACGGCCGCGGGCCCCGACAAAGCTGAAGTGTGCTAATTAGAAAAGAAACGGTCCGAGTAATTATGTCAACTCTGATTAGCGCCGATGACAATGAGCAATATTATTTTTACGCAATGTTTTGTGTGAGGGCGGGGGGGACCCGGCCTCCGATGCTCATTAACGGGGGGGGAAAAACATGCCCTGGTAGCGGGGGGAAAAGCGCTCTCACGTCCGGGCCCGCTCCCATGTGCCGGCCCAGAGGGGAGGTGCGCGAGGCGCGGCGGGACCAGGCACGAAGTATCCGGGAGGACTTAAAACGCCGCGCGGCCTCCTCCAAGTGTCGCGTCACCGATGGCCGCCGCTGGAAGAAGCTCGTCCCAATATTTCTTTTTCTTCCTTCTCATTTCAAAAGTTGATCAAACAATCCAACAAATGGTAAAACGCAGGTTTTGAAACAGGCGTAAGAATAAATAGGGAACATTTAATCAAGCTAAGTTTACAAGCCACAAAAAAGAAAACTGGAGGAAAAAAAAAAAAGCAAAGATTTCACAGAGGAAAAAAAAAAGCATCTTATGCAGAGGGGGCTTGATGGGACTTTTTTCAGGTGTTGGTGAGCATTTGGCTCTAAATTTCGGGTTTAAAACAGTCTTTGAACAGGTTCCCGCTCAACTCTCAAAGCATCTTGGAAAACACAGACTTGAGGCTCAAATCGCTACATTTCTTGTCACTGGGAGGGGAAACGGCTGCGGTCACTTCTTGGGCCTCTCCAGGATGTTCAGGAACTTCCCTCTGGTCATTTCCCTGGCTGTGAAAAACGAGGACAACAAACAGCAAGTGAGCTATTCGGGACAAACGGTTAGAATCCTTCATTCACCATCGATAAACTCAAAAAGTTTCATTCGTTTTGAACGTCTCCCGGCAGTCTTTGGCAGGCTGCTGACACCAGAAATCTCACGCTCAGGCGTTTGCCTGCGGCAGCGAACCCTCCGCAGCAGTTTGGTTAGTAATTCAAAGCATGTATTTAATATCTGCAGCGTCACACTGGGAGGCAATTTACACGAACATCTGCTCATTCGGGACATGGAGAACAACATCAAACGAAGCCGTCTTGCGATGCGACGGCTGCTGTGCGAAAGCAGTGCAGAGAGACTGGACCCGGACGTCAGCATGTGGGTCCACTTGTCTGAGTAGGGGCTGAAAGTAACACAGGAATGAGAAGGGTCATTGCTGTGTGTGTGTGTGTATGTGTGTGTGTGTGTGTGTGTGTGGGGGGGGTGTTTGGTTTTCACTGGGAGGTCAAAGGTCACTGTGTGACGGTAGGGTCGACTGCAGGGACCGTCTTGCAGCAGCGTCGCAGGCCCGGCGAGAGGCGGCGTCCGTAATTGCTTTCTGTCGGAGGGGGAGAAGACGACGAGCCGCTCGTCTCGGCTTCTACGAGCTGCCGCCGCCTGGGCCGCTTCCACAAATCTTGCGCCCCCCCCCCCCTGAGTAGCGGCGAGCACTTATCTCGAACGGGGCATTAAACAGAAACTCATCCACCTTCTCATAATATCCGCATCAAGGATGTGATTGGGATCTCAACAGGCTGCCGTCTGCCGGCGACGAGCGTGGAGCAGCCCCGCCTCCCCCTCCCTCCGCCCGCGGCGGCTAATGAAAAAAAGCCTGGGGGGGTGGGGGGTGGGGTGGGGGGCAGTCGGTAATTCAGATGAGTCGCCCGGGGTGGAATGATAATGGTGCGTCTGGGCGTGGGGGGGCACATCACCTTGAGGTGTCCATCATTAGGTTAAAGATGATGCTAATTGAAACGGGATGGATCTCGCTCGGCACCTCGCTGTCGCTTTGAATCACCCCAAACAAAGTCGCGCGCCCCTCGCCTGCTTCCGATTGAAATGAAGCCGTCGGAAAAATTAGGCGCCGGAAAGCAATTACACCGCCGTGACCCCCCCCCCCCAAAAAACCCGCAGGTGTCACCGTCTTATTAGGAGCGGTGGCTCGAGCAACAGGAAAGAGTGGCGGTTAATATTTTTAATTTCAAAACTGCGCCCGTTATCGCGCTCTCCATCTTGTGATGAGACGGGGGTGGGGGTGGAGGATGGCTGAGCGGCTCCTCCCGAGACGCCGCCCGCCCTGCCGAGTGTCTCATTACTTACAGCTCAGCCCCCCTTCCCCTCAGATAGAACCCAAAATCACTGATATCATCACATTAAGCAGTCTATTAATCCCAAATTACTGCATTCAGAATGAGAAGCGTGAAGTGACTGACAGGGCGAGGGCGGGCTCTGGGCTTGGGGAAGTTTTGGTTGCATGGTCAACTCAGTGATACAACAAAACGACAACAAACGAAACAACAACAACATCATGTTTACTGCTTTTTGTGAACTTTCAGGAGCTCAAAAACAACGTGTTTAACTTCAAGGTGATGCTGCACATTTGAACCGTTTCAGTGGCAGAAAACATTCAGTCTTGCCTATTTTGGCAGACAGTTTTAGGAACTGAATCGGTCCATCTGTTGGGCCAAGCAATGTGGGCTCGCTTGCTCCGTCCAGAGTGCGTTGTTGTGTGCCGTCACCCAGCAGTGCAGCGAGGCCTCTGGTGTGTTTGTCACAGGGGAAATGGATAACAACAAACTTTCTCTGAGGGTGAAAAAAAACCCAATGTCCATCAGCATGGACACAAAACTTCAGACGGATGGAAAGTTGACAAAACTGCTTCGTGTCACACAAAATACTACCAATGAATTGTGTGGACTTCTCTGAATTGTTTCCCAGCACTTAAATAAGGCAAATAACATCCTTGTAAAATTGATAATGAATAACGCTTCAAGTTTAACTGGCCGGTCTCGGTGAAACAGTTTGGTTTGCTTTACTATTTTGAGGTAATTTCAATAAAACACGTGATCATGAACATCTTTTCAACCCAAAACTTTCAGCAGACCTGAGTATTTACTCTATCTTTTCCCAATGCGACAGTCAGTGGTAATAAAACACATCAGGAAGGCGCTCGAACAATCCCGGGCGAACGCGGCGACGCGACGGCACGCTAATCACCACTCATACGTACGCACGCACGCCGGCTCACCGTCGCACACTCGGCGGGATCAATACTGATTAGTGGGACTTAGAGATTTGTTTAGTTGATTAGAAAGGTCAATTACTAATTTTGCACTAAGTTAATCAGCATCTTGTTACGACTGCCATCCATACCGAATGACACCGTATGGATCGGGCGCGCCGCTGCCTCGCCCTGTTGATTTGTTGCTGTCTAATTATCACCCGGCCCCTAAACCAGTCAGATTTCATCACCATCCACCGCAGGTTAGCGAACGCACACCCGACGTGCGCCGCGAAAATGATTCGGCCTCGATTGGATGCTGCCAGCTCGGAGCAGATTTGGTACACTGCGAGAATGGAGATTAACCTATATCTGCAGACTGGGATATGTAAGGGGGCGGCGGGGGCGGGGGTTGTATTTAAACTGTTGTCTGGTTTCCTGATGTGGACAGGCGGCTTCAGACTGTGCACGGCGCGAGTGTGTCTGCGGCGTTCTGGCCCCACGCTGCTAAATCACTTTCATTCGGGCAAATCCCAGGTGGATCGCATGTAAATGCGGAGGAAACGCGGCAGCGTGACATCTTACTTTCCCCTCATTTACAGCGAGTGATCTGGGTGTCATTGTCGCAGCCCGCTCCCAGCCCCCACCGCAACCCCCCCCCCATGCGTCTAAAATGAGAGTAATCATCACTTTGCCCCCCTCCCCGCGAGCGTCACGCTCGCGGCGAGCCGCCCGGGACCCCTCGGGTGAGCGGCAAAGACAGATGACCGCCAGGGTTAACTGGAGTCCCGGACCCCGGACCCCGGCTGCCCCGATTCTCTTTCATTAAGAGTTAGGAAGGACGGAGCTGACCCCCCTCGCTGGCCATCTCCGAGTGCTGCCCGGCTATTACGGGATGTAAGCTTTATTTAATGGATTTAACATCCACTTTCACCGCCCTCCTTCCCCGGGGGGGGGGGGGGGGGGGGCGACGAGGAGGAGATGACACACTCAAACGCTCGGAGCACGGCGCGCGCATTCAGCCGACGCGCCCGCCCAACACCCACCGCCTCTCAACACATACACCTGACGCTCATGTTTGTGTTCAAAATTCAATTACCCACTTATTGATACTTCACAGGGATATTTAAGATGCAGACACGAGCTGTGATTTCCCAGGGGAGCCACTGGTTCCTCTTTATGTCCCAACCGAGAGGGCCCACCCCTCCCTCTCCTCCAATGTATTTTCGCCTGGCTGACACACACACACACACACACACACACACACACACACACACACACACACACACACACACACACACACACACACACAGGCGCCTGCGCACACCAAAACAAACACATCTGCACCTCCCAACCCCATGCCCCAGCCTATGCCTGTTCAAGAGGTGTCCTTATTAATAGGCAATCAGTCAAAAATCATTCATTAAAAAGCCTAAAAGGTTTTACACCCGCACTATGATTAGCTGGGAAAGAAAATCCAATGAATTCCTAATAGCTTTATGGAAATGAGGTGTCATTTCCGATCTGCTCAGGGAGGCAGCAGGCAGGGCTGAGGAGCGGTGTGTGTGTGTGTGTGTGTGTCTTGTGCGGCGTCTCTTTTCAGCACCAACACTCCTCCTGCTTAGGCTACAGGCAGCTCTATCAGACACAGCTCTAACCTGCGACCCAAAGGAAGGAGCTGCTCCCAGCTGCAAACAACTGCGACAAACTATTTAGGGATTTTCTAACAAGATGTGTGTGACGACAAACAGCAGAACCCAAAATATCGGGGAAAAAAATCCCTCTTTAGGAGGCCCAATTTGAAGGAACCAATCATACAAAACACAAGGTTCCCGAGAACTAAACCGTCCCATGTCTTCGTGTCACTTTCCCCCTCATAGACGGGGCCTTCGAGAAGGCGACGCGCCCAAACGACACCTCTTCCTCGTAACTGCAGGTCCAAGGAGACACAAGGGGGGAGAGGTGAAAAGACGAGGCGGTGAAATAGTAGAGGTGAGGAGGAGGAGGAGTAAGAAGAGCGGTGGCGGCGGCGACGGAGGAGAGGCATCCCCTGTTCCTCATTCAGCGGCTGTCAGCTCAGGCACTTCATAACCGCCCGCCCCGCGGTCAGCCCGCCCTGATGGATTGATGGAGGCACATTAGCACTAGCGGGCGCCCGGTGAATGCAATCATATTCAGCGGCGGCGTGCTCCTAATAGGCCGGAGATTGATCCTGAGGGTGAGGAGGAAGACGAAGAGGAGGAGGAGGAGGAGGAGGCGGTGGCGCGCGCGAGCCCATTTGGAGCCGTCGGGGAAAGAGTGACCTTCCGTCTCACCTTCACTCGCGCAGACGCGGGTCAGCCGGGGTCTGTGCCGCGTGGCACCGCCGCGGGACCCCGGGGTGCGACCCCGGTTGCCACAGGTGCCTCAACAGGTTGCCCTGCACCCGGGAGGCACCCGGTGATGCTGGTGCGTCTTCACCAAAATGTTGATGGTGAAAAAGATAAACAAAGGAGGCTCACAACAAAAGTGAAGCAGCGGAGTCCGACGTGGGCCGCGCTGGCTTAATTTGTCCCGACAACTCCGGGACGGTCGAAAAACGACTCCTTCCTCGGTCGTCTCGGGTCTACAAGTGTTAGCGTGACGAATGTCTGACTCCGGTCGCCGTGTTAGCAGCTGCCTCACTGGCTCAGGCCCCTCCAGCGCATCCCAGAGGAGCACTCAGCTTTCAATTACCTCCAATAACAGCACTTATCAGAGTCCCCGGCCCCCCCCCCCCCCCGCCCCCCGAGACTGGAGGCTTGATGCCCACGCTCAGCAGCCCACGACAGGGGGCATTCATCACGGGGCGGAGGAACAGCTGGGGCCGGGCGAGGAGGCACGCGTCAAAGCCCCGAGGGACCGCGGGGGCCAGCGTCCCACAGGCTCTATTTGGGGGGGGGGGGGTGCTGCGGGAGGAGGAGGAGGAGGAGGAGCAGAAGGTGGGGGGCCACTGCAGGAGTGCTGCATCCTCCCTTCACATCCATATGAATACATATCTACAAAACTGATGGTGCAGAGTTACGCTGGAAAGCAGGAATGTCCACTGCTTTCGTGTACTCGGTCTAATTCGGCCCCTCTTCCCGCTGCGGTGGGGTGGGCGGGTTTTCACTTCTTGATTGTGATCTGCCCATTAACCGGCTCCCTCTTTAATGGTCCACATGTTGGGAGGGGGGGAGGGGGGCGGCTGTAAATCCTGTCCCCCCTGCCCTCGCTCGGGCCGGGCCTCTGCGGAGTATGTTTATGGGCACTGAAGAGCGCACAAACATGATGAAAAAGTAGCCGAGATTTACGCGGCCTCCCCTGACAGCCAGGAAAAGGGGAAAATTAAACCAGAGAGCATTAAACAGGCACCGATTACAGGGCTGCTCTGACACCAATAATAACCGTCATTGTGTCCCGTCGTCTCCAGGTACATGACGTGATTGCAAAAGCGCCCGCGGTCCTGCAGCCGTGACAGCGAACATCTTTATACCGGCAAGATTACATGCCTGCGCTGGGCGAGGAGAAGTCTGGGACAGCGCGCTCCTCTTCGGCAAAATGAGTTCACATCACCGGGGGCCCCCCCACCCGAATAGGAAATTAAACACAAGCTGGTGATGCTCAGACGCGTCTTCAGCATGCATCACTTATCGTTCACGCCGGTTCAGAGAAGCTTCGATAATAACGGCTTCTTTTTCTCGCCGCGTTCCTGCTGTTGCCGAAGAGGATCGTCTTCCGATGTCTTACGTTTCCTCACACTCAGCGCCGGCATGTCCTCCTCCGCTGTGTCCCTGAACCTCCTCAACGGCCCCCCCAATTCCCTCCTCTCGCCTGGTAAAATCGAGCAGAGAAATGACACTTTTCTACAAGCACCTTCTTGGCTTTACGAGGAGGGACATCGCCGGACGAGTCCTGAGAGCGAGTCCTTCGCCAGAATCCAACGCATCATTTTTAACCCCCACCTTTTTAGGGACTTTTCTCCTCATTTTTCAGAACTGAAAAATTGTTTAGCCCCCCCCCCCGGGCTTCGTTAATCCCGTCCACTCTGCTCAATCCCAGAGAAAATATCAACATCATCAACTCTGCCACATGTCGTCCGGCCTCCTGCCTTTTGGTTCAGCTTCTCTGGGCCACAACAACTGGAGACGAAGCATCGTCTGAAAAAAAACTCACATTTGTACCGACTCTCAATTGAACGACACAGATGAAATGAGAATCCTAGGCTTTTATTCGCCTTTAGTGACTTCAGGCTGTGCGATGCTCACTTTGTCCGAGCGGACAGGCAGGCTGGAAACTGTGCAAGCTACTTTGAGAACAACCCTCCACAAATGTTTATTCATAGGCTGCATCTCATGGGGGGGTGGGGGGGGTGAGGGTTAGGTAAACTACAATGTGTCATTACTCTTGTGCTTTTCCACTGGAAAAATTAATACCCATTTTTCTCTTAGGGAACTAGGAGCACTTAGCCACATCTCTCTAATCCACACTCCACGAGGATTATGACAATGGAGGCAGCGGGGAATAGATTAAAAAATAGATTTTGCATCCATCAAATGCCTGAGCTTTTGTTGCATGGGCTCCCGTGGCCGTGCCCCTGTTAGTACCTCGCGCATTTAACAAGATTGGCCTAAATCCATTATTTTAAGACCTTCAGGTCGGCTTATTTTTGCTGCTTAAATTGCGCAGGTGCACTCTGGGCAACACCTATTCGCCCTGCAGCTCCTCAAACACAGCGGCGAGTGAACCCTGCTCCGGTTTGGAGCGTGAAAGCCCTCAAATGTCCCACCAACTCTTCGCGTAGTTCGGGTGAAAGCAGAGCAGAGGAAATGCTAAGAGCACCATCTAGCGGCAGCAAGGGACCACAGCAGACGCTTCACGCCGACCCGCCTCCTTTTTCAGCTGGACCGCGGCCCCTTCCCGCCACAGCTCCATCAGCTGTCCAGCAGTGGCAACAAACACAGAGCGACTTTCGCCTCATGCCTCTACTCACACTCCTCTGAGCCCAGCTCGTAGGCGAGGTTCTGGAGTCCCTTGACCTTCTCCATCAGGTTGGCTGTGGTCAGACTCCCGAGCTCTGCGGGACGAGAGCGGGCGACTCACAATGAAAGCCCCGGCGTGGAACTAGTTCAAGGAAAGTGTCATTCCCTTTGACAGGATTATGCGTTGCAGGTGAAAACTCGTTTTAATCCCCCCCCCCCCACCACCTTCCTTGTTTTAAATCAAAGTGTGTCACGTAAAACGTGTGTTCGTGTGCGTTTCTGCCACGTCTACTGACCTTTCAACATTTCCATGTCTTCGCTCTCCAGTTCGGCCATCCACTTTGGGGGGGAGTTTGTGATGGGCTGCGACGGAGACACAAGACGTGAGATCCCATAAAGGAGGCACTCGCCCAGCCAGTACATCACCGCCTGTCAGGCCTGTTTAATTAAGCGGTTTGTAAATCACGGCGACCCGCGGTAAATCCAACTCACATTTTTACAAGATGCGGCAAACTCTGCAACTCCAGGCACTGTGGGAGAGTTGATGGGATGAATGGCAATAAATATCACAAAAATACCGCTCGGAGCAATGACGGAGCGGCGATACGGTTTCAGCAACTTACACTGCTCTGGCCACAGCTCTGGCGACGCTCTGTCCAGCTTCTCAAAACTCAGCAGGGAGGACTCAAAGTCGTCACCTGTCAACCACAGAAAGGCTTATGCAACCTCAATCTCTGGCGCAAACTACATTCTGTCACGTATGTCGTAACCGAAGTTTAAAAACAAAACAACACAAACATTGCGGTCGAATACATTATCCCGAAACGTGTCCTTCATGTTAAAGTTAACTATAGAGCAGTTGTGAAGGCTGACGCTGATATGTACAGGCGTACTGACAGTGCGACAAAAGATTTTCCCAAATGCAGGTTTCACGAACGAAGGCCGAATGACAGAAAACACACAGAGAAGAGCACAGAACTTTGGCTTACGTGCCTTATTTACTAGTCCAGGTCCAGAGAGAAAAACAACAATAACACACAAGTTCTAGTGGCATCAAGAAATGTGAATGTGTAAACACACTCCTGCAATGTTGTTAGGGGTGAATACACAGGGGTATCTACACACTGGTATGAATTTTGAAAGGCGCATGTTATTTCGGAGGAGGTCTCAGTTGCGTGAATTGAAAAACACATTGTCCTCAGAGACACTGAAATAACCCAGTTTCACTGTGTCGCCGGTGGGAGGTCACCGAGGGGCTTTTATGGAGGACGAGCTGCATCTCCCTGCTCTGTTTTCACTAAAAAAGAGGGCGGTCGGTGTTCTTGAACCCACCACTCTTCCTTCTCTGAAGGACGAGCTGAAGTGCACAGAATTCGCCACTTTGGAAATGTAGCAACCACCGACAGTGTGCAAGAAGCGCTGCAAAGACAATGCAAGTACAGCTGCTTGCGTTCATATCTTCATAAATAACAAAAAATGTCAATGAGAAGCTATTTGCTTGACGCGAATCCAGCTCAGTGTGTACGGGTGGACGGAGGGTTCAACCCCGCTGGCTGCTCCGCTCCACTGTACAACTGGGCACAACATAATAGAGGGGCTAGTGTGGGCTTTAGCCAGCCGAAAAACACCGGCAAACAGTAAAAATGAGGCCTCAACAACCGTGTCCCGCTGTCTCCCGGTGTTCCGCTGAGACAGCGTTGGAACAACAATCGGTTTACTGTGCTTAATAGCCTCAAATATACAGTTTATACACAGCGTAGCAGCGTAAGGAATTAGAATTTACCTCCATTCGGAGACGCCATCTTCACAATGATCACGTGACTCATAATAACCAATGGCAACGGGCGCGGTTGGAGTCGACGCGTGTCGCTGCACCACCTGAACACGCCGCCAGAGGGCCCGAGGTTATTCGGGCCTCTTCAAAATATCGCTAAAATAGATAAAAATTAAGTTCAAATAAAGGGCAGATGGTGAAAGTTGGGAGTATCTTGGAGAAAAAGAAATAAAAAGTGATTCAGAGGACGTTTATGGCTCTATGTAAAAAATAAACAAAATAAGAGTTGCTACTGAATTTTGCTCGTTCTGAATTTGGGATGTTTTGCTCAATGTCTCCTGAATAAAACCTTTTGTTTATCACTTTTGTTTATCTTAAATGTGGCAATCATTCAAAAGCTGGTTTCTTAAGACGGTGCTACATTCGCACAAACACTGAATACAAGAATATCATTGTTTATTGATCACACTAAAAGTAAACACTGAGTCAGCAGTAGTCTTGCTATGTTAAAAACAGAAGCCAGTACTTCGCAGCACTAATTGGTAAATGCGATACCAAAATACCTCCAATATAAAGAACTGGGCAAACGTACACAAAAATACAGCCTGTGCCTGCGGAAGTGAACACCAACGTGCAGCATTTCAACACTTCAGAATTGCTCTCGATTGTTACCTGAAGGCACTTTATGTAAATGAGATGGAATACAGTACATGCTGAAGGGTTAAGGTTGCTCGCATCTTTTTTATGCTGTTATATGTCATAACACTGCATTTCATTGTGCAGGGGACTTATGTCCCGTCTTATTTTCAAGTCTTCTTATGAGAACACTTAGCAAACCCAACATCTGGAACCAGTAGAGATTCGGTCAGTACCTAATGACGATTGCGAGTGTATCTAATGGACTCAAAAGTTCATTGGCCTTTGCGAATCAGGCGCACGCCCCGTCTTTCGTGAGCTCGTCGCATCGCGGTGACTAGAACTCCCAGGACTCCATCCACTTCAGTCCGGCCATGGTGCTGCCCGGCTCGTGTGCGAGGGGGCCCGTCATGCCGTAGGACAGCGGGTGGAATAGGTAGAAACTGACAGGGAGAACACAGCATCGCAGTGGGTTGAAATACAGTGCTTTCGGTGGGACGAACAGCTTCTTTTACCGTTGTTTCATTTGGCATACTGGGTCACTTCCATCACGCAGCAAAACTCATGCAAAGAAAAATCTCTAAACATCCGCTGTCCATGACTGGTGGCCGATCAGATCTTAGACATGGTCAAAGAAAACTTCAATTGATGCTGTATCGACAAAAACTTGGCAGGAAAACAATACAAGCGAGTGAGCAAACACACACACACACACACACACACACACACACACACACACACACACACACACACACACACACACACACACA
>JASSRZ010000050.1:2282145-2293676 GCA_032164315.1 Malacoctenus gilli | reverse complement strand
CACACACACACACACACACACACACACACACACACACACACACACACACACACACACACACACACACACACAGCGAGTGAGCGAGCTCACCTGTGAAGAACTCCAAACAGAAGCACCAGCTGTGCGACTCTCTGCAGCCAGTCACAATAAGGTGGGCGGAGCAGTAGGTCGAAACTTTTCAACAGGACATCCACTGTGATCCCTGTGACAAACAAACAAACAAACAAACATGATGGTGGGACCTCAACGTGCTCCGTAGTTACCAGGGATTCTCGTGAGATGTTGCACCTGTGAGCATGCTGCTGAAGAGCATCGCAGGGAAGTAGTGGTGATAGTAGAGGATGCGTCCCATCGTGTAGAACGGCGCATAGTGAAGCAGCCAGCCCAGCAGCAGCAGGCCCCCTCCTCTCGTCAGCACACGGGAATGTTCTGGGACACGGGGGGACAATTCAGAATCCGGCTCCGAAAGCTCCGAAAGCGACGACCTCGCACCTCGTTGCCATACCTCGTCTCTTTGGGGCCAGCGGGAAGCCTCTTTGGACGGCGACCGACGCCACGCACGCCATGACGAGATATAACCCCAGACTGGCCAGATTTATCCACCAGATGACCTGAAAGAGACACATGACATGATGACGGGCTTGAGATTGGGAGCAACAACAGTTGGGGAGGGGGGGGGGGCAGGGGGGCTTACAGGGTTCCCAAGCAGGTAAACACGATACTCTGTCTGGTTCACTCCTGAGAACCTCAGACCCTGCACAGAAAACATAAGACAAACACAAACAGTAGCACAATAAATATCAGATTGTTTCAGCAAAGTACAGATTGCAAAAAACCCCGATGGAACTACCAAAACAACTGTAGAGCCCCCTGGTGTTAAAGAGGAGCCATTGCATTAAAAATAACTGAGCTGCAGCTCTGACACACCTGGTAGTTGATGGGCCAGTGCCAAGGTTTGGAGTTCATCTCGTTGTCTTTGGGTTTTAAGCCACTATTACCCTTTAAGGACAGATTCAAACACCATAATGACATTTTTCTAGAACAATCAGAGAGCGGGATTACTTCAGAGTCTCCCAGGTGCTTACTCTGATCATGACAATGTGGGATTCCGTGAGGATTTCCAGAAAGTGAGGCTTGAGCACGGACAGACTGATGTTGGGCACTGCGCAGGAGAAGGCAACGGCGTTAGTGTGTGAACATGTCGGACGGGCGCGGAGAGGCGTCGGTCGTACGTTTGGGGTTGATGTGATCCTCGATGTTCCACTGGGAGCTCGGAGTCTCCTTCAAGTAGGGACTGCAGGTCACTTCCACCTGCTCCCAGCCCCTGAAAACACACACAAACCACATACAAACACACATTGGTGTTGTCCCAGCTGGGAAAGCGTCATCAGAGCGAAACGGAGCGCGGGCGAGCGGTCGTACCACTTGGGAAGGGTTTTGCCCGAGGAGTAAAGCACACAGCCGGTGGCGCGGTGCAGAAAGCGGACTTTGCTTCGGAGCACCTTCACCAGGTCCCCCTTCTTCCCCCCACACACCTCCACCTGCCACAAGTCATTGGCGTCCCCCGTGCCGTTCTGCAAAGAGGACGGACGGATATTGAGACTCCTCCTGAACTCAGAGGACGGATATTGAGACTCCTCCTGAACTCCTGCGGGTTATTTATCGGAGGGCCACTCACGATGCCATAACCTGTGACCTGGAGGTGCTTCTTGGTCAGAGGGGCTTCGTGGAGGTGACTGTGAAGGTTCCGAGTGGTTCTAGAAAGAAAAACGGATGGACGCAAATCATCGGGGGTTTCTTTGTTGTTGTTTTTCCTCGCTGGAATTCTCCGACACTCACTCTTTGTGCTCCAGTCGCACGATGTCACCATGTCGCACCAGTTCAGGCCTCTCAGACTGAGCTGAACATGAACATTAAAGCAGATACAAAGAGTGAAACAGAGCATCCTGCGCTGTAACAATGCGTTTCAGCGAGAAGTAGCCGTGCAGCGTGTTTCTCACAGTTATTCGTTTGTTTGTGAACCAGCCACAAGTTGTTGTAGTCTTTATGAAGGTACGCTGTCACCTGGGAGAAAAAAAACCCACAAGATTACTCACAGCAACCACGACAACGTCCGTCCACGCGAGTCCCACCTGCAGGTGGAGCCTGACCTGTTGCTGCTTGGCACCCACTCCCTCGGGGTACAAGTGCCAGTGAGAGTGCAGGTAGCCGCCGGCGATGCGCAGGTTTTTGATAGTGATGGTGGAGCCGTACGCCAGATCTGCGTCGGGAAAAAAAACCACAGTGTTCAGAAGAAACCGGGAGAAAAACCTGCCAGTCGTGGAAGTGGGCATGAGAAGGCCTGAAATGGCAAACATTCTCAAAGCGTAAGCGGCAACGGCGGCACCGACGTCTGTGCCGTCGGTCCTCTCACACAAAAGGAATATCTGCATTTCTGTCCTAACTTTTGGTCCCACTCAGGTCGAGACTCACACTCGGGCATGGACGCGTTGTGAAGGTTGTTGCCGATCAGACGGGACTGGAAGGCGGAGCTGAAGAAGCCGTCCCCCGGGCCGCTGGCAAGAGAAAGGAGACGGTGACTGACGGCGCGGCGCCAGCTCGGCGCCAGCCGCACTCGGTTGGACAGCCGCGCTCACCTCTTGTTCAGCACAACAAAGTGGACTGCGAATATTGTCATATAAAGGAAGAGTGGAAGCACAATGAGGCCAAAGACCCGAGCCAGGAAGTGCGCCATAATGTCCACCTGGAGGCAGAGAAGACGGTGAGAGAGGCCGTTTCATCCTCGCCGCGAGATCACCGGCATCGCTGACGCCAGACGCCGCCATTTACCAGAGAGAGACTGAGGTCTCCCAGGAGTCTCCAGAGGTCCCCCACCGTGTTCAAACCCACCAGCAGGATGACAAACAGACCCACGAATTTGACGCCCAGAGCCCCGGCAAGGTTCACCCCCGTCAGCACCAGCCAAAGCCACCAGGGGGCAGAGAAAGGCCTGAAAACAAGGAGGCAGCAGGAGATAAAGTGGCTGCTTGTGCTTCACCACTAGCGCCAAAAAAGACGTCAACTTCATTTGCTGTCTCTTTAAAATGACAGGGATCTCAATCCAAACTAAAACTTTATTTAAACAGCTTCCTCTTGTTGCTTTGATGTATGTTGTTGGTAGTAAAGTATGTTTCTGTGAGGAAGGAAATCCACAGAAAAAATGAACCATTTGAGCGCTGAGTTTTCCCACCTGAATCTCTGCTGGTTGAACTTGACCATGCTCAGCACTGCTGCCATGATGAAGAACATGAGGATGGGGTCCAACAGGATGTACTGGGAGATGGTGATGCAGCCGGTGTCTGCCAGTGAAAAACGAACACACCGCGACTTATTTACAGCGTGACGTACGCACACAGCTTGGGCTGGACCCCATCCCCACAAGGCTGGGACAATACAGAAGAAGTTGGAAACAAATGCAGAGTGTAAACTAATGATTCATGTAGTTTAAATGCAATTACTTCAGAGGTCATGTGATCACCCCACTGGATGGTTGGTTGGTCTGTCCGGTGCTCCAAAATGACATAAAACATCATTTGTATTGTGTGTGTGTGTGTGTGTGTGTACAAATATGACTCCAAATAATGATAACCGTCACAATGACTACTTCCTGGTTACGTGATCCTCATGTTGCTAGGTGCATCATACGATTTCTTCCCTTCTTTCTCGGCAATTCACGGTAAAAGCTGCTTCCTTGCATTTTTACTGATCATCAGCCATTTCAAGACACGCAGAGTGAAACCTACAACCCTGTTAGGAGGAGATACGAGACTGGCACAAGGATTGACTGACCAACGGGCAACCAGGTGACCAACCGGCTGACTTTCAGACAGCAGTTGGAGGAAAAACTGGCGGTAGGGCTTCAGCTTTTTGCTCTCCCTTTTCCAACTTCATGTCAAACTGTTGCTGTAATATTTCTCATAATGTCGTAACATGTCTGCACATTGTTTATTGTCAGGTGAGAATATGTAGTGGGAGGTTATGAGAGGAGAGCAAACCAAAGCAGCCTGCTTTTGTACATTAATACTCATCGTCCCAAACTTTTTGGAAAGGGTCTTATTAAAATATTGAAGGTTTATGATTTAAACCAAGTGTTTGTATCGTGTGACTGAAATATTCACTCAAATAAGAAGCAAAGGATGTTCATTGTTGCAATACCACTTTCTACCACAAGGTGGTTTCACGAGTTTAGTGTCTGCAGTCTAACAGCAAAGGTAGAAGCAGCAGCAGCAGCAGCAGCAGATGCTTTTTACATCATAAACAAAAGTGAACAACAAAGTATGAGAAAGAAGCTTCAACGCAATAGTTTTCCGAAAAATTAATCACAACAAGGCCGAAAGAAAGGTGGCCGCTGGTTGTTTATCTTGTCACCATGGCAACCTAAATGAACAATAACCAGATGCGACACAGAGCGCCATGGAGTGTCCAGCACTCAAACTCATCACATGTCATAAATGTGAGCTGAGAGACTCTGTGAGGAGCGATCGACGCGTGACGCGACGAGCAGCGATGCAGCATCACACAGCAGAGAGAAATGAATGGAGGTCAATGTGGGGTCCTGTAAACTCCTTCAAAATGTGTGTTTGTCTGTGCAGCTGTTGGGAGTGAAACACCCCTCGCAATGGAGCCAAAGTCACTGCAGAGCTGCCCACCTTCACCGACGACGACCCCCGGGCCGAAGAAGAGGGTGACGTGGGCTGACGGAGAAGGGGACACCGAGGTGTTCGCCAACAAATTGAAAGATGTGTTTTTTTGATTTTTTTTTTTACTTTCACAGATGTTTTACATCCTGTGCAGTCGCTGACGTGTGCTCCTAATACAACGTGTTCTGCGACTAATTCAAGTTTTTACTGAATCATAACAACAAAGTCACATTTTACAGCAAATATGACACAACAAAATGAAGTGAAACATCTTGTAATATTTTAAATGAGCTGATATTTCCGACTGATTTTTTTCGAATGACAAACCATCGTTTTATTGTGAAAGGGCCATGCTTGTATATCGCTGCCTTTGTCAGCGGTGTAACCTAAACTCAATGTGTGTGAAGGTGCAGGTCCACTGGAGCGGGGTCTTGAGGGTCTTGGTGAAACCCTATCAGTGCCGGGGTGCTTCTCCGTCGGCGGCGGACAGCGGCGTGGAACCCCCGCACGACGCCGACGAGCCCGCCGCGTCGCACGAAGAGGAGGAACGTTTTGAGGAGGGAACGAAGCGCATCCGCCTGAGGCTCCCGAACGAGAGGATCCCCGACCTCAGCCGGGTCCGTCCGCCGGCAGCGAACCTCAACAAGGAGCGCGAGAGGGAGGCGGCGAACCCCGAGCGGAAGATCCCAGGGATCGAGACGAGCGGCGTCTTGAGGTGTCCGGTCAAACCGTACAAAGAGATCCCCACCGAGGAGGAGGAGGAGGAGGTCTGGCCAGAGGGCCCCGAGGTGCGGCGGGGCCGGAAGCAGGTCTGGCGAGAAGAGCGCCGGACTCCCCCTCCGTCGGGGGGGGACGGCCCCCCGGAATTCCTGCGCGACTTCGATGATCTCGCCGCTTTGTGCGACGATTCCGAACGATTTGTCGAAAAGACGGAGAAGAGCGTCCGTCGGAGGCTCCTGAACCGGCTGAACGAGAGGATCCAAAACCTCTGCCAGCGCAAGATCGCCCGGACCTTCGAGAGAGAGCAGGAGGAAGACAGCCCCTCCTACAGCCGTAAGACCCTCCGGCAAACGTCCCGTGTCACCCTTTCTCCTCTCTCCAGCCAGCACTGAGCCCCCCCCTCCCCCCCCCCCCTTTCGACGTCGCTTTCTCCTCGGCGACGGCAATCTTCTGTGTCCCCCCCCAGCTGCCCGAGCAAAACGGGAGAGAGCGAAGCGGAGGACGTGGCAGCGGCGAGACCGCCAGAGGCAGTACGTCAAAGACCGCCTGGACGGCTACTGGGAGAGGAGACGCCGGAGGAAAGAAGCGGCGAGGGCCTCGGAGGAGGACTGCTTCGCCCGGTGGAGGACGGACAACGGACTGGACGTCCCCAGTCCTGCGCCCGGGGAGCCCAAGAAGAGGATGACGGTGTGGGAGAGCCGCATGCTACGGTGAGTCCCCGGCGGCAGACCCCCGGCGGCAGACCCCCGGGGCGAAGGCTTCTGCACCATGTGGTGCGATACTGGGGAACGCAGCGCCACCTTCAGGTCCCGTGCCTGAGTGCCTGCTGGCGAAGCGGCTCCGCGGCGTTGTTTGCCAAAACAAACAATGTTGTGTTTCTTTTCCAGTGTAACAAAGTGGTTCTGCGGTTGAAGACCACCCACGCCCTGCCCTGCCTGCAGCCAAGCCCACCATGACCTGTGACTGCCAATTTCAATAGGTTCCACTAATAGGTTCCAATTTCTTGGGGGAAAAAAAAAAACACGACGTGCAAAGAAAACACAGAGGTGCTTTGGTCATTTCTACATTCGCCACGTGGTTCGACGGGCTGTGAGGGGACACGGAGAACATCGCTCACCAAAGATGAGGAGGACGGCGGAGACGAGAGCAGCCGAGGGAGACCGAGACAGCTCCAGCACGATGAGGTAGGAGAAGACTGGCAGGAAGGAGCCCAGCGCCGCACAGAACTGCAGGACGAACAGAAGACGTCTCTCATCCGTCTCTTTCCGTTCATAGCTGGCGTTTCGATACTGCACATCATCGGTGGGGTACTTTTTTTTTTTTCCCAGCATACCCCTCTCATGCCCCAGTAGTTGTGGTGTCCATACTTGTCTCCGGGCTTCACGAAAGGAAAGGTGCCGTCGTAGCCCGTCATGTAGCCGGCCAGACCGATCAACATCTGCGAAAGAGTGAAATGCATCAATAGGAATGGTGTCCAACTCACACACACACACTCCAGGGGGACGCTTGATGCCGCTCACTTTTCCAAGAGGCGGATGGACATCGAAGAAGAAGGTCCTGTTGATGTAGTAGCTTCCCATCTTGCCGAAATGGGTCTCGTCCCAGCTGAAAACGCCACACACAGGTCGACGAAAGCTCGACAAAGGCCGCGCAGTCCTGACACGAAGCGGACATACAGAGGGGGACGCCAGTGGGACAGGACAGGAAGCGTGGTCCACTCACCACACGTGCGCCGGCTCCGTGATCTTGTAGAGGCGCGTGGAGAAGGACAGCGCCGCCACCAGCATCAGCAGGAGGCTGCCGGCGGACTCGTCCGACCGGCCGTCCGAAGCGGGGCCGGGCGAGCCGTTCGAGGGCCGAGCGTCCCCCTCGGACGGGGCCCCGGGAGGGGCTCGGCGGTCGTCGTTGGCTGCCGGAGTGGGCGGAGGTTGGGGCGTCTTCCCTGGGGCGGGAACGACTCTCCTGTTCCTGATCGTGGAGGTGTCCCCAGGTTTGCTCCACTGTGTGCTGCATTCTTCCATCGCCAAACTAACTCCAAGCAAACTGCTGTCCGAGTCAGGTTATCTTGATGTTAAAGAGTTGTTACTTTACCATAAAATAAAAATACTTAGGTGGTCAAATTGGACCTAGAAGCCAACACATATCGCCATTGCTAAATATCTATCATAGCAATAACAAACAAACGCTCAGCTTCCGCATTAGCCATCCTTTCTCACTCCTGCTTATGTAAACAGGTGATACTGACAGCTTCCCCGCTCACCACGTTACCTGACATGTTATTAGTCACATTGTTGACACTCTATCAAGAAGGTCCCCTCAATTCTGTGGTTTCCTGCGCGCGACTTTGTCACCGAGTGTCCTCCTGTCCAAAGCCTGCATTCAGCTCGGTGTGAGTTAGCAGCCTGCTAACGGCTCCTGTGAGACCAAACTGCAATTTTTTGACATTCCGACATGAGCAGGAGCAAACCGCTCCGTCTGAAAACCAACCTGCCGTCTGCGCGACACGCGTATGCGGCGCACTGGCTTCTGGGAAATGTATTCCAACGAGCCGCAGGCAGCGTACGATCCGTCGGGATGAAACACGTTTTCCCAAAAATCCTTCCGCTTGTCCATTACGGAGAGTCAGAAGGGTCAGTTCAAGGAACTGGAATCTTGCTAATGAGCTTTTTATTTTAATTTTCCCACTTTATTTGAATTTACATCACTTACTCTCTGAAGAAGGGCGCACTAATTTTTGTTTATAATTGATATTCAACCAACGTCTTCAGAAATGATGAGTTGGATGCGAAAAAAAATCATTCTTGCTCCATGTTTAGTTTTAGCTTTACTTATTCTGCTCTTCATATTTCATCGTTTGTCAGTTAAATCGCTTCGTATTTGGCTTTTTAAAATTCTATTCCTCTTCCAGTGATTATCCTAGTGTTGAATGAATATATGTTTTTTCCATGTATTAAAGTTAATTTGAAATAATTGAACTGATGGGTTTATATAAGGGTTGTTTGTACGTGAACAAGATGAGTGAAGCGTCGTATCTCATTTTGCATTTCAACCGTTTTGCCACTAGAGGGAGACAAAGCTCAATAAATTATTTTCGTGTGTGTCCACGTTTTAATCTGACACTTTTACAACATGTTGATGGTAATTATTTAATCGCCTGCATTTACTTGACAACTACACACACTTTGCTGAGTAGGTAAATTGATTGAGTATTTTTTTGAACCCCCCCGATAATATTTTCAATAGAAATCGTCTCAACTAGCGGTGTCAAACTGAAGGAGTCGCAAACCTTTTATCTTTTAGGTTTTATTTTGATGACTGACAGTGATTACAGTCAGGAGGTAAACAAAATGAAGGCACATGATATTTCCGTTGACCACAGCTTTACAAGAAGAAATTTATCTCTCGTTATTTGTGATTGTGAAAGACTTTAAATACTCCAAACTCTAAATGTTAAACTTCTGCTAGTACAGGCAATGATTGGAACAGCACAGTAAAAGTACGAACGGGCAGCGAGTCAAAACGGTGGGTTTATGAATGCAGATTACTGACACAGCGTTTAGATCCGTGGTTACAACCGGACATCTTGAATGTCTTGATTATGTGCTATTACTGTGTATTATGTGCTTGCACTGAGGGTTTGCGATCAGTAAGGCATGAAACGGGGAATACAGAAACCAACTGGAAATGCAGCGGCGATCCGCGACAGGAAGGATTCCAACGGAGGCTAAATGTGATCATGGTCACGATGAATAATATCGAGCTTGTAACTTTGTGATGCGCAGAAGCGGCTGCGTTCCAAAGCGTCGTCGTCTGTGATGCTTTGGAAGGGAGGCAGGACGTCTGCGACTGGAACAGTGCTGCCACTTCCAAAAAAACATAATTCATTGTCTGCTCCACAGGGCAGGGTATACACACACACACACACACACGCACACACGCACACGCGCACACGCACACACGCACACACACACGCACGCACACACACAGTTCCTCAGGTACAGTGTCAGCCACTCTCCTCATACTTAAAAAGATATGCTTTAAAAAACATTTTTACAGACATATAGAAATCTACAGAGCTATAATGCCAGCTTTTCCTTACATCTTATGCTTTATGTCAAACAAACATATTGGTTGTGCTATAATCCGTTAGGAGGATATGGAACAAAAACAAAAAAAAAAACAATACATAGTACTAGATCTGTACAAAATATACCAAACCTCTCCAACCGAGCCTTTGTCTTCACGTGCACTGATAGACGCACACACGGGTCATACACAGTGCGCATGTGCACACGGTGACTTCTGATAGCAAACTGTGACGCTTGTGGACGATGTCGTGGAGCGCCGCCTGACCTGTCTGCGCCGTTCAGGCCAGGATGCGGCCCAGAGCAGAGGCTCCCGACCTAGGGGGCGCCAGAGATCACAAGGCAGAGGGGGTGGAGGTCTCGGGTCTAGGAATTGCACTTTTCAAAGAAAACCAGAAGGGAAATCTCACTTGGACTGATACCCTGATGCTTTTATTTTGAAGGCTCCCGCCTGTGTGTTTGCCACCAGTGACTGGCATCACTGTAACCAATCAGAGATCATTCCAGGGTCATTCGAGGGGGGTTCGCAGGCTTCTATTGAGGCAATTCAGGGGAAAAACTGGTTGGTTGTCCTATCTGAGCAACATGACCAAAGGAAACTCAAATCGGATTGGTGACCTGGTTCCTTTTTCATGCAGAATTGGGTTATTGGAAGAAAGATTCGCAACCCTTTCCTCAGTTGTACAGTCTTTTGCAGGATTCCTGACACTTTTATTGTGAAAAGCTGGCAGTGTTCTCGTTCTGGAAGACAGGCCGCCGGGGGGGGTTTCTGTCTTCTGATTTCTGGCGTCCGCTCGGTGAGACACTGCTGATCTGACAGCGAGGCTGAGCGCGCTTGACCCGCTCCAGCTTCGCCGCGTACATTTTTATCACCACTCCGCCTCGAAATTTGGCGAGACAAACGAAACCGGGAGGAATGGAGTCTGCCCTCTGACAGCTTTGTCTCTGCAGAGGCCCGTCATGACAATGAAATAAATAACACGAGGAGGAAGAAGGGGAGGGGGGGGGGAGAAAAGACAGGAAGTGAGAGAGGAAATGATGTGGACAATCAATCTGCTTCTGGAATTGTCTGGGATGACTGAATAATAGAAAAGGATCAGTCCCCAAAATCCCTCGAAGGCAAAATGGATATCAGTCGAGTACTAAATCCCATGTGATGCGTTCACTGCACAGTTCCTGGTCCTCTTGGAAGTGTGTGAGCGGGCTATGAGTGTGTTTGTGTGTGTGTGTGTGTTTTCGTATGTACATGTTCTGTCAGTGGGAGTGCGTGCGGTATGCGAGCGAAACGAGTTTGGGCGTTTCCGTCGGAAGCTTTAGTGCCAGGCCGTCTGGGCCACGAAGGGGCAGAGGAGGAGAGGGGGGGAGGGGTGGGGTGCGAGGCGGTCTCTGAGGGCAGGGGGGGGCGACTCAGTTCCCCGCCTCCCTGAGCGCGGGCTCGGGCGGGATGGCCGGGATGCATTTGTGCGGCGTGGCGGAGGCCACGAAGCCCGGCAAACAGGTGCACTTGTAGGAGCCCTCCGTGTTGGCGCACCGGCCGTGGGGGCACAGGGGGGCCTCGTCGCCGGCGGTGGCGGCGCACTCGTCGATGTCTGCGGAGAGAAGGAGGGACGGCGCGGTTAGGGTTCGGCTTCCTCTGTACGAGCCGGTTCACGCGATTGGCTGGTGGGCTGCAAAGTCAAGGGGGAAGGAGGGAATGCTGACTGGGAGCCGTCCTGGGTTCAACCAGGCTTGTGTCGAGGACTTATATACGAGTTTCTGTCAGTGACGTAACTGTATAATGTTTACCAAACAGTCAGCCACAAACAACTTGTTGTTAGTGTTTTCTTTCTCAGCTGCACAGAAGTTTCCCTGAATCGCGCGGAGGCCTTCACTCGAAGGACACGGCGCGCCGCATCGTATTTCTTCTTCTGCGTCTTTAATCAAACGCGCTGTCATGCTGCGTGCACAGGATCCGAGCGCGGATTCCCAGCCGTCTCATGCGGCGGGGCGGGGGTTGTGTCAGAGTGACGGTCCCTCCCGGCCTTCGGCGGAGTCGAGCCTTGGGGGG
>JASSRZ010000050.1:2216033-2226893 GCA_032164315.1 Malacoctenus gilli | reverse complement strand
CCCCCCCCCCCCCCCCCCCCCCCCCCCCCCCCCCCCCCCCCCCCCCCCCCCCCCCCCCCCCCCCCCCCCCCAACAACTCACACCAACATTAACAGTGGAATGCTCATGAAGGCAGGAAGACCACAGATAATGTGAAGTATGAAAGAATATATTTTTCTTTTTGAGGTAAAAGGTGAGAAAATAAAAGAGAACTCCACCGTGCGTTTGTTGTCGCAGTGCAGCGTCATGCTTAAACAGGTAGTTGTTGCCTGTGTCCTCAGTCTCAGTCAGGAACCAGGGAGAGTGACGACCTTAGGAGGGGGGGCGGGTGGTTGGGGGGGGGGGTGACCTGCACACTGCACACACATCCTGCCCTTCCCTTCCTGCAGCAGGGCTGATGTCACAGAGCCGATGATCCGACGGGGGGGGGGCCGCGGGGAAGGTGAATGCATCCTCTGTGGCTTTATCGGCGCGCCTGCCCCGAGCGGCGACCGCTCGCCGCCGGCCCTGACCTTCACGCCGGGAGCTGACAGACGCGCGCTCCGCAGGATCATCGCCGGCCCTCCCGCTGCCCGCCGAGCGCGGCGCTTCACGGGGGAACAAAAGGGTCACAGTTCCGCCGCTCAGGTCGGGGAAGGGGAACGACTATCGGATGCGGCTTTTTTTACAAACGTTTCCGCGGAACCCTCTGGGTGGGCATGTTTGGGATGCAGTTACATGGATTAGATAATCAGCGAGAAGGTATAAAACTATGAAAAACTACGTTTTTACCGAATAACTAGAAAGTTAGACGAAGCTGAGAATGGAGTGACGCGGAGAATGGAGTGATGGCGCGTCTGAACTGCGCCACGAGCCACCGGAGCGTCTGACCTGGATTCTCGCGGCTCCGCCCCCCTCGGGGACAGGAACGCCTCGGAGTGAACGAGCACACCTGTTCCCGCTGCGCTGTGAGATCACTCGCATGTCGGAGCGCACATGAAGGCCCGCCGCTGGCACGTCCCGTGCTGGCTGCCATTTCGGCGGCGTGAACATCTGCGCGGCTAATAAATAAACAGTGCGGAGATGAAACCTACACAAAATGAGGTCATGTTCATCGCGGTTTCGCCGTGAACGCACTCGAAGGGGGGGGCTTGTTTGGAGAAAGAGGCCGCAAACGCTAAAGGAGGCTGCAGAGGCTCGCCGCTGACAAAGAGCTGTCGGAGCAACTTATAACAAACACGGAGCGTGTAAACAACGCGTTTTTGTTTGTTAATTGTAGTTTTGGAGCCCGAATATCAGTGTCAGACTGGGACACTGGGAAGTGATGATCTGTGTATATGTGTATCAGGGATGCGGTGGTGGTCTGGAGCCCCACCACCACCACCACCACCACCACCACCGATTCACACAACACTCTCGCCGACAGCGGCGCGGTTTAGGCTGCCAGGGAAGATTGATGATGTTTTCCCGACGAGATGCATGATTACCGACACCCTCAAACAATCTGAATTTAAATAAACAGCGGTTATAAATATCTCCGGGAGAACGCCTGGGACACTCCGTTCATACGGAGAGAAGACTCGCAGACCCCCGCATTCAGACGTCGAATGGCAGCAGTTGCTTGGTTCGGAGGTCACGACCGGGGCGTGATCACGGCGGCGGAGGGGGTCGAAAGCCGCACAGTCGCGCTCGCGCGGGCTGCATCCTCCAGACTTTTACGGAGGAATCGCCGCACCGTCATGTCGGGGGTGTTTTCTGGTGTTTGTCTACTTGTTGTTGTACTGTCGCCGAGCGCAAAAGCTACTTTTCCCCGCTCGGCGACAATAAAAGTCACCGAACTCTGTCGCAACGAGCCGGTCGTCGCCATAGCGATGAGCTGCAAGAGGCACATTGCTCAAGCCAATCATTTTTTCGCGATCCGCCCATTTACAAACATCCACAGGCCGCGTGCTGCCAAAGGAAATAACAAATAATTCAGGCAAGTGTTAACACAGTAATTTGTTTACTGGAAGCGACGCAGGAGGAATGGCGAAATCGTCCTTATTTGTCCGCCGAGTAAATAGTTGAAACACTGACCCCGCAGCGGTCCCGCCACATCACACGGGTCTATTTCGGTTCGTCCTCGCCTAATTAGAAAAAGGCCGCGTCCTCGCACGCGCTCGCCCCGGCTGAAACAAGCGTGCAAAGTATCGTCTTCGACCGAGCTGCTGACAAGCCCCCCCCGCCCCCCCAACCCGCAGACGCTACACTTTCTCCCTCCTCCTCCTCCTCCTCCTCCTCCTCCTCCCTCCTCCCGTCTGCCGCCTCCTGACACGTGCGCGCCGCGGGGGTTTCCCGGAGCGAGGGGGCAGCGCTGGCTGGACGGCGGCGCCGAACGGAGAAAGCGCCGGAGGGGGGGCGGGGCGGAATTCAGACATGCCGGCGTTGGACGTCACATCGTTTGGGTTGGTCGGCTCACCTTCTCCCTCGGAAAAGCGACTCCGCTCCTATTATCATGCCTTGTGTTCTTTCCCCGCTGGCCCGTCTCATTCCCCTCTCTGCAGTATTTCTTGCTCTTGGCGCCACTTGACAGGCCCGGGTTCGTAACAGGGTGCTGCTGACATAACAGGCCCAGGCCGCTCCAAGAGAGACATATATAGTGCCTCGCACCTTCTCTCGTTGGGATTAATGAAAGGAAGACGACCGGGCGCTGCAGGTCCCGGGGAGCCAAGACTCGCATCCAGCGCTGCCCGCAAGGTGGGATGGAGTGGGGGTTTGGGGGGGGGGGGGGGGACGGGTCCAACCCCCCCTCCGAGAGGATGCGGAGCATTTGCATGGCCCCGCGAGGCCGACGCGTGAACGCGTCATCAAACAGGCTCCGGAGGTAACTCCAGCCTCACTCACGACCGGCCGGAAGTCACTGGAACATGGAAAGGTTGCAGTGAGGGAAGGGGGGCGGGGGGGGGGGAAAGTTCAGGCAGAGTACTTAGTACTGGGTACTTGGGTGGTACACTGAGGGATGAAAAGAGGCCGATCGTGACCTTCGCATCACCTCTTACAAACGGTTAGTCAGCCTCAGCACAGACATAACAGAGAAAGCAGTCATCGGACGCGGCGCGCATGATTCAGGGAACACTGTCTGCCTCTGACAGCGCCGAACCTGCTGCGGAGTCTCGTTCTATTTATCCCACATCAGTGACTCAGGGCCCAAGCATGTCCTCGGCTGTGAGCGGAGAACAAAGCAAACATATGCGGAGCAACTGTGCACTCGTCCGGGGTCTTGCATTGATTAGAAGATTTACTATGTCTTCAAGATAATTGTTTCGAGAAAGAGGATGTCCACGAAGAAAACAAAAAAAAAAAGAAAAGAAAAACCCACCCTCTTTATTTTTATTAAGCCATGTGCCAAAACATGCAGTCGATTTTCCTCTCAGCTCCCACCAACAGCCAACCACGACGCCAGCGACGGGGCCCGAACCGACACGAGGCGCTGACAATTAGCGAAGAGCGGGGCCATAAACGTCAGCTGGAATCAGCGATGTTTCGCTGGGTTTTCTTTCCTCTTTTCCCCGGAAAAAAAGCCCCGGAGACCACCCCCCCCCCCAACTCCCCCCGAAAAAAACGCAGCGCAAACTCGACAAGATGAGTCGGAACCTGTAAGCAATAACCGTCCGTCAGAAAACCTCCCCCCCACCGCAAAACAATTATTCCCCCTTTCAGCGTCTCTGATCAGGCATCCGGTTCTCGGCAATGGTAAAGCGATTAATCAAAGCGTACAGTTAGTTCCAACGAGATGTGGAACGCGACGGCGAAGAAGAAGACGAGGAAAAACAGCGAGAGGCGGCGGCGGCCAAGAAACGATTACGCCTGTCTGATTAGCGGCCTTTGGAGGGTTCCGCTGAGCGCACCGAGAGCGGCCTTCGTCGGAGCAATTATTAGCTGGATACATTATAGTCACAGTGATTCAAATAAATCAAAGGGAGACGCGAAGCAGCCGGAGCCTAAAGAAAAACACGCTCCTCCTGCTCTATTTTCACTGCAAACAACGCGTCTTGCCCGGCCGCGCGCTGTTTTTCCTACGTATGACGGATTTTGACTTAATACCTTTTCAAATCGTAGCATTGAATTGGCAGCGAATTCACCCCGCGCCGCTCCCCCCTCTTCCATTCACTCCGCATATGTTCCCCCGTACAGATTCACCACATAAAAACCCGCCCATCTGGCACTGATTTATCGCGACGCTAAACACAACTCGCGCTAACCTCGTTAGCGACGAACTACTGTTTGTTCAACCGCGCTCGAGCTCGTTTTTTTTAACGGCGGGAGCGCCTCCGTCCGTTCCTTTTGCGCGAGCGAGCCGCCTGCGTGACGGTAATTGCGGCTCAAACAAAACCTCTCCCTTTGCGGACGAAAAAACCCCCCCCAAAAAAACACAAAACGCTCGACGTAGACGAGCTGAAATGAAAAAGCACAGCTTAATGTTCACGAGCGCATCGCGCTGGAAGCCGGAACGGGGAAGGCGGAGCGGGGTTAGCGCCGAGAAAAGAAAGGAGCGCAAACGCGGGAGTACGGAGGGGGCCGGTCGCTGCGGCTATTAAAGCGGTTAAATCGGTTGCTCGCTGTGGGAATGGCCGCCATCTGTGGACGTGCTTGCAGGGGCAAAACAAGTCCACAACGCCGTGTTTGGCGAGCAAATCGGAGCTGTTTACCGACGGCAAACTGCTCAACTGACCTCCGGGTGAACGCTCTGGACTGGGCGAGACGAGGGGGAGGGGGGGGGTGCAGAAAAAGTCCAGGAAGCTGTCGGACCGTCAGAGGTTGTCGAGCGTTACTGAGCACCGGTTATTGATCACAGGTGTTTTCTTTGAAAAGTGCCGTCGCAAGTTTCTGCCGAAGTTGCATGCGAGGATTCGATCTTTCAATATTTAGACGTCTACGCTCTGTTTGGGTGCAGTTTTATTGGTTTATTTTGGTTCCAGGTTGTGGATGACGCTCGTGCTGAGCAGAATGGAGAGACAGCAGCTCTGCAACGCATCCGATGTTTTCATGCAACAGCAGCATCGTGTGAAAAGTGCTCTGGAATTGTCGCAAGTGGTTGTTTGACTTTCAGTTGAGGCAAGACTTCCCTTTTGGGTATTTTTGGTGCATCTAAATTTAGGAATCCATGTTTTGGGGGGGCTTTTTTAAGGCCCAATAAGAAGCATCAGCAAGCCCCACTCACCCGGCGTGTGCAGGCGGTCTGGTGGTCGCAGGCCGCGAGGCCTGGACCCTGGCGGCGTCGGCGGCGTGCCGCTCCGCCGGCCTCCGCTGAGGCTGGTCCTTCTGGAAGGGGTTGGAGCCCGGCTGGATGCGCCGGAGGCCGCCCCCGTCGCGGATGTACACCTGCTCGGGGGCCACCTCCTCGCAGCGGGGCCCCTGGAAGCCGGAGCGGCACACGCACGTCTGCGGGCGGCTGCAGGAGCCGCGGTTCTGGCAGGGGGGCTGGCAGTCGGCTGAAAGAAAGAGCACAGATGGAGATCAAGTTCTAGGCAGGTCGTGCGGGAGTATGCGCCCCCCCCCCCCTCTGGAATAGGGAGCAGTAGCAGGAATGGCTTTTCCTGATCCTAACACCGGGACGGCCTTTAAATTGATTCAATCTCGGAGCCATTAGTTTCGCGTCTTACCCATTTTTGTGTCCCTTTCTTACTCAGCAGAGAGCCTGCAGGGGCTGCCAGCTGCAGTTTCTCTTGAGCCTTTAACTGCCATGTTTAGTCTGAATGCACAAGCGCCATGTACATTATAGCCTTATCCAAGTTCTCAACCTGTACAGCTGTCTATTCAAGTGATTTCCTGAATATAACTTTGGTTACTGATCTCGAAACCAGTGCGTGTTTGGCTGTAATACACCTAAAAAAGGGAACCAACAGAGAGAGGTCATAAAAACAATGAAATCTGACAATTTGTATACTGGCGGTTGGGTCATTTGATCGACGAATGGGGGCAATAGTTTGGTTTGGTTCACGTCCCACCGTACAAAGTGCATCAACGTATATCTGCGCAACAGCTGCTCGCGTGGGGACGAGCACGTGATGAAACCTGGCCCAGTGATTGGCCGGATCTGAAAACAAGAAGCTTCCTGCCCTCATCTTGCCCACAGATAATCCAGCTGCTTTTTTACTAGGGGTGGGGGGGGGGTCTTGTGTTTGGTCCGCACCAAAGTTCAGATGTGAGCGTTCCCACCCGACCGAACCTGGCAAAACAGATGCCCATCAGTCAAACCGGACCGAGCCGCTCCGGCGGCGAGAGGCGGTGGATGGAGCCGTTGTTTGAAAAGCCAGCAGGAGTTAATGGAGCTCACTGTCTCGACCAGATGAATGTGCGCGTAATGTTTATGAAGAGCCCGCGAGTCCAGAGGACTGAGGTTACTCTGTGGTCCTGGAAAAATAATCGGTGTCACTCCACCACATCACCCCCCCCCCCCCTTACCACCACCCCCATCGCACTCCAGGTCGAGCTCTGACGCGGCACACGACTCGGAGTAAACACCTTCCACGATCCAGCGGACACGAAGGCGCGTAGTCGGCGGCGGCATTTATGACGTCGTCCTCAAACAACGGATCGGGACGGCGGCCGGCGGAGACGAAGCCAAACAAGCACCCCCCCCCCGCCCCTGTCAACGGGACGACAGAATGCTGTTGACACAGATGCTGTGGACGCCGACAGATCGCAGGCAGGAACGGGGAGGGGTTGGGGGGGGCAGCTCTTGGCAGCCGAGAACGGACGACCCCACCAGGCGCAGGCAGCCCCCCCCCACTCCCCCCCCCCCCGCTACCTGCCGCACGCTTCCTGTTATTGCACTGTGGCCACTTCAGCTATCAAGCGAGGCCGCTTCTGGTGACGCGGCCGGCACCGCGCAGCAACTGGAGCGTCCCGCGTTTATTTCCACGTTAATGCTCCGACGCAGGCCGCCGAAGCCAGCGCCCCAGCCTTCCTGGATCACGTTTAATTGAGAACCACAGCATTGCACACGCTCAGGCCGTCCCCATGATGAGGGACATTAACAAACTGGGGATCAAATTTCAGACAATCATCACTCTCTTCTGTTTAATGGGCGAGCAATTTATACGGGGAGCAGCTAATTCACTCAAGCCTCTCTTTTAACGACCGAGGGAAAAGTACACCCTGCGTTTTTTTGGGTTTTTTTTCGATGAGGCGCACACATTGTAGGGACATGCGGTCGAGGATTTTGAACAACCCGGTACGTGATCCCAAATTTCCATAATGGGATAAAAAAAAAGGGGTGGGGGGGTGGGGGGGGGATTGTCTGAGCTCCGCTTGGCAAGAAGCGAAATACATCATCGGAGTAAGAGCACGGGCTGGCCGCGCGCCACCGTCCTGTCCGGAGTCTGCTCAGCCTCAAGTGCCGGGATGAAGCAGCGGATTGAAGCAGGCCACGGATTCCTGCGACACTGTGCTCCGGGCGAGAAAGCCCTGTTAACTTGTGCAACCGCGTTCCTCGGACGGAAAGAAAAATTAGGACCGATACAGGGCAAGAGAGGAGCCTCATCAAAGCCAGTGGGGATTACCGCTCGATTACAGTTACTAGTTACTTCTTGCCCCCCCCCCTCCCCAGGGTGCATTTTAGGAAAGGCTGTGAACCCCCGTACAGACATAAACACCCCCTCATTCGTTCAACCTTCAAAATGAAAGCACTGGCCAGTTTCCTCGGTCTGATGAAGACAATCAACTTCGATTATTTTGGCTTTCTTTGAAATGTGCAGTTCTATACTTAGAACAGACAAGCTTCCACTTCACTGGGATCTCTGTTGCCCCCCCCCTTCTAAAAAAAAAAGGGGGTCCCAGACCTCAAGTTGGGAACAACTGGTTCGAACGTTAAAGAGGCAAAGTTGTAACTGGAAGGTCACGACCATCAGGAGCTCGCGCGGGGGGGGAGTGAATGCCACTGGCTGACCCCCACCCCCACGCTGTCGCCGCCACCACTGTGGGGTCTGGAGCAAGGCTTTTTTTTTTCCAGCGCTGTCAGGAGCGCCAGCAGGAAGGGCGACACCCTGGTGGCCAAACAAGGTAGCGCGGTCGCATTCACGATGAAATTGCGGCATCTCTTTCGTTGTCTTTGCGGGGGCCGTGCTGGATGTCCAAGCCAGCTTGTTGGGACACGTCAGTCGAACGCCACCCCCGAAACCAGCTCCTGCGAACGTCATTTTAACCGCTTTGTAACAGGAACCAAGAGCTAAGTGGTCCCAGTAACGCTCCACCTTGTACCTGCTTCGTATTTTCCACTCGCGGTGGAGTTGTGCGGTAGCGCCGGGAGATAGGCAGCGTCGACGACAGAGAGGACGTTTTGGGTGTCTCCGACGTCCGCCCCACGCGACGCCTGCGTGCCGGCGACGTAACCCGGTGACGCGCGGGCCCGCCCCGGGTCGTCCTCCGGGCCCTGCCCCCGGGGCTCGCTGGACGCATTGTCACAATAATTGCTGTCGTGCAGATTCGTCTTGCACATCATTAAAACTAATTGCCTCGCATTCCATCCGTTTTCGAAAAATATGTGCAGCAATTACGACTTCGCGAGGAGGGATGATCAACGGTAATCCATCGGAAATAAAAGAGGAGAAATCGCAAGCATTCCTGCCGCCGCTGCCACTCCAGCCTTAATTATGACGGGGGGGGGGGGCAGACTGGCCAAGGGGGTTTTTTTTGGGGGGGGGGATTGTGTCCACGTCCAGTCAGCTGAAAAGAGGAGGCTATTAGACTGCAGTCGGAGGCGCCGAGCTCTCCCAAAACACGCTGGTCAGCAACACTTCATTCACGCACCAGTGGCATTTCTGGCCCTGCCGGAGCTCCTTCACGTCCATGTTCCGGCCAGCCGTGCCGCTTCCGCTCGAAAACGGATCGTCGTGGCGGAAAGTAGGTCCACGCAAACGTTCACCTCACGCACGCTTGACTGCGAAACCGTCGGTTTTTACACGTTTCAAGGCAAACCTGCTGTGACAAACTTGAAATGTACTCCCGTCTTAGGAACCAGACAGCAAGTGTGAAGTGCCTACGTGGGACTTGAGAGGCACAAAAGTCGTATAACGGAGAGAAAGAAAAGCCAATCGGCGAGCGTCGACACAAGTTCCAAGAACGCTCCTACAGAGCGTGTGTTTAGGGGGGTCGATGAGGCTTTCGAGGCTTTTTGGGGGGGGCTCCGGAGTGAAAAAAAAAACGGGAGTCCACTGCTTCACATCAGTTGGCTTTTTTTTTTCCTCGAGAAGGACTCCAATAAATCAGGAGCCCTTTCTTCCCCTCGGGAACCCTGAAGAACACGTCATCAGAATGTGCACACGTCTCCCTCGGCTCCGGAGGGAATCGCACTCCAACCTTTCTCCTCGCGGGTCGAAAAGCACTCCCAGGGGCGTCATTAAGGTAGACACTAATCTGTTGTAGGTTACAGTTACCTGTTAAAAGTTTAGCTCTTGCACGTGTGTGAGTGTGAGGCGTATCGCCGTTGTCCCCCCCCCCGCGTCCACCAGACTCCGAGCCCTCCTTTTCCAGTCCATTACAATCCGCCACAGACCCACCTTCGCCTCTCTTCTGACTGGGAGTAACACAACCCATCAAATCTTTACAGTCCTCTCATTCAGCGGAGAGGCAATTTGAAACCAATATCCGACGCCGCTCGAACATGTCGGGATGGGGGGGGGGGGGCGGAGCTCCGCCGCTCGCTCTCACGCGGGTCGGCCGCGGCGCTGCCAGAGGTAACCCGACTTGGTTCCGAAAATAATATCGATAATGAAAGCCTAATCGCAATAATCTCGGGGAAGTACTCTCCACAGGCTGGGAGAATTATGCACCATTATGAGATTTGGGAGGGGGGAGGGGTGGGGGGTGGGGGGTAGGGGGGGCTCCGGAGATCAGCACTGAGGACAAAAAGGTTGGACGAAAGGCTCAGTGGAGCCCGAAAAAATAAGGAGGCTCGGACACACGGGCGAGAGACAAAAATGTCTTCCCCAATCGAGCACCGCACTGCTGATGCATGGTTGTGAAAAATTAATCGAATTAATCAGGGGCTATGTAGTTGACCAGGATTAACCAGGTTTGGTGAAGCAAGAGATAAACAAACTGTATAAGGGACAAACTCCGTCACGTCATTTCCAAGTCGGTCAATTTAAAAAGCAAACCATCAGTTTTTTAACATTTTCGGACGTTCGTCCTTCCATTCTTCACCGAGGCGGTGCGTTCAAGTCCCGCGGAAAGTCAAAGTAGCTCCGAGTGCGCGTTCGAGACGAGTCTGTTGAGAGTGCAAAGTGTGAGCCTCCCCTCGCGGAGTGGGCAGTCCGGTGAGCCTCCTGCGATGACAGCAGGAGCCTCTTTTGAAAGGAGTCACCACAGAAAAACTGACAGATCCCATGAAATAGGTCAAGTGTTGAAGATTGTGGGAAACGGCGCGGCGAAAGAGAGAGACGGAGAGAGAGAGAGAGAGAGAGAGAGAGAGACGGGCCCCGAGACCCGCCTCCCCATCCTGACCCACTATCCGCTGAGCAACTCAGAATTGGTCTATTGAGCAGCTAATACAATTGCGTCTCGGCGATAGCCGTTTCCAGCGAGTCCTAATCTCTCTGCAACATGTGACTCCCGCATGGCTGCCAGTACAAACGCTTCGGTTTCGGGCTCTCCAAAAAAAGCCTCGCTCGGCTTCCTACAACCCGACGACTGTTATTGTAACTTAGCGGGCTTTCGTTACGAGCGAACTACACTTCTTTCCTTCTCCCCCCCCCCCCCCCTAATGGAATCCAGAGCGGAGTCTGACACCGAGCTGTTCTTTATTTTCACTTTCTGGTAAATCTTACAAGTTTTCTCACTTAATTAGGGAGTCGCCGTCGAGGATGCACATCTCAATCAGAAATAGGGGGGGGCGGGGGGGGGGGGTGCGGGGGTACGCCA
>JASSRZ010000050.1:2156386-2184075 GCA_032164315.1 Malacoctenus gilli | reverse complement strand
CACACACACACACACACACACACACACACACACACACACACACACACGCACACGCACACGCACACGCACACACACACGTTTTTCCGACGCGCAATAACTTAAAAACAGACACAACCCATAGAAAAAATTACTTGGCTTATTTTAAAACCCCCCCCTCGGCCTCCGACGGGAGCACCAAAAAAAAAAACACACCTGGAAAGAAATCCGATAAAGTCTGAACCCAACGTGCAAACGGTCACAAAACGACAAAAAAAAAATCCCTTCTCCTCAAATCAAAAACAACCAAAAGGAACGAGATGAAAACCTAAGTATACACACTAGTATGTACAAGGTAGTGAAATAAAAGAGTGATATCATATATTTACAAACACACATCAGTCCCTGATCGATTAAGGCCAAAGTGCTAGCGGCGGTGGCGGCCGCTGCCGCCGCGCCGCAGTGTTCCTCCGGTTGCCTGAATGCAAAAGAAGCGGTTATACAGGTAAATACTCGTCAAGGCCTTTTTTGCTCTAACGTCGCGAGTCTCTCGAACATATAAAACTAAGCAAACTCCAGCGGTAGGAAATAAAACGCAGCCCAAACCTCGCCCACGCCCACGCCGGCCGTGTCCTTACAAAAAGCCAGACTCTTCTATTTACATACAGTAGCGCTAAAGTTCCCGTGATTCGAGTCCCATGAGGAGCACAGCTGTCTGCTGGGACGTCCTGAAAAGGCTCTCTCCTTCCTGAGAGAGGATTTTACCGGGGAGTCCGGGGGAAGGAGGTGAGGGGTAGGGGGTGGGGTCTCCTCTGAAGAGTTCGCCGTTTCCAAGCTGGTCTCCCTTCGGGTCGAGGGGTCAGAGCATGCCGAAGCCCTCGCTGCCCTCGCTGATGGCCAGCTTCAGCATCTTGTGCAGCTCCTCGTAGGAGTCGTAGGTCGGGAGGCACAGCTGGTTAAAACTGCAGACAGGGGAAAGCACAGGGACTCAGAGGGACGCTCGCATCCAAACGCAGCAGAGCTCGCACGCGGGTGGGAGCGTCGCGTGCGCGGCGACAACCGTCTCCACCAGCAGGTCCTGGTCCCAGAAACCTACAAATTTACGTCCTTTGGACTTACGGGGTTCAGAGCGGAAGGGTTCGTCTCAGGGGTCACGTGCACTTCATTAGATCGCAACAGGGCCAGGCCAGTAAAACAGCATCAAGCCAAAACAGCTGAATTTTTACTGTTAGATTCCTCGCGATTGGTACTCACCAGGTGTGTGCGGTGGGCAAAGTGCTGTGTGTGGGGGCCGCGATGATCTGAAAGGAGGGGCACAGGGTGTTGAAGCCCCCGGGGGGCAGCTGGGAGGAGCCGGTGGTGAACTGCAGCAGCCGGGCCAGCTCCTCCTGGGTGAAGCTGGACACCACGGCCCAGAACCACTTCATCACCTGTGACGGCGACAACAAAGGGGATGATCAGAGCGTTCCGTCGGAGCGCCGCCGCCGCCACCGCCGCTGCTGCTGCTGGGTGAAAGCACCCGCGGGCGCGGCGTACCTTCTCTCTGAAGTGCCACGATCCTCCCACGATCACCGCGTGGGCCTTAAAGTCCTGCACGTTTATATCACCGGTGCCGCACATCAATAGCTGGCAGAGGGAAACAAACACAATTAGGCGCTGGCATTCCAAACATCAGCAGGGCTCTTATTGGAAACATCGGACGTACCTCCAACTCGTTCTCGTCGAATATGGCGAGCAGGTTTTCTGGAACCAGCTCGTTCAAACCTGCAACGGATTAGGGGGGGGGGGGGATCGTGCTCATTACGGGCAACGTCACCGCTCGCATTAAAAAAAAAAAACCCCGAGGTGGCGGGCGGCAGCCGCGCCGGGGCCGCGTACCTTTCAGGAAGTGCTCCACCTCGTCCCTCACCTGGCTGGCCAGCCTGTACTGGGCCAGCAGGTTGAGATAATGCATCTTGTTGTCGTTGGTCACGGCGATGTGAGCGCCGCCCGATATCAACTCCACCACCTGAAGGAGGGGGTGAAGGAGAATGCACCCCCACAAAGTCACACAACTGCATTCCTAAAGTAAAACACTTACGAATGGAACATCGAATGCGCGGAAAACGGCGATTTCGTGGCTTTTTCTTTTTTTTTTCTCTGAATTTTTCTGTCCAGAATCAATTTATTTCCCAAAAAATCAAACAAAACAACCGGCTGAATGCGTCTTTATCCAACTCGGACAGGAGGAACTCAAGAATTTATGAACTCGGCAACAAAAAAAAACAAACACGCGGCCGCCGGAGTCCACTTATCCACCTCCATATAAACTGAGCACTCGCCCTCGGGTGACGAAACTGCGGCTGCTGCCAAACATGCAGTATGGTTCCCTTTGTTTGGTGTACGGTGGGCCTGTCGGCCTTGAGATGACATCAGAGATAAAAGGGGGTGGTGTCCCCCCCCCCTCCCTACTCCGCATTGCCTCACCTTCTCCAGCTGTCCCGACTTGCTGTACTTCTCCTCAGCAAACACCAGGTCCATTTCGCTCACGTCATTGTTTAGGATGAAGCAGACTTTAGTTTTGTAGAACTCCTGGTCATCGGTCTCAAAGTACTGCGGGTGTATGGAAAGAGGGGAGGGAAAAAACACACAAAACACAGTAAAACGTCGGTTTTCTTTTTTTTTTCTTCTTCTGTCAAATAAACACGGCGATTCATCTGCTCAAAGAGACGGATGAAAACACGATCGGGTGGGCTCTGACGTCTTAGGAAGTCGGACAGATCTGGCGGAGTTCTCCGCGAAAGCAACGCTGCCAAGAAACAAATCAGGCTTTTCTGGCTTTCTGACGGGATCCTGAAGTGATGAGACGGACCAGCTGACACCGGAGCATAAACAATATGGACGTGACGTTCCAGCTTTGGAGAGGAATCTCCGCTCGGCGCGCCTGCGCCGGGGCTCCGTACCTTGTAGTTCATCCTCAGGCCGATGATTTGGGCCAGGAAGGAGCGCGTGAAGCGGGCGCGGACCAGCTGCTTGTAGGCTCCGCCCAGGGCCGACTCGTACAGGCACTTCCCCACAATGCGGCCCGCAAACTCGTACATCTTCAGGCGCAGGTGCTGCGGCCTCTCGGCGTTCGGGTGCACCTGCGTGGGGACGACGGGCGCGCTCAGGGGGGGGGATGCGATTCGACGGCGGGGACGGGAAGGGAGTGGAGGCGGGTGACGAGATGGACTCACCAGGCCCTGGTTGTTGTCGCTGAAGCGGGTGAACAGGTGGTTGGACGTGTCGAAGAGGGTCTTGCAGATCAGCTCGAACCACTCCCTGCGGGGGCCTCCCCAGTCCAGAGCTGCGCGGAGAGGAGAGGACAGGCCCGTCAGTCCGGGTTCGGACGCGGAAGAGGCCCGAACGGGCTCCGAAACGAACCCCCGTCCCGAAGACGTACCTTCCTCGTCCTGAAACACCACCTCGAAGTTCTTACTCCAGTCGGACACCGAGAAGTTCCTGGTAGCCTTCAGGGACTGGGGGAAGAGACATTCCAGACATCACCGAGGGCGCGAAACACTTAGCGGCACTTCGGCAGTGCAGCCGTACGGCCTCCTCACCGAGTCCAGGATGGCGTGCCGGGTGATTTTTAGGCAGGTCTTGGTACGAGGTCTCTTGGAGTGGATGTGCCTGAGTTCGCGTTGGAAGAAATTCACCTTGTCCTGGAACGTTTCAGAGCCACCTGAAGGAAAAAAAAAAAAAAAAAAAAAAGGTCGTTCAAACGTGCGAGTCGCAGGGAGACTCCGTTCCCACCGGAACGCACTCCCGACCGAGAACAAACCGATGTTCTTGTGCAGAAAGCGGATGAAGGTGGCAGCCATGATGTTCCGGTCCTTGCAGCTGAGCTCCACCGGAGGCTGGATGCCGTCGTCCACCACGAGCGTTAGGTACTTGTGAACTGGGTCGGGGCCGTAGTAGGTAAACTGAGGGCAGAGATAACGGTGTTCGAGTAAAAGCGGGCCAAAAACCGGGTCCTTTCTCCAGGACTTTCCGTTCAGCTCACCTTCGTTCCGGGACAAACTCTAAAGGTGAAAAGGCGCCATGGGATAATTTTCAGGTAGAATTCCTTCACGGAGAGTTGCTGTTTGGCACAAAACAGAGTCAGAAGTGAGAAAATCACCTAGAAACCGAGTAGAGTCCAGTCCAGTCGGTTCTCTTGGACAAGCCCCGACTCCTTCTCCTGGGACCCGCTCGCACGTACCTTTGGCGATATGTAACAGTAGACCTTTTTTGGTTTCTTGACCTTCTCGGGTTGCCCCTCCACGGGGGAGTCGTGCTCGTCCTCTTCGTCTCCCATGGAGGGCCTCCTCTGAGGGGCCAGCAGAGAAGAGGCCGGCAACTGCCACGAGGAGCTGCTGTAGTTCCCGCTGCTGTAAAGGTACGCCTCGAAGTAGATGCTTATGCCTGGCGTGGACACGTTCTTCTCCACGCAGGCCTTCTCATTCTCTGCAACGGGGCCAGGAAAACAGTCACACACACAACACACACAGACTCACAAACACGCGGCGGCTTCAGGCCCGCTTCTATCGGTGCGTTGCGCTTTCGGGCCGCTCACCACTGAGAACAATTATGTCAAATTCCCCGTTGCTGAGCGGCTGGTCCTTGTAGGAGATGCGAGCCCTGAAGCAGCCGGTCCTCCTCAGCGTCAGCCTCAGCAGAACCTGGCACTGCTGCTTGTTGAGTGACACCAACTTGCTGTAGGAGTCCTCCATGCTCTCATCGTCCGCTGTGCCCAGCTGGCAGGAGAAGAAGAAGAAGAGGGAAAACAAATCAGATCCAAGCTCAGGTCTGTGCTATAAACCCAGAGACTGTGCTAATCAAAAACACAAGCAGGACAAAAGCTTCGAGTCGGAGGATAGTAGAGCGAGTGGCTTCTTTACTGAGTGCACGTGGACGCTGTAGTTGGCTTCGTCGGTGAGTGACGTGGAGTTACTGGTGGGGTTTCCGTACTCGTCTCTGGGCTCAATTTGGAGCGTGTGTTGCTGGCCGTTTGTTAGCACCAGGGTGGAGAAATGGTAGGCGATCTTGGTTTTAGACGGAACGACTGTGCCTGGAGAGGAAAAAAAAAAAGGGGGAGGGATTTAGTTTATGACACAATAATCTGGATGAAAACTGTTATCGGGCAGTGCGGGAGGAATACGGGCTCCTTACCTGGCTGGAATATCTTGTAATAAGGGCTGTAGGCCACGTTGAGGCCACCCAGCTTGACGGCCACCTCGTAGCGCCCGGCCTTGCGCACCGTGAAGGTTACTTTCACTACATTGGACTCTGGTTCCTGCAGGACCTCTTGCGTAACGGGGATGTCCAGCGCCAACTCGATATGGGTGATGTTGACCCGCAGTCCCACGGGCCGGTGGGCTGGGAAAGGCTGGCCGTTCTTGTAAAACAGCTGAGAAAACACCAGAGAACACACGCGCTCGTTTCACCTTCCCGAAAACCCAGGTTCGCTCGTCCAATCTCCTCGACGCGACTTCGTGCCGCGTCGCTCGGCGAGGGCGCCCCGACTCCCGGATCACCTGCACTCGGAAGCTCATGGTCTGGCCCACTTCCTGTGGCTCCTTCCAGTCCCACGAGACCTTGCAGGAGCGTGGGTCCAGGTAGTTGCCCCGGACGTAGTCGTAGATGCTGCGGTCGCCGCGGCGCCCTGGGTCCTCATTCTGCAGGAAGCTGACCACCCTCGCCGCAAGTTCACAGAGGAACTTGATGGTAAAGACAAACGCAATGATGGAAACAGTAATTCCACCTGCGGAGAAGGGGAAGAGAGGAAGTAGCGGTTGAAAAAAGTCAGGACTCGTTGACCCGGACTTGAATCGAGATTATAAGACAATAATACAATGTTGTCAGTCAAAGAAAAGCCATTAGTAGGATCTAAAGCAAGTCCATAACGTCATCCTGCATGTTTAATCCCTGATTTTCATGTCAACAGGGGATTTCCATCATGCAAATGTAGAAATAACCTGGTAGTTTGAGGTAGAAGGAACTGCAGTTTTGCCTTATTCTGGTAGTATCTTGAGACATTTGTACATCAAACATTGATGGAAAACAAAAATGTTGGAGTATTTGTCATGGTAAAATGTAAAAACAAAAGAAACGGTTCAAAAACATGAAGTATTGTGAAGGTGCTTCCATGGCCAAGCAGTTTGCTCTGCTTTGACCCCAGTTTGGTTCCTTATCAGCTGTTTTTGGCAGGTGTGAACGAGGACCAAATAAAGTGGACCCTTGGTGCACTTGATGACTGGTGTAAAAGGCAACCCAAGTGGCGTCATAGATTTCCCAACTCAGTACCAGCCAATCAACGGACCAGATTTTTGCCTGTTATATGCAATGACACCACCCAACAAGCTGTAAACTGAAGCTAATGCTAAATGGTCCTCGGACTCGCCGGGTGTCAAAGCGCCTTCGCTCACAGCTGCGAGCTCACATCTCTCCAACGCGCCAATTCTACTCACCAATCACGTAAAACATGAGGTCCCTGATCAAGAAGCACAGTGCCACTGTACAGCCGAATATGAGCGCTCCCGCTGAAAAGACAGAGACATTGCGCCAATCAACAAAAACAGAACAACAAAAGCCCCGTGACCGCTACGAGGAGAACGCGGATGATGTTAATGGCTGTAGTCGCTACTCTTTACAAGACAGGCTGGCGATTATATAAGCTCTGAATCATTGTCGGCATCACTGAAGTCCTTTCACAAGGAAGGGGAACAAAGAACTGTTGTGCCACAAGGGGACAGCTCTTAACTTCAGACCGAACAACAGAAACTTTATTTCGAGAAGTCACATCGATACCAAAGTGGTTAAGCAATTTCAATGCTAATGATTAGCAGCATTCTTTTCACTTAATACACACTTCAGTGGGGTGGATGTGGACACTTTATGAGGGGAAAAGACAGGGAACAAAGTGATACTGGCTTGCAGGGGGAACAGATGAAGCAACCCTTCAACGCTCCATTACAACACTTAAGCTTTATTCAAATGATGTGTGACTCTTGTAACAACAACATTTGTGAAAACACTTACCAGCGCTTAGCAACAGTACAAGCCATCTTTTGTTTACACCCAGCATCTAAATGCCCCTTGATGCTCCGCAGCTGTTGGGAGCAAGTGAACCTAAACGCTCCTAATGGCGGAAAATAGCGGGAGCCTCACCGAACGACCACTTCTCATTCAGACGCCGCTCTGCGAGGCTGTGCACCAGCCGGATCTCGTAGTCCTGGTCGCGGCTCCCCCTGGAGGTCCGGAGGATTTTGATGCCCGTGGACAACTTCAAGTAGTCGTCGTAGTAGTAGCCCCACGCAGCGAGGGAGAGCTGCAGCTGACTGTCGAACTGAGAGAGGTCATCCAGATTCGTGCAACCCAGCGTCTTCAGTCTGCAGAGGAGACGTGACAAGTCGTTGATCGAAGGAAACGGCGGCATTAAACGATCGCATCAGAACTCGAGCCTGAGGAAACGCTCAGCTCGGTGGACTTTATTCACCGTCTATGGAACACAACCACTTCTCATTCCGCTTTACGAGAAGCTGTGGATGACGTTAACCTTGACCTTATCACGAGATGATACCTTTATACGATGTGGCACGCTACACTTGGCACATTCCAACAATCTCATAAGGAAGTAAATGTGAACACTGACGCTGTTATGTCATAAGACGAAAACGGGGGATAAAAAAGCGACGAGGACCATGACCAAACGCCTCACTTCCTGTTCCTGAAAAACTGGTTCAGTAACAATGTCCCACTATCTGTGGCTGCTGGCTACAGGCTAGAACAACCATTGTTCAGGAGATTTCAGTTCGATAGCTGCTCTGATGCTACTTCAGCCTTGGTCAATCCCATTTGTTAAAGCTCAGGGAAAAATATTAGCGTTACCAAGACAATTAACTTTCCTACATTTAGATGTTTGCACCTTTGCAAATTGAGCAAAACACCTTCCAGGTTTTCCAGGACTCATTGGAACCCCGTAAAAACACAAAATTCCCAAACAACAAACTTGCCGTTTGTTTGTTTGTTTATCCGCTCTGCTGTCACTGTGCTCACTGAAATATCTACAAACACACTTTGTGACCTTGGACACACAACTGAATAGGAGGCGGGCATCCCAGATGGGATGGCTTCATCTGATTGGCCAAAAATACTGATGCGCAGAGCATGACTGCAATTTGCATAGACACATTTTACTGCAGTCGATTCAGTCATTTGCAATATGTATATTGTGCATTTTACTTTCATTATACACGATACACTCGTGGTGTACCACAGTTGAGGTGTTGCACAGTTTTGCTCCGTTGTGTCTGTGGAGACACGACTGACCTCTGAGAATGACACAAATACCCCCCCCACACACACACACAAGAAAAGGCACAAAAAAACAGCTGTTGTGATTTTACAATAACCACTAAATGTAGTCAGGTGTGTGTGCGGGTCACTGGAACGCACCAGGTGCGGGAACATCTGCATTGCTGCAGGGTCCCACACTTGCAGTCTCCGAAGAATACTTTTTACTGCAGTGACCCTCTGAAACACTGCAGCCTACACCGCTCAGTGTCAGCAAACTCCAGTCATGAATGAAGAGGCTGCCCTCAAGTGGACAAAAATAAGCAGGGGCGGTAGCAACCTGCACGAAACTTCCTACAAGCATGAGTCACAAGACATCAAAAAACCCAAACTCTGCTTTTACGGAGAAAAACTGACTCCACTGCGGGCAAAAGTAGACGGGATGCGCATGATCATTCATGTCGGGACCTTTTGGGGAGGGGGGGTGGCTTACGTTGGGTAAAAGTGCTCCAGGTTCTGAGAACAGAGCCACTCCTGGAAGGCAAAGTCTCGCAGCAGCTGGATGTGTGCCTCGGCAAGTTCCCTCCAGCGCTGCTGCTCCTTCACCACCTCTTCCAGGCGACTAAGTGCACTCAGACTCAGTTCCTCCAGAGTCCGCACATCTGGATGACACATGAAGAGAGCGATGAACTCCCCACGCTCACACGGGCCAGCAGAACATACACGAGCAACGCCTGCGTGGAGGCCTAAATACTCATTTGTCTCCTATAACAGTACTTAAGACTGGTTGCCTTGTGTCACTGAAGTATGCATGTATAAAGAATGGCATGCTAAACAATTTCTGCATGTATTGACGTCACAGTAGTTGGGAATGTGATCTAAATCATGATATAAACTGTAAACTTCACAATAAAACTCCAACTCACTGACCTTCAAATAGGTGCCCGTATTGAGAGAGGCTATGTCCTTGGAGCCATTCCTCAATCTGACTCTCTTTTCCTTTCTTCCAGCGCACTTCCCAGAAGAAGATCCACGACAGTGAGCAGAGGAGGAAGGTCAGGAAGAAGCGGCGGTCCATCAGACCATCTTTCAGCCTTCACCGAGACCCCTCCGAGCTCCGCAGGGGCAAAAAACCCGCCACACGCCAACAGTCGAGGCACCTACGGCGGCAGAAGGAAACCGGTCAGATCACGAAATCGTGGTTCGGAAAGTGAAAGTTTCACGAGCGCAACGGAGCTGACTAAAGCTCGGGAGCTCTGACTGTGGACTGCTCAACCAGGAGGCGTGAATATTTAAGCGTCACCTTGGGGAGGTATGTGGAATAACAGGACGTGTGATCCACCGCCATCTAATATGCATAAACAAATCGGTCAGAAGACCGCTTAACAAGCCCTCATCCGCGTGTTTCGCCACAACTAACCGAGTCAAACAAACAAGGCCAGTCACAATCAGATTACAGTGCAAATCCGAGCCGACATCAGCCCGGTTTATAGTGCTGGTACTGATACTAAAGAGCTCTGGGCGCTCGCTAGCTCAGGTGTCTGAACCTGCTACTCATCCACAAATCACAAAGCTATCTATAAAATATATCTACTTATATCTATAAAGCAACCGAAAGCTCAGCTAAAAAGTTGCATTCAGTCATCTGAAAGTGCAGTTCACAAACTAGAAAACATTGAAAGGGGGGAAAAACACAGGTTAACTGCAGCATCATCAATTCTCGCAGCTCTATTGACACCTGGGCTGCTGGGAAAAGCTGGAGGCTAATGCTAACGACTCCCAGCACGACACAGACACTACTGCGACTGCAACACAACGCTAACAGCGAGCTAGCCGAATTAGCCAACAATGTCGGCGTTAATAAGGAAAGCCCGTCACCGAGTCTTGGCGCTGAGCGATACGCGGGCCGCAACGCAGTCAAAAGACAAGGTTTGCAAAAGTACATACACATAAAAAATCACTCAACAGGGCTAAGGTGCATATATTCCATGCTATTGAACACTGCACATCTACCTTCGTTTGTGAAGCATTAGCATAGCAACCGGAAAACGGCAATACAAGACGTCGACTGTTGATTACGTCACGGCGTCGCTACACGAGGAGAGAGGTGGACAATTTCGTCTCGCAGCGAGCGGTGGCGTTTAGGTTATAACATGGTAAGTAGTTTGCTGTTGCCTCGAAGTGGAACATTTATTACACTGAGACATTTTCCGTTGAAAAGAACCACGAATTTGTACGAGTTATCTTCTGGGAGAGAGTGTCGGCCTTTTATGCTAAGTTAGCTTCAGCCCTGTTAGCACTGTACTTTTCGTCAGCTAACAGTATTTACGTCTCTAAACGCTGCATCAGCAACTGAAAGAAATGTTTATCTGAGCTTCATTTTTCCACATAGATTATATGTTTTCTTCAACGGTGTTTCTCGCCAGTCATACCTCATGAAAAGTCAGCTAAGTGGCTCGAAGTAAACAAGTGTGAATGTTGAGTTGAAGTTTACATGAGTCGATTTAAATGGACACGTTTGTTTTGAAATGCTGCTCAGCTTCTCTTTCACAAACAGCCCGGTTTGCAACTGTTGTGTCTGGGTTTTTTTTTCTAATAGGGGAAGCAGAAAACGAAGCAATTTGCTGCAATGAAGAGAATGATCAATCTGAAAGACAACAGGATGTGAGTGTTTTTGTTTACCCGTCGCTGTAGGCTTTCTATCAATCAATTTCTGTCACCCATCTCATCACCCACTCTTCAACAATTGTTTTGCAGAAAAGAAAAAGACCGCGCCAAGGCGAAAGATAAAAGGAAGAAAGATCCTTCTCAGCTTAAGGAGAGAGAAGTGTAAGCGGTCTCTCTAAATTTGGTGACGTTTCCTAAATGACGTGTGATTATCCCTTGACTTTGGTGATTTTTCTATTTTGTTTCTGTGCAGGCCAAAGTATCCATCATGCCTCTTCTTCCAGTACAACACTCAGCTTGGCCCACCGTATCACATCCTCGTTGACACCAATTTCATCAACTTCTCCATCAAGGCCAAACTGGACATTGTTCAGTCAATGATGGACTGTCTTTATGCCAAATGTAGGCACTTTTTTGAGCAGTACTGGTGCAAATAAAACATTCAATTTTGGTTCAGAATTGATAAAATAACACCATTCTATATTTTTTGTCATTCTAACCCAATCCAGGTATCCCATACATCACTGACTGCGTGATGGCTGAAATTGAGAAGCTTGGAATGAAATACAGAGTTGCACTCAGGTACGGGCAGTAGGTTGGTTACTAGCATCGGTGGCGTTTGACTCGGATCGATAATGACGTTTTTCTTTATTGTATCATAGAATAGCAAAGGACCCTCGCTTTGAGCGGCTGCCGTGCACACACAAGGGGACGTACGCTGACGACTGCTTAGTCCAAAGGGTCACTCAGGTAACGCGCTACAAAGCCTGTTTCATACCACATATTAGGCCTGCGGTGACAAAGAAAAAGTTTTTGTAAAATGTCGCAGCTTGTGTATTGTATTAAAAAGTTGGCTTTGGTACAAAACAGAGGATGTAAAGTTCTAAATGTTTCTGCAGCACAAGTGTTACATCCTGGCCACCGTGGACAGAGATCTAAAGAGAAGGATCCGGAAGATACCCGGCGTGCCCATCATGTACATCTCCAACCATAGGTAACAACGCTCCGAGGTTCATTTCAAATTTCATGCCATGTTTGTTGACGTGATCTTCTTTTTTTTCTGACATTTTGTGTTTGTTTCTTCAACAGGTACAACATCGAGCGTATGCCTGACGATTATGGTGCACCGAGGTTTTAATATTTCTTCAAATGAGCTGTAAAATGTAAATAAAACAACTGTTTGATATGATTTATTATGACATTCTCATACTTTGACTATATTGAAGATTTGACATATTAAGTGTGGATGAACTGTGTATGAGGAAAATGCGTCTCCATTCTATCGTTACCATTTATTTTGATTTTGATTTGAATAAAAGACTTGATGAACTGGACCTTTGCTTCACAAATCTTGCTCGTCAGAAACACTAATCAGCCATAATATAAAGACCAACTACTAAATATTGTGCAGGCCATGTTCTCCCCAGCGTATGCTCAGAACAACCATTCATTGTGCATTCCTACACCTTTCTGCCAAACCCGCAATAACTTGTACAGTGGTTGGTCTGCCGGAGAGTCTAACAGAGGTTTGCCTTCACTCCTCGTGCCCGTAGTTGTCACTCACCGCTTGTACTTCCTGGGGTTACCTTTGATAGATGCTCAACCCTACAGAGGCTCATAGCTGTCACATTTTAGCTGGAGGCAAACTCTCAGATCTTTACAGAAGTACCACACTGCGCATCTATACAGAAAAAGAACAAAAACAAACGATGTCGCAGCGCTTATGAATAACCTGTGGGCTTTTGCTGGTTGCTGCAAAGCACAGTGCTACAAAGGTGGAGGGAAATCAGCACAATGGTGTTCAGATATACCGCCAGGACAGAGCTGGCCTCCTTCCGCAACAAGGGCCATTGTCTGTGGGTCCTTGTGTCACACTTCCAAACCATAGAGAATATCTCGCTGCCAGAGATATAGCATACAATAATAAATACCATGATGAAGGAATACTCATTCATTTAAATGGTCTTCAAGTGGCCACATGTTTGCTCAGAGAAAAAGAGGTAAATAATCACAAGAAAGCATAATATCGTTTTTTTTCTTTACATATGCACATATATTACAATTTTAGAACATCAAAGTGAAACGAAAGCGTATTTTTTCCGTTCAGTATCCGTGGTTATTGGAAAAAAAGGCAACCTGCATGTAGTGGATCTCACGATGACATCTTACGAGATGCACCTGAATGCAGCGCCGGCTCGTCCGCGCCGAACGCCGCGCATGCGCCGTGGAGTCGGCTCGGGGAGTGTCTGAGCGGTTGGCTGGATGCGAGCGTAACCCGCAGACACTGACGCCAAAGGAGAGCATCTGCATGAACAATGAACCGGCGGATCTGGACGGAAACGGTTCGGTGAAACGGCCGCGGAGTTGACGTAAGAGGGGCTGGTGGGACGCGAGGATGGGACTGAACAGAAGCGGTCATCCTGCGGGTATTCGCGGCGTAAATGACCTCTAGCCAGACGGGGGAATTAAGACATCCCCAGTACTTTGTTCCCCGCAGTCATTCCCGTAAGACACTCGCGGCGAAACTGTTGTTGCTTATTGATTGACGTTTATCCACGTTTAAAAACGCGCCACTGCTCAACGTTCGAGCCACCGTGAAGTCTTATGTATTTATTTGAATGAACGAATGCTGTTGAAAATAATCTTTTGGAGTCAACTGTTTTTTCCCCCTTCAAAGTACAGAATAATCACGAAAAACACTCTTCAAATAACATCGTTTCCCGCCCTTCATTCGTTTCCTCACAACTCCAAGTTGACCAGCTTCATTTTTAAAAGTGAGGTTTTTTTTGTTTTTTAATTACAGCAGATCATCCTCTTTTTTTTAAACTCCCAGCTGCATTGACTTCCTGACTGCCACCAATCTGCCGGATGTCATGAGAGGGCCATCTGTTGTGAGCTCCTACTTAAAGCTTCGAGCGGATTAGCCAGTGAGAGGATCCCAGGCGGTCAGTCAGGACCATCCCAGAGCCAGGACTCCTGTCAGCTCGCTGCCGCCGGGAGGGGGGGGGGGGGCGAAGCACACGGGATGCTGAGGCCCACGGCGGGCTCGCTGGAGGAGCGGGACGAGGAGCAGGAGGACGAGGGCGAGGAGGAGCTGAGGGATGGAGGGGTGCCTTTCTACGTCAACCGGGGGGGGCTCCCCGTGGACGAGGAGACCTGGGAGAGGATGTGGCGCCACGTGGCTCGAATCCATCCCGGCGGGGAGGCGCTTGGGAGGGAGATAAGGGGAGCCACTGACCTGCCCAAGGTAAAGCGCTACACGGTGCTCCCCCCCCCACCCACCCACCCTCACACTGGTCGCCTGAAACTTGCGTCGGATTGGGAACGCAATTCCCACCGAGGTGCTGTTGGGAAGCCATCGCTTGGAATCTCACATGTTGAGCTCAACCACACAGCACATGATCCCTCTGTGCAATATGTGGATGTTTCAGGGAGAAACAGCAAGGTCTGTTATTCCCAATCAGAGCTAATCGAGACATACGATCCTCAGGATCGCAAAGGTCAAACAAGACCACGCTCTGTCGCTGCTGCTGCTGCAGCAGTGAATGTTGGGATTGTGCTGTCGTGCGACTGTTTGAATGCTCTGTCCGTCCCACAGATTCCAGTACCGAGCGTGCCTACATATCAGCCTACCACCACTGTCCCACAGCGCCTGGAAGCCATACAGAAGTACATCAGGGAATTGCAGTATCCTTTCACCGAGTCGGGAGAGCCGGCAGCAGCGCTAACTGACTGTTTATAAGACGGTTGTACGAATGAATTCTGAGCCACGAGGGTGTTTTTGCATAGAAATGAGGCATCACTGAGACACGGGAAAAGTAGTGTCACTAATTGACTGGTAAAGCGTGAATAACAGTGACTGCAGAGATCCTGTACGAACCAGGCAGGCTAATTTTAACGTGTTCATGAAAGTGTATGAAAACACTCATGAACACCCATTTTTTTCCGTCCCTCCACTTTGTGTTCTGTTGAATTTAGGAAGCGAGGGATTATCCCAGTGCACACCGTGCTTGACAAGTCACGTGCCGAGCGGGTCGCCAGTCCCATCGGTTTCATGTCGAGAACAGACGAGTAACCCGGACGAAACCTGCAAATTCCACACGCAAATCCCCCCGCGGGATCGAACCTTGGATCGTCTTGCCGCGATGCCAGCGCGCTAGCAGCTGTTTGCCCACAGATTAACTGTTATGGGTCGAACACCAAAGCGCACGGATGTAGGCCAGTGTTGACGTGGAGGAGAAGCTCGGTAACCAGTGAGGGAGAAAAACTTCATCCATAATTCACTGACAAAACTATGAATATCACAGAACCCTTGAAAGGGGTGGTCCACCTTCTCCTCCACGGCCGCGGCATCTCTCTATGGCCTTAACTCGCTCCGCACAGGTACAATCACACAGGGACGCAGTTTTTCGAGATAAGGAAGAGCCGCCCGCTCACCGCGTAAGCAGCTGACCTGACGCGGACCACCAGTGTCCGACTGGGGGTGGGGGGGTGGGGGGGGGCTCCACGGCCTAGTTTGGTTCCTCTCAGTTAGTCAGAGCTGACAGCTGATGCATGCCGACCAGCTGCGTCTCTGGCGTAGGAGGGGAAAGTCAGTCGGCAGAGGCCTGGAGCACACGTCGCCGATTCAGCCACACTGCGTTTGTTTACGATGTGTCGGATGTGGGGGGGTCTTTTTTGCATTCAAACGCAGCGTGTCGCACCCTTTTTTCACTTTCCCCTCCCCCCCCTTCTCTCAGGTTAATGGACATCGCTAAGGAGATGACACGGGAGGCCCTGCCAATCAAATGTCTGGAGGCGGTGATCCTGGGGATGTATCTTTTGACATGCATGTGGCATCATGCGCGATGAGCGTGTCCGTGCATGTTTTTAACGGCGACGTAGAGCTCCTGTGAGGTTGTTTTGTGGGCAGCAGGCACACGTGGTGAGCTAATGGAGTGAGAAATGTTCTCTTGGCACACTCGCGGTGTTTTGTCTTCTGATAGTTGGCGTCGGATCGTAATCGTTGCAGAGACAAACAAAGAGAGTCCTTGCATAATATCGGTTCCTTTGACCGCAGAAGCCGAGCTTGAGCTGCCCGGATTTTTTTTTCGACCGGAGTTCGAGGCCGAACGTTGCGTTTCTTTGACCCCCCGACGCAGTTACCTCACCAACAACATGCCCGGCGTGGAGCGCTTCCCCCTCAGCTTTAAGTCTCACTTCTCAGGGAACCACTTCTACCACATCGTGCTGGGAGTCCACAGCGGCGGCCGCTTCGGGGCGCTGGGCATGAGCCGGCGGGAGGACCTCATGTTCAAGCCGCTGGAGTTCCGCACGCTGACCGAGCTGGTGCAGGAGTTCGACGGCGCCTACCGGGGCTACTGGCACACCCTGCGCAAGGTCAAGATCGGCCAGTACGTGTCGCACGACCCCCACAGCGTGGAGCAGATCGAGTGGAAGCACTCCGTCCTGGACGTGGACAAGCTGAGCAAGGAGGAGCTGCGCAAGGAGCTGGAGAGGCACACTCGGGACATGAGGCTGAAGGTACAGCGTGGCGGGGAGAGCCCACAGAAGAGCTCCAACTCGTTCCCGCATCGGTGTTTGTCTCCGTCCTCCGCGCGGCGCTGCTTCCTGCTGGACGCAGTTCCCCTTTGTCCGACTATTTTTGTCACCGAGGGGATAAAAATATTCCTGTTCCGCAGTGATTAAAGCTCACTCACCACGACAGCAGAATAAACCCATCGGACGTATTTGAGCCTCCTCGCCAGGCGGCAACGCAACTGTAAAAGCAACGGGAAGTCCTGGAGCTCAGTCAAACTCAAATCCGACCAATCAATGTCTCTCAAAGCGGCACGGCTAATTATTCAGCGATCAAAGCCACACAAGGGCCTCAGTGTAGTGCTGTAAATCTGCTCTCGACTCCCTCGGAGGGTTTAGTTTGAGTAATGTTTTCCGAACGCCGGTTCGAAAGTCGATTACAAAAAAGTTTATGCCCCTTCTGTTCGAAAAGTCCCCTCGCAGGCCATCTTTGATGCCTTCAGGGAGCCGCCGCCGCCGCCATCGCATGCGGTGACCTTTCATGCCGACACAGTGAAACTTGCGCTCATGAATCCAAACTGATTAGATCGTGGATATGATGTTATTTCACCCAAAAAAAAGAAGAGATCACTGATCAGGCACATGAAACATTGGTTGGGATGATAAAACTAAAAGAAGTAAAAGAATTTCACATTCTGTTTTCGAAAAAGAAAAAGAAAAGAGCCATCCGAGGGGCGCGCAGGCCACCAGCAGCCAATCAGAGAGAGAATCTGCCATCGGATGAGCTTTCTCGCCTTTCCTGAAAGGACCTGCCGCATCTTCATGCGCGCTGGCGCTGAACCTCGCTCTCCCTCCCTCTCTCTCTCTCTCTCTCTCTCTCTCTCGGCACTCTCATCACCCCTCATGCTCGCGTAATGATGCTGAGCTCCCGCTGTCATAAAACTAATACGATGACTCGACCGTGCCGGCCGGCTCCGTCCATCGATGGCCGATCGTTTTACACCAGGCGCTCCAGCGCCGTCGCAACAGCGTCGAAACTCTTGAGTGGGACGCCCACCTGACTCGGGACTTTTTGTCGTGCAGATCGGGAAGCCGGCGCCCCCGTCTCCCACCAAAGACCGGAGGAACAGCATGGGCTCCCCCCTCCGCGGACCCAACAGCCCCATCCGGAGGATCAGCCGCGCGGAGAGACGGTGAGACCAATCACATGCTCGGCCGAGTGTTTGCTCACACTCCGGCCGTCTTATGATCCGCGGCTGAAAGAGGCGGCTCGCGAATTCGTCAGAGGGCCTCCTGCTTGAATGAACCTCGTTGTTTACTTGTTTGTTTCTCCCGACGTTTGCTTCTTCGCAGTCCCTCCGGAGACAAGAAGGTCCTGGAGCCTAAATCCTCCGCGGACATCAATGGCTACCAGATCCGAGTGTGAGGCAGGGGGGTTCTAAACGGAAAGGTCCCCCCCGCCCCCCCCCCCCCACACACACACACACGCTACGTTTTGGTGGGCCAGTGATTTACACCGAGGCTCAAAAATTTTAGTACACACTGGCCTATTCCACGGACGCAGTCTTGAATAGGTCACCAGCATTTTTTGGGTTTTTGTGTCTCCAAACAAACGCCTCATTCAGCTTCCCCGTGTTGTTACAGGCCATTCCTGTAGCAGTCACTGTGCACAGTAATTGGTGCTGGCAGGGCTCCCAGCCGAGTCCACGCGGGAGCAGAGGTGCAGTAATTTGTACGCGTTTTTTGGGGGTTTTTTTGTCTTTCGTAGGACTGCACACAAAGTGAAATACGGACCTTTCTTGAACCTCGGCCGGAGTGCCGGTCGGTGTCATTCGTGCTGCTGGACATATCATAGGTTTGTGTGCTGTTAAGGGGGAGGAGGGGGGGACAGGTCAGCGTTTATCGAGTTCCTCTGCAGCTGAGGGACACGGGAGGGAAAGGAAACCCCTCCCCCCTCCTGCATAACATGTATGTAAGCTTTTTTTTTATCTTCGGTGTAACGTGAAGTAACGGTGGGAGGAGGGTCCCGGACAAAAAAAAAAAAAAAAAAAGCGCTCCGATGAGTCGCGGCGTGAGAGTGTAAATAAAACCTAAGCGACGTCGCCTGGGAACCACGTCGGACCACGTCGGAAGGAGGTCCGCCTGCAAGCACGCCCCGCCCGCGTTGAGGGACGTTCTTGTTTTTTTTTATGGTTCCGATGAACTGAAGTTTTGAAAGCGTTCCCCCTCGGACTGCGATCAATACGAAGCTCTTGAGGCTGGTCTGCAATCTGTGTCGTCGTACATTGAGCCTACTGATACGTGTCGCGTAGTTTAGATCCCGCTGGGCTCCCGGGAAGGGCCACACTCCCCCCCCCCCCCCTCGTGTAGTGAGTAGTTTGCAAACCACTACCCATGTGCCTTTTAATTGAACTCCGGAAGGAAATTAAAATGAACCTTTTTTTTAATATCTATATCAAACTCATTGCTAAGATCGCCACAGAGCTACACACAGAGCAAAGCAGCGGAGCGTCGGCCCTGCCATCGAACGCCTCACGTGAGCCGAGACCAATATGAGGAAGCAGCCGTCCGGCCCCGGTCCTGTATCTACTGAGGCCGTCAAGGAATCCCGATGTACCTTTTGAAGTGACTCGACGCTGCTTTATATACACATGTGGGCTTTTATTTGTAGCAATTTGATCCAATGCCCCCCCCCCCCCCCTTGCCTTAAATGGTGTCCAAGCAGCTGGCTTCCATTTAAGCTGTTGATGTTTTTTTTGTTGTTTTTTTTTACAGCACTTTGACTTGTATTTTGTAATTTGGGTTATTTTTGATTGGAAAAAAACCCAGACATTTTATACTCCCCTCAGTGTCCGTGACCACCAGTCAACATTTCAACTTTATCACTTAGTGTTCTGAGTTTTGCTACGGTGAACTTTTTCATCTGTACAGTACGTGTTCAGGATTTCACCCCCCCCCCCGTGCAGTGTGACCGAGTTGTTTTGTATCAAGAGGTTGTTGATTTGCAGGAACTTAATAAAAGTGTCATGACTGTGACGGCACTTTTTTTTTGTGTTCACTTTTGTTCGCGTGAAATTTTGTTGGTCCCTCGACAATCAAGGAACCGCCTGCGTTTCCACTGTCCAGAGAGATTTTCTTGTGAACGCTCTCAACGCTGTAGTTCTGAGAGCTTCAGTGCACCTTGGTGTCGGCTAGGGGGACGTATCCAAATCGTCGCTGGTTGTGAGAAGAGCCGGCTCTTTGTCTGAGCCCCGAATGTCCCGAAGGCTGCGGCGCCGACGATCACGGGAGCAGATGGAGCGTTCCAAACAGTCCCTGAGTCAGGTTTAGACAAAGGTTTAAACAACTCTATATAAGGTAAGTCACAGGGGGACAGGAACAGACTGGCGGGCGCTTCAGCATTCAGTCTCTGTTGCAGCGTCTTGGCAGAAGAGGACACAGAAAGCCTGTTGTCAGTTTGCAGCTTTAATTATGTAGTGCGCATTAAAAATAGTCCTCTCGTAGCTCTTTACACAGAGAACGGCTCCCCTCCAAAAAACAACAACAACCCACATGAGCAGGTGTTCACGAGAGCAGTGACGGATGTCCTGCTCGAGCCAGAAAACCTTCAGGAACACACAGAGGGAGCACAAACACACAGGCTGCAACAGTGAGAGCAGACTTGTCACACATCCAAGCAACAATGGATGGTCTTTGACCTAAACCAAAATCGAGCGCACACTTGATGAAGATCCAGGTGCGGCAGTCACACTCGCCGCTCACAAACAGCAGAACAAACTCGGGGGGGGGGGGGGGGGGGGGGGGGGGTCAGTGAGGTCAGCTCTGATCGTTAGCTTATCTAAACAAGCCATTTCGAACCGCTGTTCACTGCAGCTCACCAAGGGAGTGTGTGTGAGACAGCCTTAGGGAGTTGTACAGAGTGTCTGTGTTAGATGTGATTATCGTGTGTGTGTGTGTGTGTGTGTGTCATCGTCAGGAAACGGGAGGCAGCTGGCCACTTCCTCCGAACGCCGCAGCCAGGCCCAGTTGTTTTCAGGGAGAAGTCTTTCCACTCATAAGTCACATCTGCTCGCAGCCGAGTTCATTTTGGGTGAATCTTGTGAGTCGGACGGTTTTTCCAGTCCATTTATTCCCTCAACCTTGTCTGTTACGTTTTGTCCGTTCGTATTTCATCTTTTTGTTGAATGGAAGTCTGTTAGGTGCTTCCTGGCCTGTTTACACTGTTTTCTTCTGGTTTTTGTTGGACCCAGGACTTAACGAGTAGTCTTGTGAACGGAACTGTCCCGAACTAACCCTAACCCTAACCCCTCCTAATTTTAGGTTTTATCTGTGCAATCATAACTTTAAGAAATAAAGGGTTTTATTCAAAACTAATCGAGGCTTTGAGGGAAAGGTTTTAGTTTAAAAAAAGAATACAAGATATTTGAAAAACTGATTTTTTTGTTTTATAATTGGCATTCAATTAAAAAGTTTATTTTTTTAAATAACGCATCTTCATTATGTCTGAACTGGCTTTCCCTGCTGTGGGAGGGTCAAAGCCTCCCCCGCTGAGTTGCCGCATGCGTTTCCTGCAGTCATATCGCTAATGGCTGCAGCAATGCTGACTGCACGCGTGCTGTTCTCATGATCAGCACTCCTGCACTTTTATGGATCCCAGAGTGGACGGTTGTAAGTCTACACCGCCCACCCCACCCCACCCCACCCCACCAGCCGCCGAGCACAGCCACTCGTCAGGCTCGTCGGCTGCTGCACGCCATTAGAGCAAAGTTAGCGCAGAGCACTTCAGCGCGTCGGCAGAGTGGGGGAGAAGATGCTCTGGAAGTGTGGCGAGAGTGAACGCCTCGTGTAAACGGACGCAGTCCCTTATGAAAGAAGAGTATATTGGAAAATATACTGCAATATATCAAAACATGTATTTCCATATATGGATAATCAAGGCATAAACGTTCGGATACATTCATGGAACATGTATTACAATACATTGGTGGATATATGATTATATATGGCAACAATAACAAAAGGGTTTCCCATTTTTACACCCCATTCTTTTATTCTATGTTTTTTAAGTCGGCTGGTTTAAACAAGGGTATCAAATATTCAGTCATCTTAATTCATTAACAGCTAAATGCAATTAGTATGACAGATACAGTGGCATATTTATATATGTAGAAGTCACCTAGCACCACAACATCTCTTCAAAATTCCCTACTTTTACTTTCTGACATGAATCATTGTATCCATTTTATCCCAAGTGTGGACCACCATTGCTTGGGCTTCACTGTAGAAGATTTTGGGTTCCTTGCAAGCACTTTGTGCCTCAAAAGATGTTTACACACATATCTAGAAAAAACAAAGTTCATTTTGTCGTTTAACACCAACAGTGAACCTTTGATACACATCATAGACTTGTTCCTCTCGCTCCCCACCCTGCATGTCATCGGTTTATCACACCTCTGATGGGGGAGCTTCAGCATGTGTTGGTTAGACAGAAGGTCTGATGGTTCGGAAGCTACTGACCTACTTCAGGTTGTTTTCTTTTTCGCTCGCGCTCGGCTTGATCAAGAAACACGGTGGCGAACACGGTATTTACGCTCCACAAGAAGCAGCGAAGCGGGCAGAAACGATTCCAGATGCCTCGCTGCGAACGCATGGCCTCCTCGTAGACACCCCCCCCCCCATTGTGTCCCGGCACTCAACTATATGCATGAATTATTCATCCCTGCATCCACCAGACACTGACATACATGCGCGCAGATCGGTTCGGAGTCTGAGCCGCGCAAAAAGGCCGAGGAAACATTCAGGTCAGACTCTCCGGATCGCAGGTGCAACTCTGAAAAACGACTCGGCGTGTTAACCGGCTTTCTCTCGTCTGGAAAAACACACCCTTTAAAATCGGCACAAACAGAGGATTTGTGTCTTGGGCCGAGGAGGGCAGAGAAAGCCACTCGTTTGTGGAAAAATATTTATTCAATATTTTTGATATTTGGAGAATGTTCAATGCAGAACAATTTAGAATTAAATATGAAGCCGACACAGGGGAAACTTAACAGCAAAGGAAGCAAATCAGTGTTTTTCACGCCATAACAAAGACAGGAATCACAGAACTTCACTAAAACGAACTATAATTGACTGACCCAAGGATGATCATGCAATTTCAGTCATTCCTCAGCAAGGCTAATTGTTGGCAGCTATCATTTCTTTCTTCTTTCAACTCCTTTTGAACAAAAAATATCACCTCTTATTCAACAAATACCACAAAGTAACAAGGTCCATCATTGCAACAAATGTGACAAACAAGTTCCGCATAATTAAAAACACAAACAGCTCGATCCTTTCCCATCATGCACTCACGTCCATCTTGAATCTGGCCAGAAGGCTGAGATGGTCCGAGGGGAACTGGTGATTGGGAAGGCCGTGCATGGACCACAGGACGTCCTCGGACAGCAGAGACAGACGGCCGGTGAGCTCCAGCCCTCCGCTGGCGACGGCACCTGGGCGCCAAAAAAAAAGGAAAAAAAAAAGGGAGACCGGCACATATCAGTCGATCGACGCGGCGAAGCGATTCATCCGGCGCCGCGGCGGCGTCCCGCGCACCTTCCTGCTGACCGGCTGCGGCGCGCTCGGGGGAGTAGAAGATGTAGTCGACGGTGGCTGCCGTTTCAGAGTGCAGGGTCGTGACCTCTGGGTTTCCGGAGCCTGGGAGAGTGTGTTCATAGACCGACTGCAGGTCCAAGCCGTGGCTGAGGCGGGGTCTGAACCTGGGGGCCACCGAGACCAGTATGGGTCAGTATGTCTTTCGTGCTTGAACGTGACGCAGAGAAAATGAGGAAGAACAGGTGAGCGTTTTCTGGCAAAGTAATATTTAGAGTTTTATGGCATTTTAGGGCTAAAACAAATACAAAAAAAAGCAGGTAAACTGACCGTTTATGATGAGGCTGATGTCCACTTGAGGGATCTGTGCACAACGAGATGAGGAAAAGACTGAACGATTTCAGGTAAAAAATGGTGCGATAAAAAAATGTCAAACTCGCAATTGCATCGAGACTGATATGGTGACACCAACCTGAGTTCTGGTCAGGAACCGGCTCCGCGGGGACGTACTGGCAGTTGTCGGTGATCCCCAGGAGGCGGGGCCACAGAGGAGCAGACAGCCTGGGACAATACATCTTGTACGAGAGGTCTTCCTGACCAGACACCTACGGGAACGCACGGAAAGGGTCAACGAGCCGATCGCTGTCGGACGTTGACGCCGAGCGTCCGAGCGGCTCACCATCCACAGCGGGAAGTGCTGGTAGTGGAGCTCCCCGGTGGTGAGGAGCTGGTACAGGCCGGAGTGCGGCACCGCGTTGAAGTCTCCACACAGGAGCACGCGACAGCGCTCCCCGGCGGCCGCGCAAGACGCCACCGCGCGGTCGACCTCCGCCAGCACGATCGCCGCCTGGGCCAGCTTCACGTCGCCCCTCCTGGGGTTGAAGAGCAGGTGGGTGTTGGCCACGCAGAGCGGGGGGGCGCGCCCCCACCCGCTCCGACCCGCGGCCGCCGTGGGCCGCAGGAGCAAAACGAGGCCCACGTTGTGGCGGTCCAACAGCTCCGTCTCGGGCCGGAAGAACTCCAGCGGGATGGCGGCTTCCTCGGCGAAGCGGCTGCCGCGGAAACAGGTGGCGCAGCCGTCCGTCTTGGTCCCCGTGCGACGCTTGAACACGCACGTGTAGCCTGGATCGACGACGCGGACGAGTCAGGTGTCACGTCGCTGCCGTGAGTGTGAGAGTTTCAGAGTGACCTACCCAGCTGAGAGAGCGCAGGACGCAGTTCCTCCTCGTAGTGGTTCTCCTGGACTTCTTGAAGACACAAAATCTGCGCACAAACGAGGTTGCAGGCACTTAAGTTAGACATCATCGCGTTGCGCGTTTAAATTTTTTTTTTTTTTTTTTTTAGAATCAACAATCTTTTTTATTGAATTTTCAATCAAACAGAAGGAAAAATAAACAAGACAGTTATTTACATGTTGTGCAAAATAGAAAATTGAAAATAGATGCTGTATAATGTGTAAAGTATTAATGCAAGAACCAAAAACTAGAGAAACAGGAGGAGAAAAAAAAAAAGCACCCCCTCAAATTAAGGAAAGACAAAAAAACAAAACAAAACAAAAAAAAAACGAAAAAGAAACCCCAGCAATGCTCAAATCCTGTCACCTGCAATGACACAAAGTAGCAGTGGTATCATGTCTTCTAAGCATCATTCTAAGCAGTGAAAAAAATGTACAGGCTCTAAAGCTGGATGTGAAGTTCCTCCATCCCTCTCAGTCTTCAACCACCCCTTCTCTATTCTTGGACAGGCTGCGGCAAGCAGTAAGTAACCTAAAGGTGAGTGCAGGTTGGGTCAATGGAGGTTAGAAAAATACCTAACAAAAGGTCCCCAAACTTTTTAAAATTTCTCTCCCTGGTTCTGTACAGAGTACCTGATCTTTTCCAGGCTCATACAAGACATTATGTCTGACACCCACTGAGTGTGGGTTGGCAAGGCAGCACCCCTCCACCTAAGCAAAATGGCACACCTGGCAAGGAGCGAGGTGAAAGACAGCATACGCTGCACTTCAGGGGAAACTTTATGGGCTCCAGAGTAAACACCAAACAAGGCCAGGAGTGGGTCAGGTGCAACAGTCAGCCCAGAAACCGCAGAGAGAGTTTGGAAGACTTCTCGCCAGAATTTTCCAAGATCAGGGCAGTACTTTTTTTTTTTTTTTAATTCGCTGAAAAAGGCAGCAACTCACGTCTGGTGACCATTTTTGTACTTCTTCTAGGAGAACACCGCAGCGGTAGCTCCAGTCCAGCACCTCTAGGGGGCAGTGCGCGTACAGTTCCTGGTTGTCCTCCAGCAGGTCCTGAGCCAGGATGTTGTAGGACATGAGGGTGAAGTCTATCGAGGCTTTTTCCAACGGGGAGGGTGTCGGGCCAGGCTCGCCGACGTCCTCCCACTCTCTCCATACAACTGCATGGAAACAACAGTCAAACACACACACACAGACAGAAGAACATGGACGATTGTAGACAAAAAAAAAATCCCACACGTCAGAAGTGTGTTCTCACCTTCTAAAGGCACCATTGTATCTGACGCAGGGTAATAGCTCGCAGCAGGGAACTCCCACAGAGGGCAACGCACCTCTTCTCTCAGACCCGGCCCTGCGGGGAAGTGCCAGCAGCTCTGCGCGTCGCGCCGCCCGTCGCCTCCGGTCTCGGCGTCGACCGGAAGGGGGTCAAACGCCGGCCCGGGACTCTTTACGTTGCTGCCGTTGGTTTGAAGTGTAGCGGCGGGTTCGTTCTGGTGCCAGAACTCAGTCAGGCCGGCGTGCTGCTCCTCCATGACTGGAGGATGAGTTAGACCAGTGATACGTGATGCAGCTGGAGTCAGAGGCTCTGCAGAGCGCATCGCCGTGGAGGTGGTTTCCTGCATACCGTCTTTGGTTTGCATGCATTTGAATAGAGTCAAAAGTACTTGTTCAGGGTTTGGGTCCATTGAGGGGATACTGTCCCCCTCTGGGACTTCCCTCTGCACTACACAGAGAGTGGGCGTGTCCCCTCCCTCCTGCAAGTGTCCATGCATCCCCTCCGCGTCATCCACAGAGCACTCGCCTGTCCTGGTCGTCACGGCCGCAGGCTCGGCGCCATCCAGCTGGCGAGCCCCCGGTGGACCTCCGTCCGGGCCGGGCTTCTCGGGTCCCTCCATTTCCTCCCGGGGACCCGCGGTCACGCCGGGGGGCTCCTGGTCCGATGCGGCCGTTTCAGACTGGGTGAACTTTTTGGTTGTGGAGGCAGCACCATTCGTCTCAGCTGAGCCATGAACCGATGCAGGTTGGGAACTTGTCTCAGAGGCCCCTGCAAGGGATGAGAGGAGGATTAGAGTCATGCAGCCGCATGATGATCAGACAGGGGCCCAAAAGGACAGGCCGCCAAGAGACCTGAGATTTGAATTAACAGCGCAGTGAACACTTTGCATGCAGCACAAATGCACAGGTGTATCCTCTTTGTTTTGCTACATTGTCTCTGGTTAACAAATTGACTAAATTTCGTAAAAATAGGAAGGAAGGGGAAAGTTATTTGGCCAAGATAAACCGGCGAGATAAGCAGAAGCGTCAACGCGCGCGCGCACGTTGAGCGCCATCGTGCGTCAATCAAAAAACAGGTGTGAGCGAAGCCACGCGGGTCTAAATTTAGCTTGCTGAAGTTCCAAAACCACAAACCAAAAAAAGGTGACAGCAACGACAAAAGTGAGCAGTAACCACACAGCCACTGTGCACAAACACAAAGTTACGAAGATTCACATAAACTGCTGGCTCTCAGGAGAATTAAACTTGTCGTTAGCCGCGTTTAGCAGGTGGAGACTGCAGTTAAACACGAGTTTAAGATTAACACGGAGCTCAGCGGCCGAACATGAACACCCCCGCCACCCCCTCGTCCCCCTCCCCCCCTCCCGAGACGAAGGACAACCTGTGAGTGCGCCGGGCAGGTACCGGGACAGAGGAAAGAGCGCATAGAACAGCAGGCTCCCGATCATGCTTCGCTTCACGACTCTGAGCATGCGCACTCGAAAGGCTCTCTGACTTGCTTGAATCTGGTATCATCAGCTTCTCCAATCGTGCTTTTCTGAAACAAAAATAAAACAAAAACACAAACCTTCGTCTTCTCTGACTGAAATAAAAGCAACTGTATGAAGCACAACGTCATTCTGAGATGACACATGTCCTGTGATTGAACGATTTGCAGCCACAGTGTCACCTCACATTGAGTTTAGTTTTCCTCACTGAGTATCCTGCATGAACAGGACGGTAACCACACTGAGGCATCAATTCTTAATGCCCCCCCTCCCCCCTCCCCCACATGACACATCATCTGAGGGGGTCCGATTACCTGCGGCCCATCACCGGCTGCAGTCATTCCCGCAACAGGAGCGGCAGCTCTCGCCACCATGGAGTGACTGCGCACACCTCAAAAGGCGCACGCGGGTCCGAGCAGAGGGCGGACAGGCTGTGTCATCAGACGGTCATGTCCACGTTGTCTTTCGAGTCTCTTTGCCTGAACGAAGGCGGCTGTCCTCCTTCCCCAGCTGCATCCCAAGACTGGGACGAGGAGTACGACTTGGACCTGGTGTCTGATGGTGAGTACACACACACACACACACACACACACACATACGGGTTTATATGGTTTAGCCCGACATTTTCTCCAAACCCGCCCGGT
>JASSRZ010000050.1:2137755-2148607 GCA_032164315.1 Malacoctenus gilli | reverse complement strand
CACACACACACACACACACACACACACACACACACACACACACACACACACACACACACACACACACACACGGGTGGGGGGGGAAGATGTTAGCGGCTGGTGTTTAATTTTAAATGCACGGTAGAGGGTCCTCTTTGAAGCCAGGTGTCAAGTTTTCTTTGGCTTTTGATTGTTTCTTGGTTTCTCAGTAACTCGTTAAGTTTGTTTTGGACTTCCCAGGATGGGTGAGAAAAAACGTGATGATGCCATCTGGTGACCTGTTGATCCGTAATGACAAAGAAACAACATTTTCGAGGTGTGCTTCGAGAGCATGTGGCCCTTTAAGACGGACTGTGTCCAAGAGGTTGAAGCGGGAGAGATAAACAGGCGTCTCGGTGAACCGGGCGTGTGGACGTGTTCGCTTGTTCCTTTATTTCGAACCTAACCAACCAAAACCAAGACGATACTAACGCACTGTAACTCATATACAGGTGAGGTCATAAACCACCACATATGCTGAGTTTCTCACGCACGCCTTGTGTCTATTTGGAATCTGATGTTGGACGTTACTTTGCTTATTATGAGCAAACAAGAACAATGGCTCGCTTCTTGGGAACGAGCATCTGTCGGAGGCTTCGACCGCTGTCATAACCATGTGAAAGAGAAAAGGTGTTTGTGGGCATCTGATAAGCGTCGCCTTTAAAACCCCCTCGAAACCAGGAACCGGGTGACACTCGGAGACACGATGCTGCGGCCTCTCCCGCTCCTCCTGCTGCTGCTTCCAGCCTTCCGTCCCGCGGCGGCCTGGATCGTAAGTGGCTCCCGTTTCGTTCCGTCGAGCCGCCCGGCCGCCCGTGGCGCGCGACCTTAACCGACCGCTCCTCTTCAGCCTGTGACGGACTGGGAGTCCGGCAACGCGACCGCGTCCGTGGGCGAGTGGGGCCAATGCGTCTGCCGCGTGTTCCTGCCCGACACCGCCTTCCCCGCGGACCGGGTTCAGAGCATGCAGCAAGTCAGCAAGGATTTGCTGCTGGAAGTCGAGCTTCAGATAAAACAGGTGAGGTCGGGGAGGAAGTGGGCTCGGTGGCTCCGTCCCGCTGAGGTTCCTCCTTGGCGTTGCAGATGGCGGGCTACGAGGGGAAGCTGGAGGTCCATCTGAAGGCGCTGAAGGCGCTGACGGCCAGAGTGGACATCCTCCAGAGCAGCGCCGACGATTACGTCAAACTGGACTTTGAGCTGCTCCGGGTCGAGCTCAGAGAATTCGAGGCTCTGGTGACTCAGCTCAAAGACTCCCTCCACTCCCCCTCGCCAATGTTCGACCGTTTGTACGCTGAGGTGAGAAGCCAGTTTGTTTGGTTTTTTTTTAAACAGGACCCGCCCCTTTTTTCCCCTCCAACAATGTATCGTTGTTTAACTTACCTTTATTTCCCCCCCCCGCAGATCCACAACATGACCCTGATCGTGAACCAGCTGGAGAGCTACGACAAGAGTAACCTGGAGGTGATCCGCAAGGAGTTCGCCAAGCTGCAGCGGAAGCTGGAGGAGTGTCAGAAGGAGCAGGACCTCATCCGACCGGACATTGGTGAGGTGGCCGCCCAAGGGTGGGGGGGGGGTGGGGGGGTCACATCCCGGTCGTCCCAGCCCTGCTCGATGTCCGTCCTTATCTCTTTTCAGGCAACTGCAACCACAGGGGAATCCTGAGCATCAGCAAGCCGACGGTGGTCCAGTTCAATGCCCATCTAAGCGCCAGTTACCAGTACGGGGGCTGGGGGAAGGACTCCAAACCTGCCGCGGGCTACGAGTCCATGTACTTCTACAGCGGACACAGTAGCCCTCAGGTCTCTGACTTCTACTTGTATGCCGACTACGAGAAGCTGCTTCTGAGGTCCCGTTCCAAAGTTCACTATTTGGAAAGTGGGAAGGTCGGGACGGGTAATAACTACATCGTCCACGGTAACGCCATCTACTATCAGGACAGCCACCCTCTGTCTATGACCAAGCTCAATCTGACCGACTCCAAGTACGAGCAGAGGGTCATCCCGGGGGCCAGCGACAGGTTCTCGTACAGCAACGTGGCCAGCCAGAACCTGGACTTTGCGGCCGACGAAAAGGGACTGTGGGTCATGTACGCCTCGGAACAGAGCCGAGGCAGGCTCGTTCTGGCGAGGATCAACGAGACGACGTTCGGCATCGAGAGCCAGTGGGACACCGGGGTCAACAAGGAGCTGGCCAGCAACGCCTTCATGGCCTGCGGGGTCATGTACGCCGCCAGGTCGGTGGACCTCAACACCACCGAGATCTTCTACGCGTTCGACACGGAGACGGGAGAGGAGAAACACCCCAGCATCCGCTTCAAGACGTTCCAGGAGAGATACACCAATCTGGACTACAACCCCACCGACCAGAAGCTTTACATGTACAACAACGGCTACTATGTGCTCTATAGTGTCAGGTTCGACAAAGAATGACGGTCAGTCGGTGTTGTCTTGTCGCGTTGTGATTTATGCGACTGATCTGCTCACTCCTCCCTGTCATTGTGAATCTCTGTACTGACACACCATCTCTTCAGCCTCTCTTCTGTAATTAAATCAAACTGAAGCATCCGAATAGCGTCGCTCGTCTTATTAGCCCATGAGGGACGGGTTCGATTGGGCGGGACCTGGGACAGGTTGCGCTCTCTCGCTCTCTCCCTGTCACGTGCACACCTGCAATTCTCACAAGAGTGCTAGAAGCGTCGTTATGGCGGCGACGCCGCGTGCGGGCTGCATACGGTCAGGTGGTCCAAAATGTGACGCCGAGGGACAGTTTCTCCGAGGCTCGAACCTGCTCCGCAGACGTCAAGATGTCAAGACGTCAGTGAGGGCACAGCTTATCGGATGAGCGCCCCCCCGCGGACAGGCCGCGGTATAAATACGACGAGGGGGACTAACGAGACACAGGTGGAGACAGTTGAGCTTAACGAGCCAGCGAGACAGATGGAGGGTGAGGAAACAGGACACCAGAGCGCAGGAGAGGAAGGGCGCACGGACAGACAAAGCGATAAAAGACATAGCATGAACAGAAATAAAGGACAACAATAGAATAATGATGATAAACAAAATTCACAGAAAGACACTGAAAATAAACAACCGCACAAAAACACAAATGAGATCTCAATAAAAAAAATAGAAAATGAAGGCAAAAGATCCTTTCTGCTGTCTGGAAGCCATGTGATCTTAGCCCCCCCCCTCTCAGGGCCAAGAGGGAGTTCCTTCCTCCCACAGCACTTCAGTTCTCCCCTGGGTGGGGGGGTGAGTGGTGGGGGTGGGGGGTGTGTGACTCTCCTTTGTGCTGTGCTCGGAGCCAGGCCCCATCTGGTACTGACCCAGCAGATTACATTCTCGGCCTGGTGTGATCGGTGCAGCGCACGGCAGACTTCCACAGGCCGTGATCACAACGAGTTGGCGAGGAATGCCTTTGTGCCGTCTCTCTTGAATCCTGAGCATGTGAACGCAACCCTCATCTGAATGTGACCCGAGTGCTTAAAAATGCCCCCTTCCTCTCCTCTCCTCTCTTCCTTCTCCAGTCGGTGCGCACAAAAACACAGCGCTGTCTCTTTAAATCCTCCAGCATCTGTCAGGATGAGAGGGAGGAAGCGGGCGTCTTGTGTGAGATGGTTCCCTGACGTGACACCACGCTCAGCCAATCGGAAGCCTCCTCCTGAGTCGTTCCCCCCACCCACCTCCCAGCCAGCAGTGGGATGAGTGTGTTCTGCCTGCAAGAGACACGGACTGCTGCTGGTGCTGATGCTGCCGCCGCCGCCGCTGCCACCGCCGCCGCCGCCGCCGCTGCCGCTGCTGCCGCTCGGGCGGTGGGTCCAGGCCGCGCTCGCCCTTAATCAGGTACGCCGCCCGCGTCCGAGCTTTCAGGCCGCGCGAGTGCGTGCGCTCAGGCGCGACGAGCTGCTGAGGAGGTGCATGATGGGTACCAATGGAGGAGACTGAAGATGGCTTTTTGTGGACCACCACACACTCGTGTGGTGGGGCTGTAAACAGGATGTGTGTGTGTGTGTGTGTGTGTGTGTGTGTGTGTGTGTGTGTGTGTGTGTGTGTGTGTGTGTGTGTGTGTGTGAGGGATGTTTATGTTTCAGGTTTAGGCTGAGCATCACATTTGCACATCTGAGGGTTTCCTTGTATTATCTTTCAGCGTCTGCCTGTTGTCGACTCTGTGTCCTTTTTATGGTACTCAGGAGGTGTTTTTTGTAATATTATTGTCGGCCACCAACAGTTTCATTCCTCTGCAAAATGTTGATTGTCATGTGACATGTGTACAGTGTGGGTGTGGTGGTGTTTTACGACACACGCCTGCGTTTCTTCCAAGGGAAATTCTGTCCAATTCAGAGGGGGGAAAAACTGTCACCAGCTCCCCCCTTTTTTTTCAGGGCTCCATCCCTGGTGAAAGGGTGAATAATGTGATCATCCCGCACCGGCGCGACGCTCTCCGAGTCATTTTCGCCCGTCATCTGGAACATTTGCGGCTCTGCCCCCCCCAGCTCCATTCATTGGAAACCTTCCGCGCCAGCGTGGACTCACTTCCTGCCCCGGCTCTGAAGGTTAACCCTTTTGCTTCCAGACGACCATGCTCCGCCGTGAAGACCCGAGTGTGGGCGTCGCCGGGCGCAGGCACACGCCCGGCCCTGTGACACCGCGCCGAGATGCCGGCTGCTGCTGATAAGACCGAGGAGCAAAGGTGAGTCCGCCGGCGGAACAGTCATTGTGCGCCGTGGGAAACGGCGCAGGTGTTGCGTTTTTTTAGGAGCGCCGCGTTTCGCTCGTCAGTCATGCATCTTCTTCTCAACCCGCTCCGAGCTCACCCCCTGACCCCCTCCACTCCCCGATGCCGCGCAGGCCCACCGGGAACCGGGACGGGTTCCGACCCGCGGCGGCGATGGCGAAGCGCGACTACCTGGTGGAGGCTGCCAAGCAGATCCGCATGGCGCTGGACAGCGAGGTCAACGAGGACTACGAGGCGGCGTTCAGCTACTACAAGAACGGGGTGGACCTCCTGCTGAACGGCGTCCAGCGTGAGCGCCGCCGGCCGCTCGCTTGCTCTCTCTCTCTCTCTCTCTCTCTCTCTGTCGCGTCGTGTGATTCATCGTACGCAGAGGGGAGAAGAAGAGCGTTTGAGAGACATGTGATCCGAATAGAAACAGGAAGTCGCGCACCGATTCCCTCACGCTGCTGCATGTTCCGCGGTTTCGCTGCGTCTCGGTCTCTGCGTTTCTTCTTTCGCCACGGCTCCAGGTGGCACCTTCGTCATCGCTCTCTGACGGAGGTCTCCTGCTTTCGACAGTGGACCCCAACAAGGAGAGACGGGAGGCGGTCAAGAGGAAGACGACCCAGTATCTGAAGAGAGCCGAGGAAATCTTCATCACCCACTTGCAGGACAACCTGGGGAAAGGCAGCTCTTACTTAGGGGTGAGAAACCTCCAATCCGAACGCAGCGTGACGCGAAACATTGGCAGCGTCTGTATGGCGTCAAAACGCCATCGGACGCCGCCGTTTCAAGGAATTCAGGGGGGGGAAAATATGCGCGTTGCTTCCCTTTAATTGGCGTCCACTGCGTGTTTGACCCGCAGGGCTACAGCAGTCTGCGGTTTCGTCCAATCAGACACCTGAGTTCGCCCGTGGAGGACCTGGAGATGTGTAAGGTGGTGGGAGTGGCCGATAAGGTGGGAGGCGCCTCCGTCTGTTCGCCCCGCACGCGTCCAGCACCCGCTCAGACCATCGCACACGTCTGACACCTTTGTCCACTCTTCTTGTTTTGTTTTTGTTTTTTTTCCTGGCATCTCACAGGTGCTGATTGTCCAAAGTATGGTCAACAAGGAGACATTCGTTGTCAAGGTGAGGAAACGCTCCACCCCCCCCCCCCCACCCTGCACGCTCGCTGGCTGCTGTCCGTCCAGCGACGGTCGGCGATATTTCGGGGCTGGTCTTCTGGCACGCGGCCGCGTCCCCGGGCTGCGCCACGGCCCAGTCGTTGAGCGCTCGCTCCATCCTGTCCCCCCCCCCCCCCACCCCCCCAGCTGCAGCCGGCATTGATCCGCCTAAGAGCTCACGCCCTTTTTAAGCCAGCGCGAGTGCACCTCAAATTTCACCGAGACGCCGAGACAGATGGCCGCTCGTTTTTTGGTCGTTTTTTTGGTTTTTCGAGGTAGATCCGGACGACGGACGTTCCTCCGCACAAAAACGCATTTTCGGACAGAGAGCGCGGCGGTCGGCGAGCGCCGCGATCGCTCCGGCTTGACCGCAGTGTGTTGTTGGCAGAGTCTCGTCAAGTCGAGCTGGGAGAGCAGGGACCAGCCCACCATCATACCTCAGGGGGTGCCCTACATGGTGAAGCTGCTGCGCTATTACGTGAGCGAGGACGCGGTCTACCTGCACCTGGAGCACGTCAAAGGTGAGGCGGCGACCGGACCCCGCGCCCCCAACGCCGGTGGGACCCACCCATCCCCGCGTGGGCGTCTTGGGCCCGTCTGGACGGGACAGGAACAGGCAGGCCGACTGACAGCCCTCCGTGCCCCCCCCCCCCCGGTTCCTTCTCTGCAGGTGGGCGCCTCTTCTCCAAACTGCACAAGCTGAAGAGCGAGAAGGCCAAGGAGCACCCGGAGTGCCTCAGCCCCAGCCAGCACAGCGTCAAGCTGAGGACCAGCTACACGTCCCCCGCGCTCAGCGCCGACCACCAGCGCGGCGGCGGAGGGGGGTCCGCGGCCGCCCCGGGGAAGCCGAGCGACGAGAGCCCCGACGGCGACTTCCCCGCCTCCTGGGACGAGACCCAGCGGCGGCTGGAGAGCTGCGGGACGCACTCGTACATCGAGGAGACGGGCTGCCTGCAGAACACGCGCTCGGCCGCCTCCTTCTACACCAAGCTGGACCGGCTGACCCTCCTCGCCGGCCCGGCCCGGGCGCAGGTCGACGCCCGGCTCCACCCGCCGGCGCCCAGCTTGTGCTTGCACGCCAGCGAAACTCAGGGAAAGTCGGCGGCGCTCCCCCTGTCCTGCGCCCGCGTCAGCCAGGCCCTGGACGCCATGTCGGAGCTCCGCCGGCCGGCGGTGGGCCTCGTCGAGTGCAGCTCGGACTTCGAGGTGGCGTGGCACGCCGCCGACCCGGCGCGCGCCCCCGACCGAATCAACCCCTATGCAGTGGCCGACAGCGACTTCGCGAAAGCGCCGGGACGGACCGCCACTCACGCCGGTCAGACCTCGTTATTCAAAGCGGCGTGGCCGAGCGGCGGGAGCGGCGGCCGGAGCTCCTCGCCCGCCATCCTGCATCTTCCTCTTCATTGCCAAACACAGATCCGGGGAAGGGCGTCGTGGGACACCAACGGCTCCCTCCAAGGGTCGCCCTCGGGGGGCAGCTCGCCGGAGGGGGTCCCGGACCACAACCGGGACGGCAGCAGTCCCACCGCCGAGGAGACGAACGGGATGGTCGTCCTCCGGAGCACGGACAGAGCGGTGTTTTCCGACCCATCGGAAACGGGGACCGCCCCGCAGAGCGCTTGGCCCGCTTGCACGTTCCTCAGCAGCATTGCGGACAAACGGGGACTGCCCGCGGCCCCGTGGGCCCTCTCAGGGGACGGATATAGAGGCGGCACATGTCCCGGTGAGGACAGGACAGAGCAGGCCTGTGAGTTGCAGGCCCCCGAAGAGAAGAGACCGCCGGGCTGGCTCGCCTCCGGTCCCCTCAGGTCCCCGCCACCTCACGGAGGGACGGCGGCCGAGGACGCGGCGCTGAAAGCCGAGGGACCCGACGGGCAGGGAGAGGATCAGATCATCGAGGTGGACGGGTGGTGCCACCTGCCCCGGGTGCCCGCCAGGACCGCCAGGCCCGCCGATAAGGCCGGGCAGAGCTTCTGGGGGCTCCCGGAGGCCGAGGTGCGCGTCTGGGGGGCGCAGATCCTGCTGGCGCTGGAGAGTCTGCATCAGCAAGGCATCCTGTGTCGGGACCTCAACCCCAGGAACGTTCTGCTCACCAGCAACGGTGAGTCCACCCCCCCTCAATGCTGCCCTCTGGAGGCAGAGGGCAGCACCTGCATGCTCAACAGTGACCAGAAAACAGCGTTAGGTTCATTGCCACTGATCAGTCATTCACTGGAAAAATAAAGTGGCTCAGTTGCTGTGTACTCAATACTGCATAGTTACGAGTAAGTGCTTCACAAGTATTTTCTAGTAAGTAGTTCACCACTACGAGCGTGAACTACTACTAGTTCACACCACTACTAGTAGTTACTCTACTAAGTAGCAAGTAGACTGAGAAAACAAAGCTAAAATTATAAGACTGAGGAAACACAGTATTACACTTTTAGTGCGTCAAAGGTCATTTTTTGTGTGTGTACTTTGTAATGCTGGTTCTTCAAAAAATTTGACAAGAAACATGAAAATCAACACTTATTTATGTTGATAACTCTATGTGTTCAAAACAGACTGATATTGTGGCATCAGGCAGAGACGCTGACTGAAACAATGTAAGAAGCGACCCCTCAGTCACGCTGCGGGCGTCTGCAGGATGTCACTGCACGATAAAAAGTGCAGTGTGACTGGAAACCACTTCACTTACATGACATGAATCAAAAACTCCAAAGTCAAATACGGTTGCTGCTCTTCGACTGGGTGAGACCGGGCAGATGGAGAAGCCCGTCGGGAGTTTGTCGTCTAAACCGGCATCATGTCCCCCCCCCCCCCCCCACAGGAAAGGTGTGTTTGACCTTTTTCAGCCAGTGGAGCGAGGTCCAATCGGAGATCAGCTCCAAAGCCATGGAGCAGATGTACTGCGCCCCAGGTAAGGCCCGCCGATCGCCCCGTGACGCCGCCCGGCCACCTCGCCGCTCACACTCGACCGCGTGTTGACAGAAATCGGCGGAGTGTCGCGGGTGACGGAGGCGTGCGACTGGTGGAGCCTCGGCGCGCTGCTGTTCGAGCTCCTCACGGGAATGGTGAGCCAAAGAGACACGACGTGCCTCCGTCCTACACCACCACCACCACCCCCCTCCCTCTCAGTCTGACCCCTCCGTACATGACCGCCGCACGTTTCTCTCCCGCAGCCGCTCTGGCAGCTCCATCCGGCGGGGATCCACTCGCACACGCAGCTGCTCATCCCCGACCACCTGAGCGCCGCGGCCGCGTCCCTGCTCACCGAGGTGCGGCCCCGACCCTCGCACGACCTGACCCGACCCCCCCCCCCCCCCCCCCCCCGGGGGGGGGGGGGGGGGGTCACCTAAATCTGTATTAACTTTTCTTGTTTTCTTCTGGTCTCGTCGCCGGGCCGCCAGCTGCTGCAGTTCGACGCCGGCTACCGCCTGGGCTCCGGAGGCGGCGGCGTGAGCGACATCAAGTGTCACCCCTTCTTCAGCAGCGTCTCGTGGAAAGCGCTGAGCTGCTAGCGGAGGGACACCTCGGGGGGGACACGGGACGCCCCCCCTCGGACGAGAGACGGGAGCGGACTGAGCCAGTTTTGGGGGGGGGGGGGGGGTTCACTCGCAGCTCTGTGCTTCCCGATTAAACAATAAATACAGCGGGTCCGGCGAGAAACGTGAAAACAAAGACTTCATCCTCCTGCAAATCCTCGTGTAACGCAAATATGCATTTTGAAGCGTTTTTTTAAAAAAATTAATCGGTTAAGGCGCATTCATGCATGAAACTGACACTACCTTTGCCTAAATTGTGACGATTTTTGGAAACTTTTTGGACAACCATTTACTGTAGAGAGACGATGATATTAGGCAATAAATTATTACATCATCCCCGAAGTCTCCGGATGCTTTCCTTCCTGCGCATGAGCTTTCCTGGACCACCTGGACCACCTCCGCTCGCCACAGCCGCTGGAAACACACACTGAAAAACTTCAGAAACAGAATCGGCAGTCGAGTAATGCAGCTTTTATTTTTTTAAAACACTTTTTTTCTTTTTCTTAAATAGTCTTTCTTACACACCCAAAAGAGAATTTTCCTCATATTTTGAGAAACAGATGGCAGACAATTCAGACCGTGGACAATTTGGAACATAGCATAGTGTTTCTTCGTTTTTCGAGCCCAATCTGTGTGTGTGTGTGTGTGTGCGTGTGCTCATTGTTCTTCTCTCAAACAAAAGAATTAAACAATACGGAGGGTTGTTGTTTTTTCCCCCCTTCCTCTCTATCGTTGCCATTCCTCTCACGATACGTGGAAAACTTTTCATTTGTATGTAGAAAACGACGTATGGCGCACAAGTTATAGAAGATCCTTTCTTTTGATCTAGAGACCAGCACCAGAAACCCCAGACCCCCTCCTCGCTCGACAGCTCCAAACCTTCACCCACCGGCCGCCTCACAAATGTCCATTGCACGAGCCAACTGTTTTTTTTCTCTCTCTTTGTTTTCCTACTTAGCCAAAAACAAAACGATACAATAACTGCAGTTACGGTAATGTTCATCGAGTGAGCACAGCCACTGTTTTTTCGTGGAGGGTGGTCTTTGTTTGGTTGGGCCTGGCGTTGACGGGTGGGGTTGTTTGTTTTGTTGTTTATTTTACATGTCGATCAGCAGCACCCTGGGGTCCTCCACCACCGACTTGATCTTGCGCAGGAAAGTCACGGCCTCTCTTCCGTCGATCAGGCGGTGGTCGTACGTCAGGGCGACGTACATCATGGGACGGATCTCCACCTGAACCAGCAGGGGGCGACGAAAAACCCGTTCAATCGTTTACAAATCATGATTCATGATAAACAAAACGACTGAAAAGACAACGAAAATTGTGAAAATTCAACTAAAAGCTTCTGGATAATTGACGTCGTGTGTGTGTGTGTGTGTGTGTGTGTGTGTGTGTGTGTGTGTGTGTGTGTGTGTGTGTGTGTGTGTGTGTG
>JASSRZ010000050.1:2039547-2051898 GCA_032164315.1 Malacoctenus gilli | reverse complement strand
GGAGGGGGTGTGTGTGTTGTGCCCCCTCCAGAGTAAACAGTAGGTGCGGCATAAAAAGTGCAAAGAGAGCCGAGGAGTCCCCTCGTCCAAAGCCGCCGCGCTGTTTTATGGCTCGCGACACAGTGCAGCGAGGGGTAGCAGCGGGCGATCTCGGGTGTCATCTCTTCAAAGAAGGGGGCGAGGGGCGAGGGGAGGAGGAGGAGGAGGGGGGGGGGGCTTTTGGCCAAGGCGGCTGGCATTTGTGCACGGATTAGCGCAGGCCTGAAGGTGGGGGCTGGGGCCAGCTGACCTCGGGCTCTTCTTTCTCTCCAAAAACAATAATAATCCCCCTCCGAGCACACTCCTACAAAAGGGCCTGTCTTCACTCACTTTGTGTGGCCGCCCGTGGTCGGGGGAAGGGGGGGGGGCCTTATTTTGAGTCCCTCACCTGTTCTGGGTGTCTCTCCCTGGGGAAAGTGTCAGGATGTCTGGGATGGTTGGCAATGCCAAGGGGGGCTTAGGCGGACCCTATTTTAGCTGGGAAAATCAGAAGGCCACATGGCAAGGCGTGGTGAACCTTGCCTTTCAAGGAGGCCGCCCCGCTAAACTGCCGTCAGCACTATTTCCAAAGGAGCCCCGGTGCCAGCGCTGCGTGCTTGTAAGTGTGTCGCAGCATTTTTAATCGCGAGTGGTGATGAGCGAGGGTAGCGGAAAAATTGTCACGCACGCCCCCCCCACCCCCCCCACCCCCTTCTTCATCTGCTGACCCCTGAGGCTGCCGTCCTGACACTGCCGTCACATACTCCATTTACAGGTTAGCTACACTTTCCCTGCCGCGCTGACACCGGCGCTCCTCCTGCTAATTGAAACGACTGAACGACACTTAAACCCGCACTCCAGACTCCGAGCGACCGTATTCTTTTGCGGCGCCGAGTCCTCCGGGCTCCTTGTTTTATCGGCATTGCAGCATTTATTACCGCGGGCTTTATTTATCCGGTGGGAATGCGCCGTATGGGACACGCGGGATATTTCGCCGGCGCGCTCCGTGGACATGTCCTGCCGCGCATGTGACTGCGACTGGCCTGCCGAGGTTATTCTTTGTATGCCAGACGCTCCGACAATGAGAGGTGGCTTGTATATCACAGCGGACACACTCCGCATGCAGCTTTGGCAGGAAACGTCCATGACGGTCACACACACACACCTTCTGCTCTCACGCAGGTTGCTATAACAAGGACAATGGACCTAGTTTCATTGTCCTGAATGCTGCAGGGGTTCGGATGACGTACACGTCTTGAAACAATTTGAATTCAGCAAAGGGCTACTTTTTTAAATATATATGAAGTGAAAAAAATAACACTTTACATATTATTTATCTCTGACCACTTAGTTGCACGTCAGACTGTGAGAACAAAGGATGGAGCAGAGCGATGTCGTGTGCAAAGCCTCCAAAAAATGAGTTAGCGCGCCGCCGAAGCAATTCAAGTCATCAGTATCAGTTCGATGCTGAACATGGAGCAGCAGCAGCAGCGACTCCTGATATCTTCTTCACCATTTCACCACTTGCCTTCAACGATTCACTCATCCAAAGACAAACATGGAGCTGAACAACTGTCCCACTGATATGGGATAAATTGTGGGCATCAATTTGAAAACCACAAGTAATTAAATTATTTTTCTAATCAAGTCAGACAATTGAAATGCATTTATTATATTACAATAGCTTGCAAATCTCAGACTTTCAGTGATCTTATAACTTGCAAAAAAACCCCGCATTTTTGAATGGGTGAATTCTTTCCTTCTGGGACATTTTTTCCGAAATGATTCTGAAGCATGCAATGAAACGCACCCGTTTACACACTCTGTCACTGCGTAAAACTCAAGCACTGTCCAGCCCTCCCTGCATGGGAGGACGAGTGTGTGAGCGGGGGAGCGAGCGAGCGAGGGAGGGAGGAAGTGAGCGCAGAGAGCAACTGCCACTGAATGATGTCAGTGTAATCTCTCAATACTATCTTGTCCTCTCTCTTGCTCTAAGCTCTGATCCGTTTCCATTGATCAGAGGAAAAACCTGTTGCCCCTGACATTTGATTCTTCTATTGATCACTTCCTCCTTTATACAGTCGAGGGGAAAGTACAGCGGCGCAACACGGGCTCCAGAGCGGCCTCCCGTAATCGCACGGCGGATCTTTACGGAGCATTTTCCTCATACCTCCGACGGCGCTCTCCGTCACTGCCGTGGCTTCTGTGGTCGACCGCCAAACGCCACGTCACGGGAGCTCTTTCATAGAAAGAGTTCACGTAGAACCGGTACACATTTTCCCTGAGATTTGCTTTTCTGCATTCTGATTCGAGACATGAATGTGTTTAAACCTGCGCTTCTTTGGAGCGCCGCGCTGCACCAAAGTTATAATTAGGTGATGTTTCCATTGAGACACAATGTGACCTTTCTGCAGTAATGAAAGTAAGTGGCAACCTCAGTCACATGAGCAGTGGCCATCTCCACATCCTGAGCCCGAGCGCGGCGTTGAGCCGCAGGCTTCGTGAGGCTTACGGCGCGCACGGACCACGTGCGCCCCTCTTTCCATTCAGTCTTGCCGGCACTTTAAAAAGGCGCCGGACCCCACGACGGCGCTTGGTGCGAAAATCTACTTCCCATCTCTCTCTCTCTCTTTCTATCTCGAATGTGGCAAAACGCGCTGGATGATTTGGACCGCGACTTCAGGGGGGGGATCGACGATAACGCCGGTGGAGAGACTTTAATCAGACGCTGACAAAAGCTGCGGCGCGGCGACAGCGGCCGCTATGTAAAAGAGAGGAGTCATTCTCGGCGCTCCGATGTGCTGAACACACAGAAGGGTGCATTAGAAAAACCTTCGGGCTTAGCCCCAGTCTGCACATTTGGAGTTTTCACGCTTCCTTTTCACTCTGACCCGACACTGGTCATTCATTTATAGCCGCGGCTCCATATTTTTGTAGTCTCTTATTCTCCGAGATGATATATTGGCATAAATTTTTCATCAGATAGTAATGCGATTACTCTGTCTTTCTGGCACTGAGGCTTTATCTGGCTGCACGCAGTCCAGGGGATTCTGTTACTGTGCGAGGATCCATACAGGCGAGGACTCTGGCTTCAGGTGGCCACTGGATATATATGTATCTATAAATCCGACGCTCCGAAGGGAGAATAATGGGAGGAATAAAAGGTTGAAGACGCATATTTCACAGAGTTTGACAAAAAAACTTCAAGCCGAAGGTTCGTTCTTTTTTTTTTTTTTTTTACTGAATTGAACTTATTCGAGTTTCTACTCGGCAGAGTAATTTCACGATGACAGTTCACACAGCACGAGTCCCACACGACACACGGTAATCAGGGCTTTAAAGTCAAATAAAAGGATTAAAAAGAAACAAAACTAAACAGTAACATAATCTCTGAGCCAGATACTTTTCATTATTCATATGTCGGGCCTCCGTCGAAACGAGCGATAAGAAGATACTGAGAGCGAGGCAGGTCAATATGGGACCATTAATGCAGAGAGGGTTTGGAAGCTGAGGGGGGCACAGATAGCAGAGCGGGCCAGAGGGGTTACAAACTTAAAATCCCCCCCAAAAATTCCAAGCCAGAATTCCAATTGCTTCGATTTTAAAAGGCTCCTGCTTAAGCAGGAAGGTAACATTGCATGTTTCTACTTCCGTTTGGCTTCGCTGTGTAAGGTTTTGGTGGACCAACGTCTTTCACAAGGAGGAAAAAAACCAAGTGGGTTACAGGGACAGGGACAAGGGGCAGTGGCTAGGTGCCTCCTCTCTGGGAGCAGCCATGGTTAGGGGTCCCCGGGGGGGGCTCCGTCAGCAGTCAGAGAGGGGAGGAGGGGAAAAGAGAAAAACCCCAGCCAGACGAATCCATAGGAAGCATGTTTAATTGTCACTGAATTCCCTGCTGGCGTGACTTTAAAAAACCATCCGCAGGAAGCGAGCTGAGATGTTCGGAAAACATTTAGTGGATCAATATGCCGGGGAGAGCTGAGAGCGTGGCGGGCGCGTGCTCAGGGACCCGACCCCAGCCTCTCCAGGTGGAATACGGTTACATTTCTATTACTCAGACGGCGGGATCAACCTATTCAGCATATTTCTGTCCCCAGCTCAACTGCACATTATTTACTGCTGTGTAGCTAGGGGGAGGACAGGGCGAGGGGGGGTGGGTTGGGGGGGGGGGGGCTGTAAGTGTTGTGTTGGCCCAGCTGGTCATATGCGCCTCCGACTGTGGCCTCGTGTGAGAAAAACACTGTGGGACTGAACTGCACGACCACGACCACAGCGAGTAGAGCACCAGAGTTCGTTGAATACTTGATATGTATGAATGGGGGGTGGGAGGGGCGGGGGGGATGCAGGGAAAGCGAGGCGTCCTTACCTTCCTTGAGCATGCCCACTTTGAGGCATTTCATGAAGCGACAAGCCTGACAGGACTTGCGTCTCCGTTTTGTGATCTCACATTCGTTTGTGGCAGGACAGCTGTATTCTATGTTTCCTGCGAGGGAGAAACAGAAGGGGGGGGGGGGGGCGAACAATCAGATTAAACAGGTACTGAACTTCACATCACATATGAACATACACAGACAGAGCCAAGCTGATGCAAGTCTGGGCGGCTGTATGCGTTTATTCAAAGAGGATCCTCGATTTTGTCCAATTGATTCATCTCCGAGATAAACGTGCATATAAGACACATTCGGACCAGATTTACTGCTGTTTGATCCGCAACTTGACACCATACATAATTTTGGTTCATCTGTGTTGTAAAAAACATAAACACGGGGGGTTGGCTTGCAAGGGGGGGGGGGAGGGAGGGCGGGGCAGCTGAAATAGTCCTTGAGGACCGTTCAGTGGCTGCCACTCTGGTCGAACACTAAATTGGCCTCATTAATTCCGCGTGTGTCCCCTCCGGGGTCCGGGTGCACGCCACCCTCCCCCCCCCGCCACTGCCTCAATAGCAGGGCCCGCAGAGCCACACACGCTGACCCACCCCCCCCCACCCCCCATCCCCGCCCCTGCCTCACGACCACTTTACATAATACTCCTGCAGACCCAAACCTGTTGTTACCACTGTAGCCATTGTTGACTATTTACATAGTGCACAGGCAAGAGGCCTGATGCATTATTCAGCTGCAGCAGCAGCAGCGTCTGATTCCAGGACGGCACAATGAAAAAAGAGTTTTGGTGGCTGCACAATAAAAGCGCCGGTTCTGCTCTCCTCTAGCATTAGCGGCAGGAAAAAAGGGGGGCAGGAGACGCGCGGCCCGCTCCCCCCCTGCGTTTTCGCGGCGTTCGGAGGGGGGGGGTTTCAATAAAGGGTTCCAGCATAATGGCTGCCTCCAGCTTTCGAATGACCCTCTTCTCGCCCGGGCTTTTTCAGCTTCAGCGCTTTTGACATTGATATCACTCGCAAACTTTTACTTTGACACCGTTGTCTCGATCCTTTTCTCGTTCAAGTGCTGCGTGCTGTCAGACGGTGGGACGGCCTCGCTTCACCACGGAGCATTGACTTCGAGAATGAACGCGCAGCTTTGGCCCAAACGTTGGCGCTTTCCCCGTCATGTCGGTTATTACGCGTGCACATTAGCAATCCAGCCCGACGTCCTGCCCCACGCTGGTGACCCTCTGCCCACATTCCTGTACGGAAAGCTGCGTAATATTCCGCCGGCGTTCCTTCGCCAGCCCCTCCAACAGCCTCTGACAACTTATGCAATTATGTTAACATTATTGGACAGATCAAGTGGAGGGTCCCAAGATGTTCTAAATAATTAGAAATTCCTCCTTATATCTGGGTTAGAAATCATTATGCTAATTCTCCTCATCTCTTTGGGACTGGGGTAAATAAAGGTGTGAGGGAAGTGGCTGATGAGCTCTGATTGTCTCCCCCCCCTCCCCCCCCCCATCTGTTTTTCTCTGTTGTCATGGCAAGAATCAGACCATAATAATCCCAGAATCCATTTCCCATAAGCTGCCAGGAGGCAATCAGTGCCACCCTGCACGGGAGTTATTTCGTTTTTGTTTGCGTTTCCATTAGAAACAAACCAATCAGTGAGTTTGGATGTGAAGGCCTGTGTTTATCCGCCTTTATTTACCTCCCTCAGATAAGTGAAAGTTCGCCGCAAATTGCCACAACACGCGGACGCCCTGCTGCAGTTTCACAGCCCGCAGCGGCCCCCGATCCTTTGTGACGACGGTTCGCTCGGTGAGGTTCTACGCCCCCCCCCCTCCTCCTCAGCCTCCTCTTTCTCTCTCCCCTCTCTCTTCCGCTGCCAAGGACGCGTCCACAGACCGCACCTGGCGGCTAACTTCGTTAGCCCCTTCGATATCGCACTCTCCAAAAACAAACGCGAGCATACGCTCCCACGCCGCAAGCGCTACTGTGCCCACCTGTCCCGGCCGGGGGGGGAGGGGGGGGGGCATGGCTCTGATGTTCTGTCAGAGGGGGCTTCTCGGAGCTCAATAAAGAGTGAGGCCTGGATTAACCAATTTTTTGCATCCCAACATGTGGCTTATATTTAGAGCAGGCGATGCCGCGGTGTCAGTATTCATGGAGCCCTGCTGGAGGCCCACCTCAGGACACATCCGACGGAAAAAAAAAGCCCACTCGGCTCTTCGACCTCTTCTAGGCCGACATCACACTGCAGCTCGATCTGATTGGACGTGTGATTTTGAAGCGAACACATTTGTACCTGCCAGTGCACATAGTTCCGAGATCACTCGCTAATTCTAGAAGATCGATGTCAAAACGTACATTTTTTAAAAATCTCGTTTCGTCCCGATTTGTTAACATGAGCCAATCATCGCCTCTGCTTGAATCTCTGTAGCAACGTTCATTTATTGTTTCTTCCTCACCTTGATGTTCATCTATCGCACAACACTGAAGTCATCAACGTTCTAATGAGGCGAGCGTATCGAATGGAAAGTTCTTCCCCGCGCACCGGCCGCTTCCAGCAGCAGCAGCAGCAGCAGCAGCGTTTAGCTGAGCAGCTGCTGCTCGCCTGGTATCTGTTGCTTGATTTTGGTGGTTTGGTGCATCTGACTTGTGACCTGCTGCCACCAGGTGTTGCGTCGTGTTGACTTGAAACGCATGCTCATCAAATAAATGACACTTTGGAACAGGAAAACAAACAGCAAAACCAGGAAGATATAAAAACTCCCAAGAGGCCACAAAAATGTATATTTGCTTAATTTCATGAATAGGGGCTTTTTTTTATTGCGAGTAGTGTTTTATTTTTGTGGTTAGACGATGTGTTTCGGAGCTTTATTGTCGTAACACAGCAGACGGAGCCAATCAAATAAAACGCGGCGTTGACACCGAAAAGGAGAGAGCGCCGGAGTTTTTCTTCCTCACTGGCTTCTAACCTCGACTACGCCGTGAAGGAGGTCCAGAAAATACTCGTGACGGGCGGTCTGACGGTACGGCGAGTTTCATTTTCAAAAGCGAAGCGCGCTGACCGACGGCCCCTTTCACCCCGAGGCCACGCTCGGGCTTCTCGCCGCCGCAGGAAGGGGTTATGGTATGGTTACCAATAACATTACAGAGTGAAGGGAGAAGAAAAAGATTTCCCTCCTTCTTCTCTTGATAAGTATCTGTCTCAATCTATTTTATGGCTTTTCAGGACCCATGCCAGGGCACAGAGGGGGAAAGTCAGGTCTTGTAAGTAAATTACAGGAAAATGGCAGGTATTTCTCATCAAAATCTAAACTGACTTTTACAGGCTTACTGTCAAGGTCTATTACTTCATATAAAAAGGGGCCACGGAGTTCACTTGGTTTTCGAGTAATTCTACACCTGAGTTCAAAATGGGAAGAAAACAGGGTTCAATACGACATCCGTGTTTCTGATTGGTGGGGCATGAGAGGTGTGGGGATGGTGGGGGTAGGGGGGGTGATCAGGGCGCAATGAGAGCGGGACTCCCTCCGGGATGGATGGAGATCCGGGTTGACATTCATTTGGATTCGGCCTTGACTAATGCAACTATCTCCACATAGGAGTTCAAGGGGGGCTTTTCACTGGATGAATGGGCGACACAAGATGGATTCGCCGTCCGCTTTTGTTGAAAAGCTGGAGACATTAGGAGGAGGAGGGTAGGAGGAGGAGGAGGAGGAGGTGGAGGAGGAGGAGGCGGAGGCCGGACGGGAAGTGAAGCCGATTCGAAGATAACAGCGGCATACGTGGGCGAATTCACAAGCGCTGTAAAAATGCGTTTGGACCCACTCTAATATGCCCGAAAAACTAATTTGCGATTTAGAGCGAGTCATCGCGTGGCAATAAACGCACAAGGTGAATACAAGGTGATAAGGGAAATGTAATGTACATGCTTAACATCAACTTAGCGTGTTTGCCCTAAGTGTTATAGAACAATGTGATAAAGGGCTGGAAAAGACAGCTCCTTTGTTTTCCTCTCATTAGAGAGGGCCGTCTCACACTCCACCCTTGACTGCCTCGTTATTCCTTTAATTAATCAGTTCTCATCAACAGCAGCCTCTCCTCCTTTTCAAGGGCTCTACATCCCGCTATTTACTGCCTCCATTTTCCGCCGGCAAACCCCCGCGTGTGAGTTTCTTTTATCATTTCGGGAGGCTTTCACCCCCCCCCCCCCCCAAAAAAAGTCCCCGTGTCCTCCTGCATCTCTGCCTGGGACCCCTGTCTGATTATTATGCCATTAAGCCTCCCCCCCCTCCTCTCCCCTGAAAGAGCAGCAGGGTCCCTCTCCAATCTAAAGAAGTCCTGGGTTTTTTTCCCCTCTCCTTTCCCTGAAATTACCCGGCGACGCGTGCCTGAGTTTCTAATTGGCATGCCCGTCCCTGGAGACGGCCCCCTCCCTTCTTCCTAATGAAAAGCCTCGGCCTTAATTACACTTTCCAAACGCTGATTGTTATTGACAAAACTCCTGTGGCTCGGACAAACGACGGCAGATTAGCTCCATTACAGGCAGCCCTCCAAGAAGAGAAAGAGAGGGATTTCGAATCGACAATGCAAAGCGAGGGGGGAAAAGAGGAGCTTTCAGTCTTTTTTCCCCTCCATGTACCTTGCTCTTAATTGTTTCGGCCGTTGCTCCACTTAAGACGTCTCTTTCTTTCCCTGATGCCTCTTTTCTGCTCCATTGTGTTGCCATCGGTGTACTTTTAGCGAGGCCACAAAAGCCTCGTTATGTTACTTGAGAGAGAAATGTTCATCTTTTGTCAATAGACCGGATTGCTGATGGCAGCATGGGTAAACAGGCGGATTTGGCCTAATGCTTTTGTTTGCCCGCAAAAGGTACATAGACTGTCTAAAGCTGATAGGGCTATAAGGTCCAAAATCAACACCTCGCATCAAGACAGACGGCCTGCTGTCCATGTAATGCCTGCAATCATTTGCTGATGAAAATCTACTCAAAGCAATGGATGAGCCGTGCCCCACTCGTCGGGTTAAAAGATCACGTTTCTATTTTCTTCCACTCTTAATCATTTTGTTTTTGCGAAATCCACCCCATCCCACCCCCCACCTTTTGGCTCCTTTTACCTATTTTATCTACTTTTTCCATTGCATGTTTTCCACCGCTAAGCCGGCAGAGCTTAGTCGTCCTGGGCAGCTGTGCCTGTTGTGCTGATTTTTTTCCTTTTTTTTTCCCAGGCTCAACAATATCTTGGTTCTCCTGATTAATCTGGAGCAGAGCGCACAGTCTCACAGTGGGGGGGCCTTTCATTGCCTCTCTAATGAGAAGCTGTGATGCATCAAGCCGTCCAGATAGCCAAATCGCACCCTCGTCCCCAGGCATGCCACACACACACACACGCACGCACACACGAATAATAGAGCATGTTCTCTGTCTGAGACCCCCCCTAATGCCCCCTCAGCATCTGGGCTGGGGAAACACCCTGAATCGGACCTCTGACTGATGATGGTGCATCCTCCACCGCGCTTCACCCGCTGGTGACGGATGATGTCAACGTAATCCCGCGAGTTTTCTATGGGTCAAAATAGTCATCGGGCGCCGAAATTCAAAAGCGACTCAAAAATACAAAAAAACAGATTCACAACTGTTTAAATCGAGCATGTGCGTTTTTAACTGTGTGTTCCAGCAGCTCCATATCGCACATTTAAATGTCTTAAATACACCTTTTTTTTTCCTGGGGGCTGCAGGTCTCTGGAGGTAGAGAAAGCATCTTCCACACTCCAGTGATTCTTTTACATAGTGAATTGCTCGGACTGAGTATGTTTCAGTGTTGTTGCGAGGCCAAAGGTGTCTTGTCGGGAGGGTGTTTCTGTGTCTAGTGATGCGGTGACATGGGATGCAATAACTTGTAGTGAGTGTTTGTCGAGGTGGGGGTAGGTGGGGGGGGGTGTGAAAGGAGAAAAATACCTTGTATTGTCCTTTTAAAAAAGGCTTTGCAGGCCTCACAAGAGGCTACCCCATAGTGATACCCCGAGGCTATATCTCCACAGACCAGGCACAGCCTCTTGGGGAGGGAGTTCAACATGTATTCGCACTTTATGGACGAGTCCTCCATGATGGTGCTGGAGCAGTCGTCGTAGCGCTTGCGGCAGGAGCCCGCCCCGAGCCCGCCGGGGGTGAACATGGGTGGAGAGTCCAGGCCGTTCGAGTGGCTGTTCATGGCGCTGACATAGCCGCCGCTGGCGTCCGAGTTGCCGCTGGGGCTGTGGTGGCTGACCGTGTCGATGACCGAGGAGGGGCTGGATGGCTCCGTCTTGATGTAGGACCCGCAGCTGGACGGTAGATGCCGGTCATCAGCGGCCATTCTATTCAGCAGCCTGTGTGTGGGGGAGGGGGGGGGAGAGGGGGAGGAGGAGAAAAGGAAGATCATTAGCAAAAGCCTTCAAAAGGGAAGTAAGCACACCAAAAAAATCCATGAAACAGTGAAGTTAAATGAGCAAAATCTTAAGAAAAATTTATTTCCACATTGAAATTAAAAAAAGGAACAGTGGGACTCAATCGATCAATATTTTTTAATTTATTTTTTTAAAGCCTGATTATAATTATTAGAATATCAATTGCTGTTCTGAATTTAGCAGAAGAAACTTCCTTTATTTAATTGAGACAAAATGAAGTGATAGTGAATGCTCGTTCTTTTTTGCAGCAGCTCTCATCTACACTCACAGGTGGTGTAATCTTTGTTATACTTAACATTTAACACTCTCCTTTTATACAACTATAGAGCTCGGCCAGTGCTGGGTTTTTTTTGGTTAAAAATCACATTTTTAAACAAACTGTGAGAGAAAAAGAGCCTGTATAATTGCATTTGAAAGTTCTTCGACTGTCCTGTAGCCTGGGTCTTTTCGGTAGTCTATTCTTTGTGCTGTGTCCTAATATTCCCCATAAACCAGTGAACCAAGGGGAGGATACTAAGTGCTTCATTAGCCACACACTACGGCAGCTGTGAAAGCGCTTCAGAGGACAAACACACAGCCACACACACACACACACACAGAGCCACACACAGCTGCATACGTCCACACACAAAGCAAACACACAGACAGAAAGACAGGACAGTGACGGGGAATGGGAGGTGGGGAGAGGGAGAGAGCACTCAAATAACGACACACAAGTGCGCACGCGCACACACGTACACACGCGTGCGCATACACACAGAGGCAGCATGTCGGGACAGGGGCATCTCTATAGTTTAGAGAGCACCGTGGACCTTGGCTTGTCTCCTTGAGTCAGCAGTCAACCAAAAGGAAACATGATGGCAAGATATTGACTTTTTCACTGTCTGCCTAATAACTGTATTTTGGAGTACATGCAATCTGATGCTGTAACGTGTGCAGGCTAAAGTGCAGCCTTTTGGCTGCGGCCACAAAATGCACTCTGAAGCCTTCCTCGCCCGTATAAATCTATTTCAGTCCTGCTCTGTAACCTTTAACTTCAAATTGCACTGAGGGAACAACGGAGGGGGGGAGGGGGACAGGGGGGGGGGTACTTAGCTTGGGACATGCTCAACTCATTTTCACCACCGTGCAGACGGAGGGAATTGAAGGGGTGAAGCGGTAGCGGAGATGAATAACTCAAAGTGGCGGGGATGCCGCGCAGACACGGTAACCTCTCGGGGTCAAGGCGAGGTCGCACACTAACATACACACACACCCTTTTGCATTAGGTACTGTGGAAAGGGTGAAAGGTCGCCTGCACTTGCCTGCATTAACAAAATTGAGCCTTGCATGGCTTATGCAAATGTAGATACAGGGGTTTCCGGTGAGTGGCAGCTTGACAGCCCAAGTTGTGCCTTCGCACATTAGCTCCATTAGCATATTGCCAACTAATGGTAATGTTTACATATTTGACATGTCAGTTTACCATCAGCACAGGGAGAAACGGGGGGGGGGGGGGGGGGGGTTGTTAA
>JASSRZ010000050.1:2020133-2031921 GCA_032164315.1 Malacoctenus gilli | reverse complement strand
GTGTGTGTGTGTGTGTGTGTGTGTGTGTGTGTGTGTGTGTGTGTGTGTGTGTGTGTGTGTGTGTGTGTGTAAATGAAGAGGAGCCCTTCAACGTTGGAGCAACAGGAAGAAGTGCTGACGCACCGTGTCAGTGATAGCACTCTGCTGCCACAAGGGCATGAGAGCCCACATAGGCTAGCATTATCCTTCTAGGCTAATGGACCTGGTTATTTTTAAACAGATTCGCACACTGCGGTGGAGGTATCCAAGGTTACAGTGGACGACAAATCACGAGGAGCGCGGCAGTGCGGGGGGGGGGGGGTCTGCGATTTCTGCGTGGGTGCATGTTTTTGGACGAAGCAAAGACGCGCGGCGGGTAAACACGCAGAGGTGGACGGGGCCAAATGGGACACTTGCGTCTAAGACACTGCGTGCTAGGGCCCTGTCTTTTGGTCACGTGCAGTGAAGTGTTGGTAAAGTGATGCGGGAGAGAAAAACAAAAATATTGCTCAATGTACGGTGATTTTTTTGAAACAAATACGTAAAATAAACTTCGACTTAAAAGAGACTTTGCCGTCAAACAAAAGCGGAGCCTGATTTCTTTGATTCAAAGTCTTTGTGCGTCTGCACGAACAGCTATGAACCCGGATACCTTTGGAGCTACACAAGAGCGAACATCCACAGACTGCCAATACACTCTGCATCCACATTTGGCCTGGAGAGGGACAACATGCTGCCCCCCCCACGCACACACTCAGCCTGAGCTGAGTGACATATTTACAGTGAAAGTAATGATACTAGATACCAGAAATGAGAGGGCTCCAGCGTGGCCAGTGGACTCAGGAATCTCTCTAATGAATTGGACAACAAAGCCCTGTTGGTACAAGGAAGAAGCATTTAGAATGGGGAAAAAACAGTGAACTGAAGCACATCAAGTTGTTGCTAGAAAGCCACACATCCCAGCGCCGCCTGAACGCCCCCCGGGAGACGAGGAGGGCGGGAGCGGGACAGGTGGGTGAGCAGGGCGGCGCGCTGCAGCCACAGAGGCCACCGGCTCCTGGCTCGTAGCGGGGTGGCCGTTTTCGGCCAGGAGCCTCTTCTGGTAATGTATTCTGAAACCAAATTACCGTAAGCTGATCCCATCTGGATAGTGTCTGTGCACGGCTGCTTTGGTTACCCACCACTGCCTCTAGCCCGCGATAGCATCTCCATGAAGACAGCAAAAATCTGATTAACCCAATAACAATGAAACACTTGGTCAAAGAGCAAAGAGCTTTTAACTTAAGATACACTAATGCAATTCCCTCGCCTTGTTTTCTGAAACCTAATAAGGATCACGTGGGCCGACTGCTCGAGACGGGTGTTTGCAGGCTCTAATGCAGCGAGCTGGGAATGAAGTCAAACAAATTGAAATCTAATTCATCACTGTGTGCTAACTTCTTTGTGCTCCTCGAAAAATACATTAAAAAGCTCTTATTTCATGAGGGGAAATTGGAGAGCCTTGTTAGTTTATTGCAGCGGCTCTGCACCGGGCTTAACAAAAGCATCGGGTGTTGATGGAACATTTAGAAGCACAAAGAAGTCACATCTCAATTCAGTGCCGCTCAGATCTGTGTGTGTGTGTGTGGGGGGGGTTTCTTTTTTCCAGGCCAGAACAGCGGAGCTCCTGCTGGCCAGCGACAGCCGCAGCTGACTGTTCTTTTTTTGTTTTGTTTTCAGATGGTGTGAACGGCCACGGCCAGCAAAACGAGAAGAAAAAAAAGCCCGTCACACTCGTGGAGTGAGTGACCTCAATCACCGCGAGTGACATTCAGGCTTCAACAAGTCCAGCGAAAGTTCAGGAAGGCAACAATGAGTTACGCCTCACAGTCAGGGCACTTAAAAAAAAAAAAAGAGAGAGAAAAGAACTGGCTCTTGATTGTGACACAGCTCAATAAACAGCTCACTTCTCTGTTTCACTCCCTCAGATCAGTGCAGGTGTGTGCGACCGTCGTTCCACTGCAATGTTGGGCTAATCACATACGTCCCACTGATCCTCTCAGCCAAGCGCTGTGGCACATCCAGCCCTCAGTGAGGAGCTGCACATCCCTCTGTGCGACGAGCGGCGGAGCCTCACAGCTGAACACGAACGAACAACACTCAGTGCAGCGCTGCACACGTCGCAACTACACACTCTCAGCAGGAAGACGAGGCGTCAGGAAATCACTCCCGCCAAGGCAGAAGGCACGATTTTTTTTGGTTTACCAGTTTAAAAAAAAATAAACGAAAAAGGATTTTATTTTGATAGGAGTTCTTTGGCACAAGCAGAGTCAACAACTTGTAGAATAAACTGCTGTTTAGGGTTTATCAAAGTCATTTTTAATTCACAATTAATAGACTGAAATGTTGTATTGATGTCCAGCAAATATGAGATAAACTGAGGTGGAAAATAACACCCTTCCCTAATCTTGTCAAGTATGAATTGTAATTTTTTTATTATTACCCAGTAATTAAAGCTCAGTTTTACAAAATCTTTAACAACTGATTAATTTACTATCAATGTAAGCTGAAGAAAATGAGCCACCACAGAAAAGAACATTTTTATTTTCCGAGGACAAATTTCACGACCGTTTTTGTCACAGTTCATCTATTTACTGGAATTTAGGCTGTGATAATGTAAACCTTTGAGGAGCAATATGTGAGGACCAGTGCGACACGTTTACCTGAATGAGGCAGAGAGGAGTTTCAAAGAAATCAACACTTTCATCAGAACAGAGAAAAAAGGTTCATCTTTCATTTTGTACATTAATCACTACAAAAATTGGTAACAATCTACGACATGGGGGAGAAATTAGGAGGAATATCCAGAAACACACAGTAAAGCGTCCACATATGAAGTGAGGAGGTGTGAAGATCATTTAAAAAAAAACAACTGATGGAATAAAACTGGAGTTGCTCTCTACCACAGAAAAACGAATGGAAGCTTGACAGAAACATTTACTTCGAATCTGTTGTTGAAAGGAATTTGATTTAAAAGGTGCAAAAAAATGAGGTTGTTTCATTCATCTTTAAAGTAAAAGATTTAAGCAAACTGCATGCAAGATTTTATTTTAGATTCTACTGAATTTATTGTGCATTCCGTGCAAAACGTCTGAGTTATTGTAAAATAAAAAAATCTATTGACCAATGCAGAACAGCTTTCACTTCAACAGAAATAATCCCCCTAATTTTACATTCACTGCTAATTTGGGACAAATTCTTTCAGTGCATGTGTTGCTTTATATTTTTCGCAAATTAAAAACACAAAGTTTACTTGCAATGAAACTGAATGATGGAAAAACAGAGTGGTCTCACACAAAAACACACTGTTCGACATGAAGCAGGAGAATGTACTTTGTCATTTTTATTAGTTATCCAAAACCAGACGGCCAAATGGGGGTTTCCACCCCCCCCAAAAGCACTGATGTGTTAAAATCGCCTGACCAGTTGTTTTCACAAAACACTACGTCTCAATTTTATGCATTTGTGAACTGTAAACGGTCAAAACATATTAAAATCTGCTTAAAATGAAGCGTTTTTCAGAGGCCTGATGTTCAAGTATTTTTTTATGCATTGTCTGTAATTTGTTGCTAATAAAATGCAAGAAAAACAAATAGTATTTCATGAATTTCCTGAAATAAACTCCTATCACCGGCTAAATTTTTCCGCCAGCTTGAGGTCGTTTGGTTTACAATTATAAAGCGAATGACGCGTGGATGACCAGAGTTCCACGGTGCAGGTGCAGCCAGCTCGGACAGTCCCAGCAGCCAGGACCTGTTCCAGGGAGCAGCTCGCCTGGCGCGCGGCTGACTGGGAGCGACCGAGCAGCTCACCCGGGGGGGGGTTACAGGGGTCCTTTCAGTCCTCCCTCTCTGGCTACAGATACATATTACGGCATGTAATTTATCCTCCCCAGTTCCACGGATTCACATTAATCTCATCTCCTTGAAATATTATTCTCATTCTCCCTGGGCGGCCGGATCAGGGAACAAAGCCATCAGCAAACAGGCTCCTAACACGACCAGACAGGTACCCCAAATTCTTTTGGGGCGGAAAAAACACACTCTTTGCAGAGGGGCAACTTTAATCGATCCGTCGTGCTCTGTATTGTACTTAATAAAGATCTGCATGCATGAAGAGCTCTCACAATAAATCCTCTCACTCACACACATCGGTCCTGTTGCTCGAGCTTGTCAGGCCAGCTCTTATTTCAAAACTGCTTAAGCAACAAAGTAGAGAAACTACTGTTTAAGAGAGAGAATTGATGCTGACTTACACTAAGAGAGAAGCCAGACATTAAGAAGTGTTGACAGGGAAAAAGTTCTGTCTTCACAAGTGGGGAAGGCACATAAAAGAGGAGCAGACAATAACAAAAGCTAAAAGGGTGTTAAATTAAAAAAAAGATAAAACAACTATGAAAGGAATTAAAAACAAACAAATTAAAGTGTAGGATGAGGGATGGGCTGAAAAGAAAAGTGAAGGAAGGAAGAGAAAGAAGGTACACCTACTGGTTATGATAGCTGAGAGGGTCTGGAAGACAAAGTTCTGAAATGTCCATCAGTCCAGTTTTAGCATTCCAGGAATGAGAGGAAGAGGAAAGAGAAAACAATTGAGACCCGCTTCTTCCCCAAATGATAGCACAGCACCCTCAGAGACGCCGCTGCCGAGAAGCCCCTCCAGCACCGCTCCCCCCAGCCTGCACAGGTATGTCGGACTCTGATGGATTGAGTGGGCGCGCGTGTGTGTGTGTGTGAGCATGTGTGTTGTGTATGTGTGTGTGTTTTTATGTATATATGAGTGGAGGAGAGGGAGAGAGAGAGAGAAAGAGAGAGAGAGAGAGAGAGAGAGAGGAAGAGTGTGTTTAAGTGAATGTGTGTGTGTGTGTATGACAGAGAGAAGAGAGGGAGAGAGTGAAGGGGGAGGGACAGATAGACAGAGAGGTAAAAGGGGAGGCGAGAGAGCGTGTGCAAGAGAGAGAGAAAGGAGGGGAGGGAGAGAGAGAGAAAGAGAGAGAGGGGGGAAAGAGAGAGAGAGAGAGAGAGAGCGAGAGAAGCACAGGCAGCAGCGGGATGAGCGCTAAGATGGAGAGAGCCTGAGAGTGCGAGCGAGAGGAATGACTCTTTCCATGGTCGGGATAGGGCTCTTTAAGACTCAAGGGCTTGATGAATATGGAACAGCTGCTGTTGGCTGGCTCTGAGGGGCAGGACTTAAAGCGACAGAGGGGCCGGCGGAGCGCCGGGGAGGAGGGATCCCGGCGCTCAGTCGCACACGCCGCTGCGCACAACACACATGGCTCACACGCACACAGACAAAACAAGCTATCGCATGAACAACACAGAGGCGCAGCGAGGTGGACGGTCAATACAGTGAAGTATGCCTGCATCACGGACGAGGTTTTGTTGGTCTAAGTTCTCATTTCAGCTAAAATAAAGATGGATAAAAAGGTAGACTGCAGACATCTGTGCATTTTAATGTGTGAATTGGAGAGTAAAGCTTTCCGAGCTCACAAAGGACCGCAAACTGTCTTAAGTTGTTTCTTTTATTTCCCCCCAATCTGTCATGAAACATTCAACCTTTCTCTGTAGTTCCACAAGTTTCCTGTCCTGCAATGACACCAGAGCAGTGCTCCGTCAGCAGACACGACACATCAGAGGCTCACAATCACAAAGAATTGACATGTTGTCAAAATCTCGGCACTTTACGAGCAAAAAAACTCCACCAGCACTGATAAACACAAACACAAAACCAAGTCCAGTCAGAAAAAAAGCCCGAGTGACACAGTGTCAAAGTTCCCTCAAGCGATCCAATACGCCCGTGCGCTCCACTTTCAAAAAGGCAGAAGCTTGCAAGCCACTAAGGACAGTAAATGTATTTATTGAGCCGTGTCGTTAGCTCTGTTTGCAAGTGGTACATGTGAGGGACCATTGTGAACCTTTCAGCACCTGTGAGAGATGATCTCAAGCCATAACTCATATTCTGGAAGCCCATCAGCTTCTAAAGCGGCGGAAAATCCAGCCCTGTCTTCTCTAACCCTCGGCTTTAGAGCCGCCTGTGTTTCAGTGTTGATCAAGCCCAGGAAGAATGCAGAGAATGCAGATAGCGTTTCACAGTCGGTGAGGCTCTCCATGTTACTGTATCCTCACATTATAAGAACAGAGCTTACCATGGCATCTTGACACTCGGCTGATTCAAGCAAGAAGAAGCGGCGGCGGCGGCTTTTCCCACTCCTCCTCCTCCTCCTCTCACGAAAAAAAAAAGAAAAAGAAAAGGACTCACGAGGTGCCCGACAGCGGTCCTCTGACTCCTCGGTGAAAAAGGAGAGCCGGCGAGGAGGAGTCGCGGTCTAACAGCGGACTTGTGCACCCCCCAAAAAAAGAAGAAGAAGAAGAAGAAGAAAAGGAGGGAAAAAAAGGTGTGTATATGGTCGCCGTGCTGCTCCTGAGCTTTCTCTGGCTGAACAGGAACAGCGAAACCCCCCGGAGAGGAATCCGGTTCCATTCATCGGCTCACGTTTCCAGAATCAATGCAAAAACATCACGCAATCCCTATTGATCATCACAGGCCTATTGATGTGCGGCGATGGCGCGTCCACAGTGGCACGGCGCACTCAGCAGCTGCTCTCTTTTTGGGGAACTGCACAAATCGCTAAATAAATGCAAAATTCAATTAAGGCCGACGCCAATTCACGACACCTGTCACTTCAATTCATTCGACGTCAACGCTGCTCCGACGTGAAGATGACAGATCACCAAAAATGTGATTTAAAAAAAAAAAAAAGCTTACTCAGCTGTTTATTAAGGTCACCGATGTGAAGAGGGCATTTTCTAACAATTTAGCATTGGGAAAAAAAAAGATTCAGAAAACAAGAAATTACCAGTGTGTGTCACAACAAACTAACTCAACTTTTGACACTGCAGAAAAAGTAAGTTAGTTCTGTCAGGACTTGCCAGCTGAGTCCGAGTCCTGCTGCAAAATCACATCTCTGCATATGTAACCCCCCCACCACCACCACCACCACCACAGCTTTCTGAAGCCTCACAGACTCTTGTGTGGCACTGAGAAAGCCCCGCTGCTGCTCTTATCGCGCTTCCTCATCAGCCCGGTTATGAAAAACATCATGAAGTGTGACAGCTGATTTGACAGGAAGTGATCTGATCATCCAAATAAATAATAGAAGTGGAGCAAGAAAGCACTCGATCACTCTGCGAATGACAACTGTGCAGGATGGAACTGCATTTTGCTGAAATAAAGTCTGAATTGTTTTGGGCTTTTTTTTAATTCTACATATGTTTGCAGGAAATCACATGTCCACATGTGTTTGTTTACATGGCCCATGATGATGCAGGAAGTAGAACAAAAAAATTGCTGTGAAGGGTTTTTTTTTTTCCAAAAGAAAATGTCTCTGAAGTTGAATTCAGACATCAAATAGACCTGGTAGATACTGTCTATTTCAAAAATGTCATAATACAAGCAGCCACATAACATAATTTATATCTTATCTTTTTATACAGCAGAAATAAGCTAATGGATGACAAAAAATGCTACATTTCAGATTAAAACTTTATTAAAAAGGCAGCTTTACAGCACAGAGCCACAGTTTGCTCAGCAACTTCGACTAAACAGAAAAAAATGTCTTGTATAAATAACTGAATAATTAATTTCAACCAAAAGGTCTGAAAAGTCTGGTGACATGGTGTGTAAGTTTAATGTGGGGCGGAAATGAGCAAAACACCCCTCAGACAACCGACCACCGTCGTGTTTCTCGGAGACTTTTCAGTGATTTCACACAAAAAGATAAAAAACCGGCAACACAAAAGACAGCTTGGCCCGCCAGTCAAAAAAAATGCAACTGTGCTTATAACCTCCCAGGCGTTCAGAAACGCTCACATTGATGGAATAATTCCGTCGCCATTCCCACCGGGACAAGTACAGTGAAGCAAGTCCGCGTGCGCGGCCTCAATTAAAGAACACTCGCGCGCGCACGTAATTTACACAGGTGCGTCGATTCCAAATTTTGCACAGCTCAAACAGCGCCATTCCAATTTAAAAATACAACAACAAAAAAACAGCTAAAACAACAGGACACCATGACTGCGCGTGAGAGCTAAGCAGCGGGTGATGAATGTGTGTTGTACCTTACTCGGACAAGTCATGTCACATCCCCGGCTGAGCACAGCGCACCGTGGAGGGTGGTGGTGTCTCCAGGTGGTGGAGGTAGCAGCTACTGCTGACGGTGGTGGTGGTGGTGGTGGTAGTGGTGGTGGAGCTGTGGCTGTGTGTGTGCGTGTGTTTGTGTGTGTGCGCCTGGGCGCGCCGTTTAACTGCCTCGCACCGCCGCCACACGATCAACTCCTCCTCCGGTGCGCGCCCCGTGGCTCAACCAAACACCTCAGACCGGCAGGCAGCAGCGGGACACGGTGAGCGGGGGGTCAAACGAGAATCAGGCAGGAACACACACCTAAAAAAGGCTGCTGCGAAGAAATACATGTGGGATGAAAGAGTTTTACTACTTTTGTGTCTTTTTTCCCCCTCTGCCCCCCCTTTTAAGTGATTTCGAGTGTTTGAGCTCATGTGTTTTATTATCCCACCTTACATCACCCCCCCCCTGCTCCGTGGATTCCTTCAGACGTCCCAGATGAGGAGGAAAAAAGTCCCATCATTAGTGAAGTCTGGCTTTACTGGGTCTACACAATTTAGTGGTGGCGTCTATTAGGTTGTGTTGGAGGCTCAAGTGTGATGTTGCACCCCCCCCCCTCCCTCCCCCACTGGTTGAGGGACATTTTCACCTGAGGATAAACGGCAGGCGAGCGCCGACGTGAAGGAGGTCGCGCGCATCGCCGCGCCGGTCGCTTTGGTTTCCACTGTTGATGAATAAGTAAGAGGACAATCGCAGTGTCGCGTCTGTGGCACCGGTCGCGGCTGCTGTATCACGTAACCCGGGCACTCACAAATCTCACGGAGTCCAGCCTGACCCATGAGCAAACATTAGGGTGGAGGGGGGGGGGCACTATACAGTCCCTTGAGGTGAGAGGCAGCACGAGGTACATTTCGACATTTTAGTGAAGGTCTTTAAAAAATAAAAGTGATTCTTTTTCTGGCCACTTCAAAACACCTTTTTGGCTTTTAATGTTAAATTTAAGTTACTGTATCCGCCAAAAAATCAATTTGAAACGCATCATTTTGACTCACTGGCTCCTGTGCGGTTAATCCCGCGCAGCAGACATCAGGGTTGAGTTGTATACTTGGGGTTTTTTTGTTGTTTTTTTCCCCCTCTCCCCCTACTTGTCCTGTTCTCCTGCACACATTCTCCATCATTGACTGACTGCCTCAGCTGTGGACCGGAGCTCCCAGCCAGCCTGACAGCCGCAAACCGACCCTATCATCTCCACTAGAGGGAGGGCTATCTCACAACAAGCAAGCCCACCGAGGAGCCGCATCAGAGGTGCACTTATTTATTTTTTTTTCTTGGGTGGGGGGAGGGTGGGGGGGGGGGGGGGATGGATAGTGTAATTCATAAACTGAATGAATGACAGTCGGGACAGTGCCAACAACCGGGCGCACAATAGAGACTCCACTGCACTGACTCCTGGCTACAAAAAGCGATCCATTACAAACGTGTAATTATTGTCCTTAATAGATTAATTCATGCTGAAAGATAGAAATGGGTTCCAGGCTATTGATGTAATCATTTCACTGAGGAAATTAAGTGACATTAAAAGAATGATATTGTCACCGCGAAAGTATCATTGATTCCTTTCGAATGCAATTAACTGTATTTCGAAGATGGGACCCCTGCACATTGAGCTGTGCGCGGAGCACCGAGGATCACTTCATTTGTGAGAGATATAAAGACCAAATTATCCCATCAAAGGGAAAATCTATAAATGTAATGGCACAGCGCTGCGGCGCGAAAGGAACGACAACAGCGGGCCTGTTCAGTTCCCCGCGCATTAACCAGACGCGAGACTCTCCCGGCAGCCCACGAGACGGATGATCCGCACGCTGGGGGCCGAGGAGAGCGCTGGCCCCAATTCAGCAGCTCACAGGTGAATTATTACGGGCTAACATAAGCAATCCTCTCATAACAGTGGGCGCCACTGGCTGAGTGACGCCGCATTATGTAGAGTATTGTCAGTCTTTGCTGATAAATTGTGAGAAAGTCAGAGAGGTTTCAGGAAAAAAAACCCTCTCAGGTTTGATTTCTTCTCCTTTGTCCTGTTTTATTGTGTTCAATTCCGTCGTCCGTTTCCTCAAAGTTGTTTTTTTTTTGGTCGACGACAGCGTGACAACGCGAGATCGATCGAAGAGCGTAAGGCGAACGTCGTTTTCCGCCAGCCTGATTGAAGGAAAAAAAAATACTCCAAAAGCTGTTCTCTCCTGCCGACGGGGCGCCAAGCGGCGGAGTAACAGCTCGCCAATTATTGATCACCGAAGCTGCCAATCATCGCGGCGGCGTCCGGAGGGGGGAAATGCAAACAAGTGGAGACTCCTTCATTGGGACGGCTGCCAACTCTGTGGACCGATCTGCTCAACCGCAGGTTGGAGGGGGGGGTGCTCCTCACCTTTCTGGGTGGGGTTACCATATTGACAAGGAATATGGGAAAAAAAGGATCATTTATGAACGTTTTTATGAAAGTTTCTATTAAAGTTTCGTGTATTGTAGGGAAAAAACAGTCCAAGAATGGTCACAACATTGCACTCTTTTCCACTCCCACAGTCTTAGTTCAGAGGTGTCACACAGCTGCTATTAACGAGTGCGATGTCACTAACGAGCCCTCATTGGATGCAGGTGCGTTGGAGCTGGAAGCCACCCGAAAGCCTCCAGGACCGGAGTTCCACACACCCTGATTTTTGCTCCTAATCACCCAAAAAATAAAACATGGACAGTCACAGCAGTTTGGTGAACGGTGAACTTTTAACCCCTGGACACGTGAGACATTTGCTCTTCCGTCCAATCCGTAAAAGAACTGCGATGACCGTTTTCAGACCCAAGTTCGCACAACAGCGGACGCGTCGCTCGAGCGCTCCTCTGACCGGGCCTTCCGCGTGTATGTACTCCCGTGTCGACTCCGCAACACTGTGGCTGTGCAGGGACTTTTGATGGATTCCAACAAAAGCATGTTTGTGCCGCAGTCGCGGGTCCACAAAGCTCCGTAACTCGATTACGGTGTTGGTAATCCAGTGAAAAGACATTCAGTGAAGAGGCAGAGAGGGGGCAGAGAGAGAGAGAGAGGGGGGAGAAAAAAAAAAACACGAAACATATCAGACGCAACTCCCTGATATGATGTCCGAGCATCGGAGGAATCGGGCATCAATCTCTACTCGTGGTCCCCCCAAAAAAAAAAAAAGAAAGCAAGCAAGCTGCATAATTCAAAGCCGAAACATCTTTCTCCGCGCGATTCAAACCAGATCAGAAGGTCCGGAGCTGCTTTCTCCCCACCTGCTGTCAGCCACCCTCCGTCCCACCCTCGCCTAAATTTCATTTCGGAGACATCTTTCTCCCTTCCCCCCCCCCCCCCCCTCGCTCCGGGGGCTCTCCGCGTCGCCCGTCTCTCCTCTCTCTTTGAATTCAGTGCGCTGTGGCCCCTTAGATTTACTGGCCTAACAAATATGGACAGGGCACCTAAGTGGTTTTCGAAATCTTCGAATGGACTTTCGGAGTGGCTGCGCCTTGCTGGGTGACAACAGTCTCTCTGTCCCCCTCTCACTGTTTAACCCATACGTGTGTGTGTGTGTGTGTGTGTGTGTGTGTGTGTGTGTGTGTGTGTGTGTGTGTGTGTGTGTGTGTGTG
>JASSRZ010000050.1:1919598-1934672 GCA_032164315.1 Malacoctenus gilli | reverse complement strand
CCCCCACCCTTCTGCTGATAACTTATTTCTTTCTCTCTTTTTTTTTAATTAAACCAAATTAAAAATGCCACGCTCGTTTAGCCGCTGACAAGATTCATCTGTGTTTCTGATATCCAAATAAATGCCGGCGCGGGTATTTCATATTCATGAGGGCCCCGGTGACACTTTGTCCTCTCATTTACAAAGCACAGCGTTCAGCACAATCCGTCCCCACCCCCCCCCCCCCTTCCCCTGTAATCTACGCGGGGGTCCGGTCAAATGATTACCTCGGCGCGGAATCCATTTGAAAGGCTGATGGGACAACATTCGACACACGGCGGTCGGAGAGCGAGCCGGCGAGACGTGAAACAGATGAGTGTGTTTGTGATACTGCTGCTATTTTAAGTGAGCAGCAGGAAGCTGCGGGGGCAGCTGATAGGGAGATGGGAGCGGTGGGGTTGGGTGGGGTGGGCTGGGGTGGGGGGTGGGGGGGGAGACCGGGCCAGCCTCTTTTCTGTGTGTCTCTCCCCGTGCTCCTCGCCAGTGGACATAAGGGATAAGGGTGGGGGACACAATCAAGATGGCAGGGGCTATCTCAGTGACCCTCAGCACTGTAATTTCCAATGCCCCCGCCTGCGGCCCTGTATTAAGAGGTCTCCCTCCGCGGAGTAATAATCTTTCCGCCGGCATTAACCGCCAGAACACCGAAACCCCCGGACTCTATTCCACGCGGCGGCTCAGCCAGAGAGCTGCCAATATGAGCGTGTCTCTGCATACCTTAGGTTTTACTGGAGGCCCGGAGATTATACGATCAACTGTTGTTGTTGATCGTTTCTTCAAAACTTTGAATGTTGATCAATTTTAGTATTTAAAATAAAGTAACAAAGAAGAAATCGAGGCAATTTTTTTTTAACTTAGGCCCAAAAATGTATAATGTTAAAGGTTAAAATAATCATACATATAAATTGAAAAATAAAGACAGCGACTTAAAAATTACAATTTTTCTATTCAAAGAAATTCACAAAAAACAATAATGTTTTAAAGCTAAAACTGAATTTTTTTTCTTCAAATTAATTAAATCTAAAAAAAAATACTATATTTTTTTTGAGGGGGGTTAATACTAATATATTTCAGGCAGGTTTCAGATTTTAAAGCTTGTGATCAACTACATCGATCTCGAACGGCTCTTTAGAATTTCCAGCTCCTCCACTGCAGCCGCGGACAGTGAAACGCAACCAGGACCTTGGACAGCACCCGGCGCAGTCTACCCGCCCCCCCCCCCTTTCCACCCTCCGTCATTGCATTGTTTGTGGTGCGCACTGTGGAGCCCTCGGGTCACTCACTCAAAGCAGCCGCGCTGCCACCTGATCTGTATTCAGCGGCGTCGGACTGGCTTTCTATATATGCACGCGCGCGAGCGAGCCTGCGACTCGCGCGACCTCAGTCCTGCCACATCACTCTCTGTCATTTATGGCTCTGCACGTGAACAAATAAACACACCTTTGTGTCGCGCTGATCAAGGGGCTCGCGTGCGTGCGGTGCTGTGCACTCGGCGGGAAGCGGCGGAGGTCCGGCGCCTCCTTCTGGATCCAAAAGTTTGACGGTTCGAGTGGGAACTGATGATCTGAGCGCCTGCTTATCTGCTCCACTTTCACAGGATAGATGTGCAGAGAAGACACTGGAGGGCTCCTCCTTGCCAGTGTGTGGGGGGGGGGGGCGCACGGAGTGTGTGTGGGTGGGGGTAGTGGGGTGTGTGTGTGTGTGTGTGGGGGGGGGGGGTGCTGCTCTTACCTCCTTCATCATCTGATCCCTGGGGAGTTTGCGGTCGCAGGCGGCGGCTACAGAAACAGGAAGTGTGAGGGAATTAATTATTTAACGCTCTCAAAAACCCAACCCTGACAGTGAGGTCATCACAGCGAGCGAGCGAGTTTGCTGCCGAGACGATTGACGATTGGACGGGCGGCTCGCTTTTGTTTCACTTCGGCCGGACTCGAACTTTGAAACCAAAGGCTGCTGTGGGTGAGGGCGGCGGGCGGCGGGTGACATCACCCGAAGCCCCCGGATTATACAGCCGTAAAGGCACCGAGCGCCAGCTGCAATGATGGATAACACATTCAGAGTGTGTGTGTGTGTGTGTGTGTGTGTGTGTGTGTGTGTAGTGGAGGGGAATGACACGTAAACAGCAGTAAAAGTGGCAGCAATTCAGCCACACTGTTTTTTGTGGTGTTGTTTTTTTTTTAATAATGTTGAGTGATTGTTCCTTGAAGGCAGGGATTACTCTGTTGCCAAGGACGACCTCAAAACACAGCAGCTTTTCCACAAACGTTGAAACAATTTCACCCGTGCGAACAAAAATTCAACGATTCCTCAAATTCTTTCAACGTCTACGAATAATAAAGAGGGCGAAGACGAAACGGAGCTGACTTACTCTTCCATGTCCTCGGCTGCGGGGCGTCTGGAAGACCTGCGCAAGAGGAGAGAAAAAAAAACACAAGTTCTTGGACTCTGTTTTTCAAAACAACCAGCGTGAATCGCACCCCCCCTAATAGATCCGCGGTCTATATTTGACATCAGTCGTGTCTTCTCGCCTTTGACTTGCTATTCTCAGCTTTGTGTCCTGCTGGATTTTGGCCCCTATTTTCAGACTCGTCTCGACGGACTCAGCTTGAAGGCATCGCCGCCAAACCCCAAAATACCGTGATTCACACTTCGTCACCTTTCATGCGGCATTTGTGACGCTGTCTTTTGTTTGGAGGGGGGGAGAAAAGACCAGATCACGCCCGGCATCGAAGATGGACAAGAATTACTCCGCACCAAACACTCCAATGCCTAAATCGAAGCAAAGCGTGTGTATTCTTGTGCGTCTCAGGATACAAGTCGCTTCAAAGCATCTCAGTAGAGCAGCTTTTCATCTCTTCTGATGGATCAAACCGGCTTTGCTTGTTCTCCTGGTTGAGCACTGCCCCCTACTGTTACTACAGTTGCTTTATTCAGTGCAGTGACATATTCACAGCCAAAAAACCCAAGAAACAAACCTCAAAGCGACGCTAGACATACTGCATAGAGACACTCAAGTGAGGGTTCTTAGAAGGAATCTGTAAATATGCCCCCCCCCATAAAAAGCCCCTCTAAAAATAAAGGGCTTAATGCAACAAAGTGACACAGTGGAGACAAATCAGAGATAAAAAGGCAAAGACGATGCGTTCACTTTGCAACATCTTTTTGCATATCAAGTGAATTTTAAAGCTTGTACTGTCTGTTGCGATGTATTTAAAGTTAAACACCTTTGAAACAAATAAAATATGCAGTGTTGGAGAAAACTAAACCTGTCTAAAGGACTGAAACGCGTCAAAATAACACAAACGAAATCTTTATGAAAAATTGCATAAATAAAGATGAAAAAAAATCGTGAAAGATTTTGTAATGACTCATCAGACTGGATAATTTACAACACAATGAGCTAAGCAACCCCCCCACCACCACCACCACCTTGAATTGTGCGTGGAGCCCGAGTCCACGGCCGAAGGTGCACGCGGCCAACCAGGCAAAGCAGAGAGCTACTGCAGCCCACCTACCTGCCTGTCCTTGGACTGTGTCCTGTCTGGGGGGGGGGTTAGCGGTATGAGGGGGTTGGGGGGTGGCGACACTTAAGACACATTACAGACCCCTTGATTAAGACTCATGTAAGGCAAAGCGATAGACATGGTAAAACTGTCTGGAAAAAGTTGTTAGGGATAAAATATATTGTGACAACCCGGTTTCAAAGGTTCATCAATAAACTGACAGATCATTTAGTGTCAATTAGAAGTGATAGATCGACAAATCCAGGGATTTCTGCGCTGGGATTAGTGGGAGGAGGGCAGTGGTGATTGAGCATGAGGGGTGACATTGAAGGGAAAAGTCCTTGCCGGCTCCAGGGGGGACCATTACTTACTTTGTTTCAGAGAGGATCAATGCACGTGCAACCCCCCCCCCCCTTTTACACCTCCTGTATTTCAATCACTTTGAGACGAGGAATCAAGTCGGGTTACGCAAAAAAAAAAAGAAAGAAGAAGAAGCGGAGGAGCGACACGCTGACCTTCTGCGAGGAGAGAAACGTCGATTGAGTTTGCTGTTTCATTTTCCGCCGCGCGCACTAACGGTGCAGTAAACGACGCAAATAAGCACAATTGACTCCGCCCGCTCACTCCAATGCGCCCCCTCTGCGCCCGGCCCTCCGCGGAGAGGCAGGGGAGCACGTGGGGAGCGAGAACACTCTGACAGTGGATTGAAACATCTCGTGCTCAGCCAGTCATGTACGCCGTTATTAAGATTTGGATTTGTTCATCGGAGACGGAGGCTTTTTGGGGCAAACGGCTCCCGTCTGTTTCCAGGTTCTTCCCGCGAATTTCGCCACGTTGCGCTCCCTGTGTAAAGAGCAAGGCGCAGTGGTAAAGGGGTGATTAAGTGGCTCGAACCCCTGTGATGAAGTGGCTCGCTGACTAACAGTGCCCTCCTGTGGCTGATGCATTAACCATGTCAATTACCGCCTTGCTCGCAGATGAAGACGAATGGAGAGTTGCCTGCTCGGACAGGCTCCCTCTAACCTTGTTGATTCACAGCCCGAGTGCCAAATATTCACTGATAAATAAGCTCATTCAACAGCATGAGAGTTCATTAATAACGCATAACACGGGAGCGCAGCTCCCCGCGTTTCAGCGTCGCCGGAAAAGATGCTGTGTGTGTGTGTGTGTGTGTGTGTGTGTGTGTGTGTGTGTGTGTGTGTGTGTGTGTGTGTGTGTGTGTGTGTGTAGTGGTGGTGGTGGTAGGGGCGGGGGGGTTACGTACTTGGCAGAGCCAGACCCCGAGCTTTCTTCAGCCCAGCCACCCTGCCGCCGTGCTGGTTTGGGCGGAGGGCCCTGGAAGAGGGATGAAGCGTATTAGCGAACACACCAATCGACTCTGCGCTTAGTCACACAGAAGTCCGACACGTCCATTTTGATAGCTTCACCACTTCAATTCATTCATTTGTTTAGTTTTTTGTTTTTTTTTAAATCACTGTTTCCAACTGAGGATCAAGAGACGCACACCAACAAAACACATTCCTAACTTTAGACTATTCAGAGTGAGCAATTGAACATATCTGCATGTTTTTTGGGACTGTAGAAGAAACCCAAAGCGTCTGGAGGAACTGGTGCGCACACAGGAAGAACATGCAGACTGTGCACAGAGAGCCCCCCCCCCACCAGTGAGAGCATAGGACCTTCTTGCTGTGAGTTGAGAGAGATGACAGCCACACCACAGAGCAGCCGCCTCAACATGACGAGAAAGCACGAACTCCTACCCAATGGAGCTTTAAATTCAATCTGAAACTTATATTAGCAATTAGCATATTAGCAATAACTACAGGAATAAAAATGCTATTGAGTATTCCAGTTAAGGGTTCCTGGTTAAGCTCTGTACTTGATTCGAAAGGAACTTGTTTTTTGGGGGGGTTTTTTTAAGGTTTTGGTCCTTGGCTACACTCATAAGGCCCCTGAAGCAGAACGTCTCATTTATGCAGCTATTTCGTCTCCATAAAACGACTCGTCGCATTGTTTATTCTCGTTCGCAGTCTATTTGCGGCCCTGAGCCGCGCGTAGCAGAGTGTGGGAACTGGGCCTCAGTCTGGCCCCCAAAAATAGGCCGAAGGGAAAAAAATGACCCTCTCCCTCTTTTAATTCTTTGATTCTGAAAATAGTCAACTTGGCATTGCGTGTTGATCTTGGGACTGGGACCCTGGGACCAGCCCCTGAATGAATGAATTCCTAAGTGCACACAAGGGAGGGAGGGGGGGGGGGGCATGAGACAAATGAACTGGAGGAGGGAGGGGGGGGGCACAACATCTCTCATTACTAAATTGGGTCTGCAAAGGATAATGTGTTCATGAGGAATTTCTTTCATTTGCGACGAAAGGAGGAAATGATCTCTCCCGGCTGGTTCCTTTACCGAGGCCATTTATAAATCTGAATGCAACCATTAAGCAGGGTGGGCCGGGGAGGGGTGGGGGGTCTCCTCCACTGTATATTAGCATTAATCAAGAGAGCTACCCCTCAATGAGCTCGCTTAACTTTAGGTAATTAGGAGCTTTCTCCGTAACAAAAGCCAAAAGGAGCACGGCGACGACTGAAACAAATGCGACAACTGATGCCGCATCCCTCACATGTTGGATTTTTGGGATTTCTGACGATGGATTGTTTACCCGAGAGTCGAGACGACGAGGTCGAGTGTCACCGAGTTGAACGGATTCCTTCTCGAACAGTTATTTCACCCAACAAAAATGGAGAGGACTCAAAGTGTCCCGAGACGCCAAAAAAAAAAAAGAAAAGCAAACCACTGTCTCCTATTCTTTATGACCAAATATGAACCTCCCAGTTGTAGTAAAATAGCAATGGATATTAAGGCAATTAGTTTTGCCCTCGTGGTTTCTAATTCAGGATCCTCTCGGGGGGGGGGGGTCTCCAGGGGTAAAGAAATTCTGGTGGTCAAAACTCTGTGAGGCCCATAAAAGCGGCCGAGTCCTTGTTGAAGAAGGATGTCAGGAATTTGACCAATCAGTGGGGGTATTTCGGGAAGAAGGGGACAGGGTTGATAAACGAAGACTGCGCAGAGAAAAAAAAAAGGGGGGGGGGGCGGGGAGGAAGCCGCACGACGCCCTGGAAAAATGTATTGCATGTGCACAGCAGGTCAGAGAGGGCGCGAGAATACTGGTTCAAAACGGGAGAGGAGTTGGCCTAATTTGGGAAGATTAGCCTAAAGCAAAAGCATTGCTGACATTTTTTTTTCTTTTTCTTTGGGAATGTGGCCTGATTGTTCGCCAATCTCCGAGACGTGACCGATTCCAGAAATGCCAAGGATGGCTCGGTTATTTGTTGGATTTCAGCCCTTGCATCCGACATCATCCCTCTCGTTTACTTTGGATGAGATAGGAGAGGTAAATCTAGCAACATGATATACAACGAAAAGAGGAAAGACAGCCAAGGCGAGGTTTTGGACAAAAAAAAGAAAAAAAGGTCAGCGTTCACTAAAGTCACTCAGACTTCCCACTTATTTCAACTGCATGTGTTTGTTTCTTAGCACAATCTGTTGGGTAGAACAATGTGCTTCATAAGGTGAACTACATTTCGTTTTGATGTGAAATATCATCTGGGATGACGGTATACAGTCCACAGTTGACATGAGCGGTACTCGCAGCCAAAGCCATGCAAAGTGGCTCCTTTTTGTTTTATTCGTGCAACCCACCTCGTCATCGTTCTGCAATACATGCGCGAGACAAAAAGCAAAGTGCAAAAATTCGTGAAGCCCGTTGATGGAGAGTGAAATTGCGACATGCGGGTTTGCCCCGCGGGAGACACGTGGACACTCACGTCGACCGCCGAAGCAGACAGAGAGGACTTCCTGGTGTGTCGAGCATCGTCAAAGGACGACTGGTCAGCAGCGTGGCGAGCTCTTCGTCCGGATTTCGCCACCTTAAAAAAAAAAAGATACAATTTGAACAGGGCTGAGTTGGTTTGCATACAGAAAAACCAAGAGCTGGCACTTGCAGGCACTTTCTATCCTTGTTTTGTTGCAACTGTAAAAACTCGACACAGTCTGAGAGCATTTCTGAGAAAACTTTGATCTGTTTCTGTGAACAATGATGGACTGCTGCAGCTTATTTTGCTTTGTAAGATCCTCAAATGCTTGTGTTCACATGCAAGACTTAAAGGACTTAAACAGAATCACACTTTTGTGGAAAGTTGATGCAGATGTATACAATACTTTGCATTTTACCTCACCATCAGAATGAGGGCGTCCAACTTGTACTTATACATTCAAATTGGGATGGGAGGGCCCTCTCTAAATCGTCTCAGTCTTTACATAGGGACGGTTTACGGCACTAAACCAACATTATTGGTCACCATAGAAACCATGCTGAAACGCTAATGTGCTAAAGTAGTTTTATTAATCCGGTTAACAGTGGTTTGAAGTTTTTTTTCTCATTACACACAACTGCGACATGGAAACCACACTCACTATATCATCACATCAGAGGACGCGAAGGACATTCAGTTAGAGTCGAAGCAAAACTCACCCGTGCTACTTGTTTACAGTGAGCATAATGTGCAATTTAGCCTAGCATGGCTGGGCGTACACACAACTTTACATTCGTACACGGAGACGCAAAACTCTCCCTACTTGTCCTGCACTAAAGCACCAAATGATGCCTTGTGCTGCCAAATAAACGATAAAACATTTACCTCATCGGCTGTATTGCGAACGAGTTGGTTAGCAGAAGTGCTAACTAGCTAGCGCTAGCTTTGGCTGCACCGGTATAGCAGTTTTGGGGCTAATTTCACCATGAGGAGAAATAATGTTCGCGCTGCAAATGCTTTTTTCCCCCCTGCGCCACATGCAGCACATACAAGTCACTCACATTTTTCACCACTGCGTCTCCGTGGAGAAAGTTCTCGTCCATCCCTCTCCTCCCTTCCTACGAGCTGGTTAGCGTCCTCCTGGATAGCGACAAAGCGTCACCTAGCAACGACGTGTAGCGCGCAGGCGCTCTCTCCTCCGGAACGACACCGCTTCAAGCGTCCTGAGCACGCCTTTTCTTTCTTTTTGATGGCATTTAAACACAGATATTAGTTCTGGGAAGTGAGTTTGTGTGTGTTTTCCATAAGACCGAAGAAGAAACAGGCACATAGGAAAAAAGAAGTTTTCCCCATCTTCCGTCGCAGTCGTCTGTCGCGTCTCCACGAGATGTCGCTGTCGCGCCTGTTTTACCGCCTTGCACAGTAGCAGCGTGCAGCGGTCCCGGCAGCTGGCTGAGCTCCCCTGAGCGGCTTCAAGAGCCCCCTTGTTAACTCTGGCCCTTAATCTGCTCCTAATTCCCCCCCTAAACGTCATTTGGGATGTTGTCAACACTGCCACAAATACCTAAACATAACAGTGCACTCAATGACCCCCCCACACACATACACACACATGCACACAAGCTCCCCGAGTTCTAATTGAAGTAAGGATATGAGCACATGCAAGACATTTCCAAGACGTGGTCATTTTCTTAATAGCTTTTGTCCTCCCCCTCCGAGGAGATCAGAAAACGGCATTCCCTTGACAAATGAATGATATCAGAGTGGTTCCATCATTTCCTTCTTGCGAAATGATATTGCTCAACAAACTTGTGCGCACGTTTATTTGAAAGCAGATGAAATATGTACTTTTTAGGATACATTTCAAAGGAGGACGGGGCTCATTTTTTTATTGGAACACATTGATTTTTTTTTCCTTCATGGGGGACAAAGGGCTCTTGTCATCGAGACAATTGCCTAACCCTACACACCTCAACCCAACCTACCGCCCCCCCCCCCAAAAAAATGCGTTTACCCCCCCACCCCAACCCAATGTTGACAAGGAGTTTCCGCCCCTGGCTCCTCCCCTCAGAAAAACGTCACACCTTGTGAGTATAAAGTATGGGAGGGAGAGAAGAGCGCCCGAGTGTGTTTGAGGTTAGACTGCGGGAGAGATAACCGAGGTTGCACCGACTCCAGAGGCGCAAGTGGATGGAAAGGAGCCGCGTGCAATGGAGGAGCTGAACCGCGGCGCGGAGCTCGGGCCCCTGTGAGCGGAAGAGCGTGGACAGAAAAGGGGGCGAAGGGGAATGAAGAGTGCAGTCCAGAGTTTTGACGAAGAGTTGCGATTATTTGGCAGGATGGCACGGAGTCTCTTCCACGCGAGCGCGCACGTTGCAAAGATGACATAGCACTTGAGGAAATGGGATTCCTCCTGGAACAGAACTCTCTCACGACCTGAATGAAAAGTCTCAAAGGGATTCTACTCCAAATCGGAATTTCTTTCTCTCTTCTCTTACCTGACCGCGGCTTCGGAAGGGAAACATGAATCTGGGCAAAGCGCTCCTGTTGGTCCTCCTCTCCAACTGCGTGACAATGACTTTCTCGCTCTCCACTTGCACCACCGTGGACATCGACCACATCAAGAAGAAGCGGGTGGAGGCGGTGCGCGGGCAGATCCTCAGCAAGCTCCGGATGACGAGTCCGCCCCAGACGACAGGTCCGAGTCAAGTGCCGTTTCAGGTCCTGGCCCTTTACAACAGCACCAAGGAGCTCATTGAGGAGCTGGGGAGAGACCGGCAGCAGAGCTGCGGGCAGGATAACACGGAGACCGAGTACTACGCCAAAGAAATTTACAAGTTCAACATGATCAATGGGCCACCAGACAACAGTAAGTATGGTTTTGGCAGTCACGCACATCCACGCATTCGTATGGGAACGTCCCTCCCGGACAGAATAAACCGAAACCTTTACCTCCAATGAGCGATCGACCGCCAGATCGGAACCCTAAAATAAAGTAGTCGCATCTTGATTCAAACTTCCCGTGCAAACAGACTGAAAAATAACCACACTTCAAAGTTGTTGTTTTTTTTCAACCGGGGTCTCGTGTTTCCAAGCCGACGTGAAGTCCAGTCGTGCCTACGCGGCTCTTTACGCACAGGCGCGCCGAGCGGAGAAGAGGGGCAAAGTAAACAGTCTAATTGGAATGAGCGCCATTCCTCATACATACCTCACACCAAAGCCATGGGAACTCCAGCCTAAGTCTGACACATTCCTACGCGAGGAAAATTCTCAGGCTGTTAAGTCCAGTATTTATTGCCAACTCCAATACCTCATTTCCATTTTTGGCCCCGGGTCCCCCCCAGTATTTTTCATCCCCCCTCTAAACTCGCTCCACTTTCCCCGCTTCTCCGCTGAGCAGAGCCCCGCGTTATGATCTAATTCCCCCTTCCATCCCTATTGGTATTTCCTGTATAAACTATGGCCCATTGATTGTTCCAGAAATCAGGAGCAAGGAGCTCAGTGCGCGGCGGGTCCTCCGGAGAAAGTGGGCTTTCAAAGTGGAACCGTTGGAGCCGCGCCCGCGCCACGGCCAGAAGCCGCCCGGAGCGTGGTGTGACCGTTTTGTTTTTTTTTTAGAAAACCAACAGGTGTTTGTGCTGCGCCGTGACACAGAGCAGAGCCCCGGGGCCCGCTTCCAGCGTAAGCCCCGCGTCCAATCCGTTTCACAGGTCCCACAAAGTGCGTCTGACATTCCAAATACACAGCTCCGGGGTTGATCCGCTGGTCAGAGGTAGCCGGCGCTCCCAAAACAAACAAGAGGTCTGAAAGGGGGGGTGGGGGGGTGGGGGGGGCTCGGTGATGGCCAGGTGCCCGGGACACATCACCGCGCTCTGTCTGCGCGCTTTACTGCGGGTGATAACAGGGGAGACGGAGGAGACCCGACGACATTGTGCCGCCACCTCCTCATCCAGGGAAGATCAAATTATGAGCCCGCCAACATACATTAATGAACACCCCCCCCCCCCCCGCCCCCCTTTTTTTTCCATTATGTAACTTTTAAAGAGAGCTGGGCATGTTGCAGTGTGCAGCAACATAATGTCTGTCACCTTGATAATTTTGCAGCGTGGCTCATTTTCATTCCTGCTGGATATAATGACTTTCACATCCACTGTTTTGTTGGAAGGTGGGAGTGTTTGGGAATGCAGTCAAGTTGAGCTTTTTCATGCTCAGTTAACAAGTTAAACAGAAACTCTCTCTCTCTCTCTCTCTCTCTCTCTCTCTCTCTCTCTCTCTCTCTCTCTCTCTCTCATACTTTAATGCCCTACTTGCGCCAGACGACTCTGCGAGACGGTGCGACCAGCGTTAAATCGGGCCGGTTTTTTTTTTTTGCGATTTATGAGTCGATGAAGAAAAAAAAAAAAGAAAAAGAAAGCTGAGACAGGATAGTAATTTAGAGCTTTCTTGTATATCAGCGAGCGCATTTGAACTGCGGGATGACCTGAGGCACGAGAGCATTTCAGGAATCCTCCGCTGGACAGTGGCTCGCGGACTCCAAGGATGCAGTTTCAGTGAAATTGCAAGCCAATCATTGACTCAGTGTTGGGTCAGTGAAAGAAAAAAAGAAAAAAAAAAAACGAGGGCCTGCGCGCTGAGGACAGCAGGGTATCTGATATACGGGATAGTAGGAAGATGATGTCATCTGAGCAAACAGAGACAGAGGTCTTTGGCCTGCGCCCAGAGAAACAGCATCTCTGCAAGCAACTCCCACGTCTTCACCGTTTTTTTAATGCTTCCACATCCTTAATCAAGTTGGGGGGGGGGGGGGTCTTCAGAACAGAGGCTACTCACATTATCTCATCTGTGACAGTGGCCAGAAACAATGTCAGCCTTCTGTTGAAGGGAAGAGACAAATCAGACTTTGTTTGGATGTGAAGTTGAAGGGAAATACTCCTCAACAGGGGGAAGATGCAGGCAACGACGGACAGCCTGGCGCGGGGTGCTTGCGCACGCGTGGGGGGGCATGGGGACGAAGGAGACGCAGGTGGAAACTGTCGAGCTGAAGGGGCAGGTGAGACACCTGATAGGTGGGTGGGGGGGGGGGACACACGCAGACGAAGACAGGCGTGGAGGAGCGGCGGCAGAAGTGAGGCCCCGAACCAGAAAGGAAGCGGAAAACTCGGGACGCGGGGCACGAGGAACAACACGGAGAATGGGGTGCAGACAGGGACACAGAGCAGGGACCAGAAACTAACCTAAACAGATTTTTTTTTAAAAAAAGCGACGACTGAGCCAAAAATCAAAGCGAGAGGAACAATAATAAACTGAAAGCACAGAAAAAGAAAAAAAAAACCCCACCAAAAACCAGCAGAGAGCGACATATTGGAGCTTTATTGTTAATTTCTGGGGTAATTAAGGGAAAATATCTTATTTCCATTGGAGCATCCTGCGACCGATTCAAATTCCAGATGCCGAAGGTTTAGTCGATGATAAAGCCGCAGCTCGACCCTCGGCTAATGCGTTCCCAGAGTTGTGCTTTATGAGATCGAGACACCACCGCAGCTGGCGAGCACCTGCTGACTTATGCTTCCTATTTCCTTTGTTTACCTCCGCAAAGCTCCGGAGAGACTGACATCACCAGCTATCTCCTGGGCAAAAGGGCAGAGAGAGGTGACTCCTTCCTCCGAAAAAGTGCCTCCGTGTCAGGACGCGGGAGAGGAGGCTGTGCGTGTGTGTCGGGGTGGGTGGGGGTGGTGCGGGTGGTGGGCGGCGTCTGGGTGAGGCTGCACAGCAGACCCGTTCGACTGTCTGTCCCCAGGCTGTCTGAGCTACTTAAAGTTTAAAAGCCTCGTTTAAAAGCCGTCTGAGTCCAAATTAAGTGAGTGATAATATGAAAATGAGATCAATTGGGAATCATTTTGTCAGTCGGGCGTTTTTTTGGGTTTTTTTATGTGACTATAACAGCACTTTTTGTGGTGTTTTAGGAGGAAAATCATGCAATTACACTTTGAGCGCAAACATTCTCTAATTATAATCTGCTTGAAAACAGTGTTTTGTTCGAGTGACTAATCAGAAATGACAGTGATTCTACACAAAGTCTCCGCCAGGGGCGTGTCGGGCTCACTGAGGCCTAAGGGGCCGCCAACCCGGTCGGATCTCACTGAGGGACCGAACAAAACCCGCAACAACCTGTCACTCATAGCAACCTCTCGCTCCCTATATTCAGAATGTAAACAAGCGAGCCGCGTGTTAGCCGGAGGAGATGCGCGCAGCTTTTTGGTGGACGTGGACACTTTTTCAGGACACCCTTCCTGGAACCGAGTGAACTCTCGCTCGTTCCAGGACCCTGCCCGACAATGATTTGGACAACTCGTGTCCACAAGCTCACCCTCACAGTGTGGCTGCCGAAGGCACGGTGGCACCAAGGCGGGCCGCGAGCTTTTCTCTGCTGTAGTGTTGCGCCGATCGCTGCAAGTCTGTTGTCAGGCTGCGGTTCCAGGCGTTGCGCTACGGCAATCGCCAAGTGGACGAAACTGAAACAGTGGGTTCCTTTATCGTCAAAGCCCCCCCCCCCAGGGGGGGCCCGGCTGTGGCCCACGAGCCGTGCGTTCGACACCCCAGGTCAGATCTAACTCTTACTTTGGAAGTTTGGAGCGGAACCTCTGAAGCAACCCAGAGACAGGTCGCTGTGTCCATCCTCACGACTTATCATCCAATAATGCAAGGGGGGGGGGGGGGGCGGGGGGGAATCGAAAATGTGTTCCTCATTTTAATTACACAAGCAATCCCCCCCCCCTCCGCTCACCAACATGGAACAAATTACCTTTCAGACCCCTTGGCAAAAATAAGCCATAATGTGAAATCCACCTAAAACCATTGCAATGGGAAAAATGAGGTCATCCAAAAGGAAACCAAAGACTTGATTAGAATTTCAAATCTCCTCTCAAAGTGGGGCTTTCCACCTTCTGTGGGGGAGGTAGAAGGGGGGGGGGCGGCGGCGGAGGGCTACTGAGGTTTCCTCCTTATAGATTGTGTGGAAACACTGGACAGATATCTGGCCCGGGATGAACGCTGAAAAAAAAGGTCGACTAAAAATAGGGGGGAAAGATGAAGGGAGAGGGAGGGGGAGGGGGGGGGGGGATAAAAAAAAAATAAAGCTTGGTGGAAATAACAGATAATGACGGAGAGAGGACACCGAAATAGGATTGCGGGTCAGATGGAGTACAGATACTTGGAGATGTGAGAGTTCCTTTTGCATGACACGCAAACGGCTCAGCCTCGGAGTTTTCCATCTTTCCGACAAAAGGGGGTGGGGGGGTGGGGGGGACAGTTCAAGGTGCAAACGAGCTAAAGGTGCAATTCCCTCTTTCGACCAACAGCAAATCCGAGGCTCGGTAATAAAGCTCCGGTTTGAGGTCATAAATTAGCCGAGGCTTGGCTGTAAATGACTGTTTCCACTTGGCCCATAAAAAGCTTGCTATGGGCTTGTTTTGCTCGACGCTGCATGCGCTTGGCCTGTTAGAATAATAAACTGCTCAATGGTATTATGGTATTCAGGCGAGGAGGGGAAAAAAGGAAAAGGCTTCAAGGCTACAGGAAGCTTTTCAGATAGAGTCACAGTGTGCTCATTTATTTCGCTGATTCTGTGAGAGGGTCAGTGTGCAGTCACACACACACACGCACACACACACGCACACACACACACACACACACACACACACACACACACACACACACACACAC
>JASSRZ010000050.1:1813001-1823181 GCA_032164315.1 Malacoctenus gilli | reverse complement strand
CGCTGTGGTGAAAGGAAAATGCAGCGACAGATCGCCCTCGGAGGCCCCCCTCAATGTGGGGCGGGGCCCCGCACTTGAGGTTCAACTTCCGACCAATCGGGGCCCCCAGACGACGACTGATTAGGAACCAAATGCAACGACACACCATTTTGCCTAGGGCCCCCAAATTTCTTGAAACGGCCCTGTTCATATCAGCTGATGAAACAACACTTGGAACCTTCGTTTTTTAATGGTGTGATGTTGTTGGCAATGAAGTTTCTCACTGTTTTTAAAAACACATCAATTTTGATTGGTTGATTGTGAATTTCCTCTAGTTTTTTCAATTCTAGTAGCAAATGACTGCTTTTAATGATAATAAAATTTGATGGATTCACCTCTATAATATACCAAGCTGCTTTAAATTCCTTTTTTTTTGTCTTTTTGGGTGTTAAACAGGGAAAACAGAGCTGCTGGCTTCAAATATTCAGCACATTGAACTGCTTCGTGTATGAATTCTGCTATATAAATAAACTTGACTCGACTTGACGCAAAAACCATCAGAAAACATAATGAGCTCTTACACAAGGAGACAAAAACCAGCTGTGCAACAGGGATCTGCAGGACAAACACACTCCCAGCGTGTGAGCGTGTCTGACACACTCCGACCAGAAGATACAAAGGCGCTGCCTTTTCCCAACAAGCCCGTTTTCCACAGAAGACCCGCCGGGCCCCAACTTCATCCCTCGGACTTGGAGAAACTGACGGTTTCCTCACACCCGGGGGCCCCCGAGTCCTCGCGCAGACCACCGGACGGGGCGATCAGGGCGAAACAGCTGCTGCTCCATCAGAAGCTCTTGAAAGTTGCGGAGAGGGTCGAAGAGAGGGTCCAGAGGCGGGGCTGCGACGCCGCGGGTGACGGGGGCCCGAGGACGGGAGCGGGTCGAGGGGCCGCTCCGGCGCAAGGCAGACACGGGCTGCACGAGGACGCGAGGGGACCTCGTCTGGGAGAAGATCAGAGGACCGACACGCGCGGGATGGGGGCCCGAAGGACAGCTGGGGCCCCTCAAAGCGGGGCCAACAAATTCAAAGTCTCTCACCAGCAAGAACAAGGGGTGTCTAGAGAGCAGAACAAGGTGGGGTGGCAGGATGTGAGGAGGCGCCACGGCGGGAGAAGGGGGGAGGCAAAAGAAGGTGACGTTTGGGGAAGGACGTGGAGGGACGGCTCCAATCAGGAACTCGGGTCGGGTCAGAATTCAGGTCCGACGTCCGAACGGAAAGGCGGGGAAAGGACGCAATCAGTCGGTTCCGACGACGTACGTGACCTGCCTGAGAGGGGCCGGAAAGGAGACCCGCGTGGCCGGTCCAGCCCCCCGCCGGACTCCGGGGCCGGATGGAGGCGGGAGGACCGGGAGCGGGTCAGGGAGGGCCCCGGCGGCGGCGGCGGCTTCCGGACGCTGCCTTGCAAAATCTGTCACCGAAGCTTCGCAGAGGACCGGCTGGAGAAACACACCGGCATCTGCAGGAAGGTGGGCCGGGCCCGGCCCGTCTACAACTCCTACGCCCACCGGACCAAAGGGTCCGCCGCGGAGGAGTTCCACAAGACGCACGAACGGAGCGCGACCCCCGAGGTGAGATGGCGACCTCTGCACACATCGCGACCACTCACAACTCCCGTTATAGGGATGATGAGATCGTTGGAAGTTTCTGTTTTTCGTGGATTCGTCTCGTTTTGTGCAGGTCATCAAGAAAAAGCACCAAAGGCGAAAGAGCACGAGGAACGCGACTGACCTGCGGCAGATCGAGCGGGCAGTCAAAGTGGTCTGAGAGCGTGGAACCAACAGGAACCACTCGTCAGGTGGTCAAGGTGAACCGAAACGTCGGGGAAAGAGCGTTTGCTGCTTCGCTTTTCTCTTACAGCCCACTGTAGACGGAAATCGGAACTAAAACCAACTTTTGTGAAGCATCACCTGAAACATCTCAAGGTTTTCTGTCGTGTGTTTCGCACTTATATAGACCCACCGGAGGCAGAACCTTATAGGTTCCACGTGTCGGAGAAGGAAGTCATTCTAGCCTGACATTGAATTCAGACAAATAGCGCTTCTTTTTGTGCATGACTCCCATGAATCCTTGAGGCAAAGTGCTCCGTCTGATGCTAGATCCCCAGCGTTCGCTTCACCTGACAAGGGTTCCTCATGTTGCACTTGATCAGTTTACGCTACGACTGTTGACAAAGACTCATAATAAAAAGCTTTATTAATGGCTTGTACACAAAGCATGAAGCAATAATGTATCCGCAAGACAAAGAGTTTATGCAACAGCGATGTCTCTGCAATATTGTTACGAAAAGAAAAAAAAAGTACTTTTTTTTAAATGCATTTTAAACACATTGTATATATATAAAAAAAAAAGTCAGGCACTGTGGCGTCATCGCTCTATCACGGTGACCTGCTGAGGGTCTCGCTCATTAAGGCTGCAGCTTACTGCATTGAAATACTGCCGAGGCGAAGCCGTCAGGGACACAGGCGTTGCAGGCTCGCACTCACACGCACACACACACGCACACACACACACACACACACACACACACACACACACACACACACACACATACGCAGACACGAACACTAAACAGAGAAATCCATTGCACGACACACGGGGAGCTAACTAGGTGGGGTGGGGGTGGGGGCACAAATGGAAACAAAGTTTGCTTTCACATGATGCCAAACCTTTCAAAGTACCAAAAAAAAAAAAATGGGCGCGACGGTAAATAAGAAACAACACGCCCTCACACACTGTTCAAGTGTTCAGACACGTAGAGAAGTGAGTGAAGGCAGTAAGAAAAGATCACTTATGAAATAAAAAAAAAAAAAAAGAAAAAAAAGAAAAGGAAAATCAGTAGTTTGGTGTTTCACGCAAATGCTCTTAAAATGTCAAAAAGACATGCAGGCTACACAAGTAGAGATCCTTAGAATACGGACGTTCAAGACGAAACATCTGATAAATATCTTAAACACATCGGAGGTTATCATGTCGGTATATTTAGCACTTAAAACCGCTTGGAGGACGTCAAATGTTCTGGAAACATGTGTTTTTCCCACATCCGGAACAAAAGACACTTAAATGGAACCTGTACTGCGTGTGAGCTTACCTGCTGTGTGACGAATACTATGCACGTATGAGGCAGCGCAGAGAGCGGCCTCGATAGCGGCGTCACCACGGCCCGACGAAAATAATACAAGCGTGGAGACTTGATGTTCACATTGCAGCGTCTGAACGCTCCCCCCCCCCCCCCCACTAGATTTTACTTGTACATGTTTCGCCACGACTCCTCGTGTTGAATCCAGCCAACACTTCTACACTGCGAAACCAGCCGGGCCGCCGCACGCAGGTGAAAACAAGCGTGCTCTGCGTTTCTGACCGATGCGTTTGAGTGTCGCCGTGCAGTCCTGTTGAACAGCTGTCCCGTGAACCGCCGGGTGGGAGTGAGGACGCTGTCCGCGCTGCATCGCTACCCGAGCCTCCTCCTCCTCCTCCTCCTCCTGCTCCTCTCTGATCAGCGGCTTCAATTCAGGATGCACTGAGAGTTTAGACGCCCTAGCCCCCCCCCCCACCCTCCCCCGAAGGACACGTGCAGGCTCGGGCTCACACGCTGGCCCCGGCAGAGCGTCCTCCGCGATGTGCGAGTTCGCCACGTCTTCCTCCTCCTCCTCCTCCTCCTCCTCCATCAGACTGATGGTTTCCGTTCCGGCCGCATCCCGCTTCCAGCAGCGCGGAGCGATTGATCGCTGCCCAGAGCCTCTCGTTTTCCCGCTTCTGCTCGCTCACCTGGAGGTGGAGGAGGGGGGGGGGGGGTGCTTGTTTGTCATGCACGATGAACACTGTGGTCCGAGGTTGAAGGGGTGGGGGGTGGGGTGGGGCATCACCTGTTTTTCAAGCATCTGGATCCTGGTATCCTGTTGAGCGATTGTTTCTCGCAGCTGTAAAAAAATAAAGTGCCCAGTTGTTTGCGATATCACTACCTGACGACTTTTTTTACAACTGAAGGAACTCATGTGGTACCTGGGCCACCTCTGTCAGCGCACTGCAACATGCGACAGCCTCTCCTGTGAAGATGCCGGTCTCCTCCAGCCCGTTGGCTCGGTCGCAGCTTTTTCGTTTGGTCTGAGAAAAACAAAACAAACAAAAAAAAAAGCACAGAGAGGAAGAACGGCGAGCGTGCGTGAACTGGTCACGAACGACAGAGTTGATTGCTGAGAGTAAAGAGCAGTCCCATCTGCGACGAGACCCCCTTTTCTTTGCTACCCACTGCTGCCGCCGCGGCCTTCAGCTCCTTCAGCTCGCCGTACGGCAGAGTGACGCTGTCGGAGAAGGAGGACAGCTGGCTGGGGGTGGACAGGTCCGAGTCCTTTGGGATTGGGATGAACTCTGCATCTTCCAGCTCCTGTTGGAAAGAGAAAAAAAGAAGAAAAAAAAAGCCACACATCATCGTACCGGAAGTTCACACTGGTTTCGGGCCCCGATTCGAAGCGGCTCGACTGCGACGGACCTTCCGGAGCCAGAGGGGACAGGAGCTGTCCCCCGTCTGGTTCGTCATGGACATCATGGGGGTCTCCAGGAAGCAGTCCTCCGTGTTGACCTCCAGCGTGCCTCCGAGACCCCTGTCGCGGCACTCCGTCTCCGAGCCCGGCTCGATGTCGAGATCCACCGTGGACGTCGAGGCTTCTTGTCCGAGGCCTGGCGGCGCACGCGTGGAAAAGAAAGAACTCCCATCAACAAGCAATCAAGAGACTTTGCGAAGACAATTGCGATCCCATTGACCAGTACCGATTGAGAGTCCGCTGCTGTTTGACCGGATGGTTTTGGAGTTGAGCACTTTTTCTACAAGTCGGGAAGAAATTCCAGTTGAAATTCACGAGTCTTTCGTTCCCCCTCGCTGGATCCAACCTTTGAGCGACGGCCGCGATCACTGACCCATGATGATGATGGTGTGCCAGCCGCGGCACGAGAGGTCCGGCACGTGGTGGAGCGACCCGAAGATCGGCCGCGGCATGGCGGGACAGACCTCCGAGCCGAAGCCTTTGTCGGCGGGCATGCCCAGTCTGCCGTTGCCTGCGTTTCCCCACGCAAAGATCTGGTTGTCTGCGAAAACAGAGAGGGGAAAAAAAAAAATCATTCATCTTTAGAGTCGATCAACTCAAAACTGAGCTGATAAACACAGCAGGATGCCGCGTTTCACCTCACAAACGGAGAGAATAGAACCACACAAGATCGAACCGATGGCGCAAAACGCTGACAAACATCTGGAAAATGAACCGCACATACCTTCTGTGGCGGCGATAGTAAAGCCGTCCCCACACGACGCTTTGGTCACCGTCTTCCCTCCGAACGGTCCGACGAGGACTTGGACGCTCTGATGCTTCTTGAAGTCCTTGACGCCCAGTTGCCCGTACTTGTTGCAACCAAACGTAATCAGGCGGCCGCGCTCTGCAAAGCGAGAACCGACTTGCGGCGTTTAGTCGTCGCGGCCGCTGCGGCGAGGGCGAGCGATGGGATGTCGTGCTCTCTGCACGGTACCGTCAATGGCAGCGGTGTGGCTCTTCCCCGGAGCGATGGTCTGGATCTTGAACCGCGACAGCTGCTTCACCAAGGTCAGCGTGGTGATGTATGGGATCCCCTGGTACCCCTGGTGTGGTTTGGATGGAAAAAAAACAAACAAACATGAGCACCGGGGGCGTCGCCGGGAGCCCTGTCGTCACGGTGCTTCGAAAACATCTGTACCTCGCCAGGGTGGTTTTTGATCCCAGAGAAGCCCTGATTCAAACCCAGCTTATTGAACTCGTTGTTTCCACATGCGAGGACTTTGCCCGTCTCCGTCAGGAAGAAGGTCCCATCGCTGGCACAGGACACCGAAGAGATGGTGGCACCTTTGGGGATCTCCACCTTGAGACCAGAACAGAGTTGCACATGTGTTCTGGTGGGCATGAGTAAAAAATGTGTGTCCCCCCCCCCCAGCGAGGCTTCGTACTTGCATTGGAGAAGAGAAGTCATCCTCACACTCCAGGCCCAGGCGCCCTGCAGCAGCGATCAGTATTTGAAGGGAGATTATGGCAGAAAAAAGCAGGTTAAAGCTGCGTGATAAAGGTACAATGTCTCCATCTGCTGGCTATATCTAGAAACGCAAAAACAACCCCGCCCCCCCTAGATGTTTATCAGCATCAGCTGGGAAACAACACAAGCAGTGGCTTGCTTACCATACTCTCCGCAGCCCCACGAGTAGATGTCGCCGCTCTGCGTCAGCACCACCACGTGGTTGTCGCCGCACGACACCTGCCGCACGGGCCGCTCCTCGAAGAACTCCAGGAGCACCGGCTCCAGGATCTCCATGCCCAGCTCGCCCTCCACGCCGATGCAGCCGTAGTAGTCCGACCCGAACATGTACATCTGGTCCTCGTCTGCGGGGAAAACAAGCAGCGGCGTGTTGACGGGAGGCGGCGCCGCTGCGCTGGCGCTCGTCGGCGGTGGAAGCAGGCGGCTCTCCTCTCTCACCGGTGACGCAGGCGGTGAAGTCGGCCCCGCACGCCACCTGCCGCACGGCCTTCCCCTGCAGCTTCTCCACTCTCTTGGGCTGCCGGTACGAGGCCTGGTCGCCGTGCCCCAGCTGGCCCACCATCTTGGCTCCGCCCTGGACGTTCTGCGCGCGCACGACAAAGTTTCTCTGTAACGCGGGCGCGCCCGCGGCCGGACGCGGCTTGCCGGCGGCGTTCCGCACTCACCGCCCAAGTGTACAGCTCCTTCTCCACCGTCACCACCGCAAAGTGGCTCTCGCCGGCGCACACGTGCTGGGCGCTGCTGCCTCCTTTGAACGCGTCCATTTTCTGGGGGGTGAACTTGCCGCCGCCCCAGAAGTACACCTCCCTGGAGCGCGTGGTCACCACGGCCACGGGCGTCTCGGTCACCGTGCTCAGCCTGTGAGCCAAGCGCGACAGGAGGCGATCGACAGTTATCACATCAGGGCCGATACGCATCAGGGGGAGGAACGTCAAAGCGCTCGCTTACTTTGGTTTCTTCATCGCTAAATTCAGCTGGGTGACTCGCTCGTCGAGCTCCCTGTCGGAGAGAGGGGAGGAGTCAGAGGACGGTCGCGCGATCAAGACACGGAAACGTCTGGAAGGGGTGTTTTTACTGTCTGCTGCAAGCGATGAAGGGCAGGTCTAGAATTTGTTCCGATGTGGGTCTTTTTGCAGGGTCCTGCAACACAAACAACGGGAGCGCGCTGACTTTATGTGCATCTCTCCGGTTCGTCTGCAATTTGTCTCCGGGACCGAACTGACATAAACCCAACGTTGACGACCGAGTGACGGCGGCGCGGCGCCGACAGATCCTCGCGCTCACCTGGTCGAGACACTCGTACACCAGCTTGATCAGCGCGGACGAGTACACGTCCGAGTTCACCTCCATGGTCCAGTTGCCCTGGACTATTTTCACACAGAGGTTCAGAGGGTTCTGCGCAAAACACGGGGAAACGTCACAGGCAGCATGACGGGAGGGGAGGGGGGGGACAAAACACGCTCTGATCTACGGAAACGCGCGTCACAAGATGCACAAACCTACCGTTGCGTCAAATGTTCGCGTCAGAGTTAAGACTTCGAAAAGTACGCAGCCCATGGCCCAGATGTCCGACTTGAAGTTGTACTTTGTTCCCTGGCACAACTCAGGCGACATGTAGTATGGCGTCCCCACGCACTGCACACACACACAGATGGAGAGAAGGTGTGAGACAGGAAAAAAAACGCAGCTTAGCATGGGTATCACTCTGATCCTCCAGTGAGCGCGCGTGTGCACGTTTCTGTCGGTGTTTTGCGTCGCTGCGACGCTTCCTGCCGCAGCCTTCCAACTCGCCACTGTAGTGGCCCATGAACACGAAATAGAGCGTGATGTGGAACTCACAGTTTCGGCCATTGAAAACTCAGAGTCCAGCTTCTTCGCGAGGCCGTAGTCGCCCAGCTTAATGAGGTCCGTCTTGGTCAGGAAAATGTTGAGCGTTTTAATATCTCTGAGGGACAGAAAAATATATATACGTTAGCGACAAGAAGAACTGTGTGATAAACCAGACATGTGCAGGAGAAATCCAGGGGATCAGCAGGGTGAACATCTTTACCTGTGTAGGATCCCCGCTTTGTGAATGTGGGCCACGGCGGAGGCAATCTGGTACAAGTACCACACGACCACCTGCAGACGCATGTTTGTTAGGATTAGGACAGAGCACAGGACACGGTGTTCTGTTTAAAAGCAGGGCCGTGTCTGCAGTCAGTCTGGGCAAAAGGAGGGGCTCTGCCAGAAGCGACCACAGCCACTGCCGGGAGAGAACCGGGTCGACAAAGGCGCGCTCGTACCTCCTCGCTGAAAAGCTTCCCCTTCTGCTGGAGGATCTTGTCGTACAGATTCCCCCCTGCGATGACAGAGACGCCCAGTGTTCATTCGCAGACCGACGGCGGCGCCCGAACGAGCCCCGTGGACCCCCCCCGACCGCGGAGGGGGGGACGCTTACCGTTGCAGTACTCCAGCTCGATGAGCAGGGTGTTCTTGTCCATGAAGTGGTTGAAGTAGGCGATGATGTTGTTGTGCTCCAGGATGGAGAGGATGCTGATCTCGTTCATCACGTCTCGGCGCTCCTTCTCCGAGAGCGAGTTCAGGTCCACCTCCTTCCATACCACCAGAGAGTTGTCCTAAGAGAGCCCAGGCAGATGAGTCAGTACGAAAAAGAAGTTTTGGCCAAGTCACCTGAAAAGTATGCTTGACTATAGTTACTACGTAATTGACACCTTGATTTATTTTGGAAGTATTTTTCCTGTAAATGATCACAGTTTAGGCAATGCCTGATAGACACTACAGTACTTTGCTTGCGCCTTTTCACTTGTCTTTACAAAACACATCACTACAATAATTACAGCGGCATAACACGGGCGTCAAAGCACTTCCTGTACTTATCCTTGCCTTCAGGTGTTCTGACACGACAGGTAACATTTCGCCAGAACTCACCTCCGTCCTCCTGTACAGGGTGGCTTCGCCAAACGCCCCCCTCCCGAGGATCCGGATAGGAATGTAATGCAACTTCTCCTCTTCGCCATTAAACGTGCTCGCGGCCGACCGCTCACTGACCACAGACCCGCCGCCCAAATCCGAATTTAGCGAGTCGAAATGTCTTTCATAGTCCTCCAGTGACATTTCTGCTCCGGGGCTCGTGTCGCCAGAGGCAGCCCCTGATGGAAATAACCCGAGCAGGCCCGGCCGCAACTGTGTCGGAAAGTCTCCCTACAAAGCCGCGCGGCCGTCCGACATGTCAGCCCTGCAGGCGGCCCGTGAGTCGGAGAGTCGCGCGACGAGCGGCGCGAAAAGCTTCGAAGCCTCCTCGACTGTAAATCACCAGAGAGAAACCCAACAAAACAAACCGTAGCGAAAGACGTGCAACTGGAGTAGTTGCACAAAAAGTAAAGCTGGACACAAGAAAAAAACAGCAGCAGCCAGGCAACTTTTCTTTAGCTTTTCAGAACAAAAAAGGCCGTACCAGCACGCGCGCGGGTAAGTTTTACAGCGAAAGGTCAGGAGCTACATTTCCGGTTTGAGCTGCACGCGAGCTTGCCGCAGCTAATAAGTTAGCAAACAAGCCCAACGCGACTGGGAAGAGTCGGACTCTGAACTGTCATGTCGGTTTGAACCGCCGAAAGACCTTCGGCAGGTCTGCAGGACAGAAAGCACGCGCTAGCGGGAGAATAAAGCGGGGCTCGCTCGGCGTGAGAGCAGACAGCACACCGACACCACGTCCATCCTTCTCGCTGTCCAAACACCCGGAAACTGTCAAACACTGGGTAAAGGCAGCTCGAGACGGGCGTCTGAATAAGATGCATGTCGCCCCCCCATAGTGACTGTAAATAAACAGACCAACCAAAACTTGGAAATGTTTCACTAGTTTGCTTGTATAATAATAAAAAAAAGATTTGAAAATAGTAGAATTTCAGCATTTAAAACTCTTTATTATTATTTTTTAATAAATTTGTAATTAACACCATGAAAGCAAACGTCATCTCGTATGGTTTTTGTATGTGGTGGTGGAATCAAAGAAAATTTACACAACACACACACACACACACACACACACACACACACACACACACACACACACACACACACACACACACACACA
>JASSRZ010000050.1:1762870-1785951 GCA_032164315.1 Malacoctenus gilli | reverse complement strand
TGTGTGTGTGTGTGTGTGTGTGTGTGTGTGTGTGTGTGTGTGTGTGTGTGTGTGTGTGTGTGTGTGTGTGGCACAGGCGATTATGCAGCTTATACACAGTTTACCACAAGAAAGAGTTTGTCTTCTTTGACATATTGTTGTTGTTTACCTCCTCGTTTTTAGCAAAACATACATCCAAATAAGTTCCCGTGGCAACTGACTGACTAGATCCTTTGTGCAGCAAGGCTTTAATTCTGTTTAGCTTAGTTGTTATTGTTTGTTAAGTTCAAGGTACAAAAAACATACAAAAACTGCAAAAAGCACACCAAAAAATGTCAGGTCAGACATAAAAGCAAAACAAAAACAGACAAAAAACAAACAAAAACCTTCAGCATGTATTTGTTTTTAAGTCTTTTTTTTAGTTTTGTTTGAATTTGTATTTTGTTGATATGAAAATATTTGTAAATGGAAGAAAAAATGGAGTGGTAGTAGACCAGAGTGCTTGCTCAGACTTTCACTCCTGTCAAGTCTGATTTGTCCTGACGTCTGTGAACTCACCGCCGCCCGCCGCCGCGTGTCCGATTGTGCTGGTCAGGTCGAAGGAGGGCGGGGCCCTGAAGCTCTGGGACCAGGAGCTGAAGCGCTGCAGAGCCTTCCGGCTGGAGACCGGGCAGATCATCGACTGCGTCCGCTCTGTCTGCAGAGGAAAGGTACCGACGGAGGGCGTGTCCCTCCACCAAAACTCCGTCCCGTCCCCCCGTCCCCCATTGTGTGTATTTTGACCTGTATTTCTCGGCGCTGTCCAGGGGAAAATCCTGGTGGGAACGAGGAACGCGGAAATCATCGAAGTGGGCGAGAAGAACGCGGCGTGCAACATCCTGGTGAACGGGCACATGGACGGGCCGATCTGGGGCCTGGGGACCCACCCGTCCAGGGACGTCTTCCTGTCCGCTGCGGAGGACGGCACCGTCCGCCTGTGGGACATCCCGGAGAAGGTCAGCGTCGCCGTCCTTCGCCGCGGTGCGAGGTTCGGAAAGCTCGTGTCGTCGCCGCGACAACCTCCTGAAGTGATGTCGCGTTGCCTTGTGTGTGTGTGTGTGTGTGTGTGGGGGGGGGGGGGAAACAGAAGATGCTGAATAAGGTGAATCTGGGCCACCCGGCACGCACCATCAGCTACAGTCCCGAGGGGGACATGGTGGCCATCGGCATGAAGAACGGCGAGTTCATCATCCTGCTGGTGGCCTCGCTCAAAATCTGGGGCAAGAAGAGGGACCGGCGGTCCCCCATTCAAGATATCAGGTGAGGAGACCCTGAAGACAGTTTGCAAAAAGTGCAATAAACCCCGCCCCCCCCCCCCAACGAACTAAAGGCGCCTTCTCTCCAGGTTCAGTCCAAACTCCCGCTACCTGGCCGTGGGCTCGACCGAATGTGCCGTCGACTTCTACGACCTGACTCTGGGCCCGCAGCTCAACCGCATCAACTGCTGCAGGGACATCCCCAGCTTCGTGATGCAGATGGACTTCTCCGCCGACAGCAATTACGTGCAGGTAAGGCCGGAGGAGGAGGGGTGGGGGGTGGGTTGTGGGGGGGTTTACAGGCCAAGGGGGCACCATTTCTGGGGAAAACGGTTGCCGGGTGCCTGCTCTAATAACCCGTGCCGCCGCCCCCCCCCGGGACAGATTTCCACTGGTGCTTACAAGCGTCTCGTGTACGAGGTGCCGTCTGGGAAGCAGGTGGCAGAGCAGGCGCAGATCGACAGGATCACCTGGGCCACCTGGACAAGGTGAGCAGGCGACACTGCTGACCCGTATCACCCCCCCCCACACACACACACACACACACACACAAACACGCACAGAATACAGCGTGACGTTTGTCTCTCTGCGTCCCCCCCCAGTGTCCTTGGGGACGAGGTCGTTGGGATCTGGTCCCGCAACACCGACAAAGCGGACGTCACCTGTGCCTGTGTGTCCCACTCGGGCCTTAACGTCGTCACGGGCGACGACTTTGGGATGGTGAAGCTGTTCGACTTCCCCTGCCTGGAGAAGTTTGTGAGTGTGATCCGGCTGCCGCCGTCCCATCCCGTCCCATCTATCGGATGTTGACGTGACGCGGCCGCCGTCCGTCCAATGGTGGCGTCGCACCAAACGATCCGGCCAATCAGATCTCATCTGGATGATTTTAGGACAGCGGGAGAGTTACAACTAACTTCTGTTGCCGTGTTGCACGTTGATGTTCCCTCTTGTCAAAGTCCAGGTCATTACACAGAAGTAGGACCTGAAACTGAACAGCAGATGGCAGCAATACCAACAAACCAAACTTATCTTCCCACTCGTGTAATATTTGGTTAAATTTAAACCATTTCAGAGTGTATTTGTATTTATTTCCCTTTCAAACTAAAAGGAGAACTTGTCGTCATTTAAAGGTAAACACAGTGTGATGCTTCTGCTGCGGCCCCCTAAGAATTTGGCTGCATGTGTGCCCCCCCCCACCCTTGAGCTAAACTCTACATCATTTTCCATCACTGTTTCTGTTGTTTTGTGCTTTCTCGAAAAAAACGAAGAAACGGAGTTGCCAAAATCTTGGGGTTGAAAAAAAAAAAAAAGGGGCTTTCTTGTCGTCTTTTCCAGGCCAAACACAAACGCTTCCTGGGCCACTCCGCTCACTTGACCAACGTCCGCTTCACGAGCGGGGACCGCTTCGTCGTGAGCGCCGGCGGAGACGACAGAAGGTACGGCCGAGGCCGCGTGAACGGCAACGGGGCCCGCAAAAAATACACCCCTCCGTGTTAAGTGATGCATCGCTTTTTTTCTCCGCCGCCCCCCCCCCCCCTACCCCCTTTTCCTGTCCCCTGCAGCCTCTTTGTGTGGAGGTGTGTTCATGCCCCGCACTGAGGACCACCGCGGACCATCTGGCCGGGGAGTCTCCGGAGCGCTGGCTCTCCGGGGGGGGAAAAAGAACATATAGGAGGAGGAGGAGGAAGAGGAGGAGGAGGACAGACGTGGCAGCTTGTAAATGAGTTCGTGTGGTGATCCGACTTACTGCCTCAAATCTAGGTGCATGCATAATGTGCAGAAGGCTCTTGTTTGGCTGCAGCGTCCCGGCGCCGGTCGCGAGAACAGGAGCGCAGCTCTGCTCTCATCCCGCCTCATCGTCACCGAGAAAAAGAAAAGAATCCCGTCTCTTACGTGCGTATCATTTCAGCGATGGATCTTTTTCTCTCTCTTTTTTTTTTTTTTTTTTCCAAAACTGGGTTGATCCGTGTACGCGGCGGCCCAGCTGTGGAATCGTGTGACCCGACGGCGTTTTTTTTCTACAAAACGAAAAAGAGAAAGAACGAAAAAAAAAAAAAAAAAGACATGTAGCAAACTGAATTAGCCTTAATCTGAGTGTTTATGAGAGTTCGGGGTTCTTTTTTGGGTGTCCTTTGTTTCGACTTACTTTCGGAGGCTCACGTGGTCCTTTGTTTGTTTGTTTGTTTGTTTTTTTCTTTTTTACTGGTTATTGCAAAATCCTGTGGCCTTCCTCCTGAATGTAACATCCACTGTTATGTTCCGGATGTCAGCATGCCAAAGCATACTATGCACTGTACACCTGACCTGGTCACTGTGTCACCCTGGTGGTCCGTTTATGGTTCGTTTTTCCGTGCTCGTGTCGTCGACTGGTTGAAACCCCCCTCCTGGCGGCAGCGTGTCGCCCCCCCACCCACCCACCCACTCCCCTCCCCCGTCATGACGCGTCGGTGTGCTCCGCCTACTCGTTTGAGGATTGGTCCGTGGTTCCTGGGTGTGCATGGCTTACTGGAAGACAATCTGTCCCAACCGAAACCCTCAGAAGAAGAAAAAGAAAAAAAAACAAAACAAAACAAAACAAAAAGAAAAAACGCAAAACAAGAAGAGCTGTAAATTGAGATCTGGACGCACTGTTGCAATCGTTTCGATCACTTCTTTAGTGTGCTGCTAATATATAGTAATATATTCCTGTTGCATTTTCATGGATCTGAACGGTGTGACTATTTTCAACAGTAAGTTGATGTTTTGTGTCATATGATATCTCGCTTCGATGGAATGTTTATCAGAGAGGAGAATATATGAAAAAAAAAGAGAAGAAAAAAAAACAGTGCAAAACATTTTGCTCCTTGTATTCAAGACTAACGACTTAAAAAAAAAGAAGAAAAGTTGCTGCAGATTTTGATTTACATTTAACCAGTGTAAATACCATTTGTAGATATTCTTTTTGTATATTTTTGTGAGATGTTTCTTAAATTCCACTTTAATAAAAAACGACAAAGGCAACCGTGACCCCGGCGCTTCGGAGTCCTGTCTTCGTCCTCGACCGGGCGCGTCGAGAAAACTCTTTAAATCAGCCCCAAAATGAAAATATAGATTATGGGGAAGAAACGCTGTTTGAATTTTAAGTGATCTACTTTGCGCTCCTTTTACATCAGCAGGTTCGTGGATCATACACAGAAGAACCTTCCATCAAATCAACTGCGCAGCGGCGCTTCCTAAATCCACTCCATTTATTTCAACGTGACACAAATATAGATATATACCTGACAACTATTTCCAGTATTTACATCATTTACATGAAGAGGCAAATCGGAGCAATCAAACGCTTCAGCTGAGCCTTCATCTCAGAAGAGTTAAATAGTGCGAATGGTCAGTGAGCGTTCATGTCCATCCTCCACACACTGATCCTTTCAAGTAAAGCAACAACCCCCAACAAAGCCAGAGAACAGGAAAATGCTCTATGCAACTAGTTCAGTCTCACTAGATGTAGCTAGCAGTGAATTTGTAGTTTACCATGACGGAAGTGATTGACTTGAACACAGCACTCTGGGTTAACAGTGTACTCATGCATCTATAATGTAGTAGTTTCAATGGGAACTCAAAGTCTCTTATTGTGTGCGAGCGATTGCGTAATACTGATGCAGGGGGAGCTCACGAAGCAGGCTCATAGCTTGACGGAGAAGGAGCTGCCGCACGAGCAGCCGTGATCCGCTTGGGGGTTCTTCAGCACTTGGAAGGCGGAGCGGATCAGCTCCTGACTGAAGTCCAGGGTGGCCCCTTTGACGAACTCCAGGCTGTCCTGGTCCACGATCACCCCCACCCCTCCCTGTTCGAACACCCTGAAGGAGCAGCCGGCGGCGTCAGATCGACGGATGTTGGGGAAACAGTGGAGGATCTCAAGTGACGAGCGGCGGCGGCGGCCGACACCAACCTGTCGTCTTCGTTCCTGGTGCTGTCAACGGTGAACTTATACTGGAAGCCGGAGCAGCCTCCTCCTTCCACGTGTATTCTGAGGTACTCGCCCTTTTCCATGATCTCCCCCAATCTCTGAATCGAAAGAGCGAGATGAACGCAACACTTTGAAGGACTCTTTAAAGGATCAAAACACACCACATGACAGTTTGCAGCAGGATAGTTTTGTTGGACAAACGGCGTCAGCGGAAACAAGTGACAAATAAAGACCCGTTCGTACAAAGCCTCATCTACTGACCTTCACACATGACTCCGTCAGGTTCACTTTATCCTCGGATGGCTCCGTCTTCTCCTGGGCGGAGGTGCTGCTGGAGCACCGGAGCCCGGCTGTGTACCGGGGTTGGGGGTTTGGAGGAAGTCGGTGCAACTGTTCCGTCGCATGACTCTTATTCAGGAGGACTGAAGTCCTGCAGAGCATGACATGTATGTAAGGAACATGTCCCAAACAGCACAAGGACTCCTGGGCTAATGTTGTGAACCACGAGCTAACTAGTTAGCCTAACATTATTTCACGTTAAACCCCCTTGAACGCCTCAAAAAATTGACAAACATGGACAGGGAGATACTACTACCCCAGAGAGAAAGTTTACAGTCGATGACTCAAAACAAAATGCACCGTACCTCGCAAGGTTGAGTATTTTTGACTTTGACGCAGCTATCATTGCTCCCCTCACGACTGACATCTTCCATAACAGACGCTAGTGAGTTTCACCCTAACTTGCGATACCACAATACCTCCTCTCATTGGCTACGAGGCGTTAAGACACGCCCATCTGACAGAATTCTACAATTCAATTGGTTATACTACCTGGCAATCCTCTCTATTCTCGAAAGCCTTCACGTGATTGGTGTTTGATCCCTCGGCCATGACAATCTGATTCAGGCTATTTGGACGTTTTTGACGTCGAAACCAGCTGACACCAAACACGTTACGTCGATGACGAACTGAGATCCGGCGAAGAGTGAGATGTTTGACGTTTGGGTCCTCCAATTGCAGACAAGAAGGCGGGATATTTATGACAGAGGGCGTTTCCTGAGAGGCTAAATATTGACCAATGATAACACGTAACAGAATAAATAGGCGTCTCTTCAATCTCGTGACACAAGGAAATAAAAGGAAGCTGTTTTTCAGCTCTCCGGGAAGTTGACGGATTCACTTGAAGGTACAGGTTGTCCATTCAGCGCTTTTTACTCTCTCCACGCACGCAAAGTGTCAGAACTGTTAGAGGGAGCGCGGTGACTGAAGGGTTTACCGCTTATTAACAAGTACGGGACTACTTTAACGTCACATTGAAATTCTGAATCACTGCCATGCTCAGAAGTTTAGTTGAGCCACTTCGGATCCCGTTACTGCTTCTCGCCGGGACACGAGTTATCAGTTCTGCTTCATGTCGTGCTCACTGCTGCTGTTATTTATGTGTTTTTTTTTAACAGGAGGGTCACACAAAGAAGGGAAACATGGATGCCCGGAGCGGTTTCATTGTCGTGCTCTGCTTGATGGGGTTGACCAGCGCGGTTCCAGTGAAGTTCATTGACTGTGGTAAGTTTCTCTTCACTACATATGCATCTACATCCCACTTATTTGACCAAATGTTACTTTTCCAAGTAAAAACGAAGGGCTTTTTTTCATTTTTTGTAGGAAATATTTGTTTTTCGCTATTTAATCTCTGTTTGAAGTCAGATTTTATCCACGTCGTGTTCTTACTTGAAGTCCCACTTATTCAGTTTACACACAGGAGCCTTTATTAAATCTGACTGTACAGTTCATGCAGGTGGATAATGATGTGGATTCCTCAACTCATAAGAGAGAAATAAGTTGCCATGACGACTTTATTTGTCAGTCTGACCACACACATCAGTCTTTGTTGAAGCAGATGATGAACAATGAGTCAAACGTATATATAAAGTCAGCGCGGCAATCGCTTTAAAAGAGCTGAGGCAGCAGTCCAAGCAGGATAACCCCAACAAAGCAAATGAAGCTCCTGAAAGACTGGGCGCATTCATGCCCACCAATTATTACCCTTTGATTAGACACATTTTTAAAGTCTAACTTTCGAACATGTGTGTGTGTGTGTGTGTCTTCTCCCCCCCCCCCCCTTTTTTTTTCTATCTTCAGGTTCCGTTGCTGGTAAAGTGTCCGGTGTGGACATTGTGCCCTGTCCCACTCAGCCCTGCCAGCTCCACAAAGGAGACAGCTACAGTGTCAATGTGACATTCACCAGTGGTAAGTGCCAAAGTGCCGCTTCCGTGGCCCGGATCAGAACGGGACGAGAGTTCAACACCCTTTTGGAGGCGTTTGTGTCACCGTCCCGTCTTTTTCTTTTACCCCCCTCCCGCAGGCGTGCAGAGCCAGACGAGCACGGCGGTGGTTCACGGCATCGTCGCCGGCCTTCCCATCCCCTTCGCCATTCCCAACGGCGACGGCTGCAAGTCTGGGATCCAGTGTCCCATCCAGCCGCAGCAGACCTACTACTACCAGACCACGCTCCCTGTGAAGCCCGAGTACCCTTCGGTGAGTCGTTGGCTCCTAAACTTGAACTTTTTGATGTCTGAAGAAGGCGTTTATTCTCAGAAATGCATAATTCCTCATTTGCGCACCAATCGGTTGAGCAGCATATTTGTTGGTGCATCAGTTCCACCTCGCTCTTCTCTCATTTCTGTCTCACCTCCTTTTTTAAAAAAAGAACAAAGTGCTGCACGCTCTCTGGTTACTGACTGCTCTCTTCTGCTTTTCTAGCTGAAGCTGGTTGTGGAGTGGGAACTGAGAGACGACGGCAAAAACGACCTGTTCTGCATCAAGTTCCCGGTTCAGCTGGTGTAGCGTGAAGCCAAATGACAAACCGTAACCCCTGATGAAAGTGTTTCTTTTTTTTAAAGGACTTAGATTCAAGTAACACAAAGAATGTCAACAGTTCTATGATCCTGTTTTATTGAATCAGCCGGATTTTTTTTTTTTTTTTTACATATCCGGAGCACCTCACTGCACACACGTCCTTAAGCCCTGCTGCGATATTTGGCACATTTTTTTTAATCTTTCTAATGAAACATGTTTTTTTTTTTTTTAAAGAGTTGTGGATGTGAAGGGAGGTTGGGAGTTGCGTGAATGATCATCTACATTCCATCACTGTGCGCGTGTCCTCTCTTACTGGCTGCTGTGTAGTCAGAAGAGATACAGGCTGTACTATTTTTAACTTTTCTTTTTTTTTTTGCTGCTACACCTGTGGTATTTGATACTGTAAATGAATAATAAAAGTAAATTCTGAGGATTAAAACGGCATCTGTGTGTTTGTAACGTGAGCAGATATTTGATCGTGTGGAACTGAAAGCGGATGACGAGCTCGTTTTTTCGCCATAAAGTCCACGTACACAACGTAACAAAATCGCTAAGGTTTTATTTTGTTCATTTTTCTCAAGCTTGAGTCAAATATTTCATCTTCCACATTTCCCATTAAAACGCTCAATAATATTTTTTTTCTCTTCCGAGGATTAACTTTTCCATCACGGAAGCTTTCGATTTGGTAACGATGTTCAACTAAACCTTCATTGATCATCTTGTACAAATTGTTGAACGACGCAAGGTTGGAGCAGGCTGAGAGGGTGTTTGAGGGCCTTGCTGAGGGGCCACAGTGGTGGTGATGAGCAGTGCCCCCCCCCCCCCCCACTTGCCACATTTCAACCTCTTCCCAGTACGGGAACTCGAACCGTCAACCCTCCTTTTACACAGAACATCAAATGTGTTGTTTTTTTTCTTCATCTGAAAAGTATTTTAAACGTTGGGATGAATATAAGAGAAAATTAACAGAGTTGGAATAAACAAAAGCCAACAAACTTCCACCTGTGAGCTGTTGAGACACAAACTGAAGGAAGGACGGACAGACGTCATTCCAGAGACTTTATTGGTTTGAGCAAAGGCCAGCAGCGAGGAAATGACCATATGAGTGCAGAGCGAGAGAGAGAGAGAGAGCGTGAACTCTCTCAGGGTGGTTTTCAGAACACTGCAGTCGCACCGCAAGCAGGCCACGCAAACAGCAAAAACCCATAAAGCAGCTTTTACAAGTCCTCAACTGAACATCGACCGATGCGTCTGACTCGAGAGAGAGCGAAAGGTGTAAAAGGTACGACTGGAAACACAAAAATAGATCCAAAGCTTTTAGAAAGATAGCCTCTCACTTTCACAGCGAATGTTTGATATAAAAGCTACAGACGCAACATACTGTGCAAAAAAAACAACTTTAAAAGAGGATTAAACGAATACTCGGTGCTTGATACACTGCTCTCTTTTTTTTTTTTTTCCTGTCATGTAATCGGACCATTTAAATAAAACTTCTTCGCCTCCTCCTGTCACTGTTACAAAAAGGGTAAAACTGGAACTCCCCCCCCCCCCTCAGTCGAAGTTGAAGAAAGCAGTACAAACACGGAAAGCACCGCGACTTTGGCTTTTTTCCCCCACAGAGAACAACCGCAGGCCGAACAGGAGCCCGGCCACACTTCGGAGCGGAGCTCAGCGATCGCGTCGTGACTTTACGTGCGAACGGGCGAGAGGCGGGACGCCCGGGGGGGGGGGGGGGGGCTCCCGTTGCCGCTTGCCTCCTGTCTCACAGCTTTTGATGTACAAAAAAGGAAGAGGATTCTTCAACGTTGTGCACCGGTTAAAAAAAACAAACCCAAAAACTTCCCCGTGTAGAAACTGGAAGATCCCCCCCCCCCTCCCCTCCCCAAGCGCCGTCAACAACACGGTGTTGCAACAGATCATACGCAGCAGCCAACGCCACGGCAGTCCTAGGATGCATGGGACATGAGGTCACTGGAGCGATACGGAAGTCAACAAAGCAAGGTTGATAGAGCGGGTCGAGCCCTTCTTGGAATGGGAGCTAGGCAGACATCGCAAGATAGGCTAAAGTATTGGAGCACACTTCGTATCAGCCACGTCCGCTGGGCGGACCCCCCCGAAAGACCCCTCTCCTCACTGTCCGTTCTGCTTGAGCCTCTCCAGCCGCTGGAGCAAAGCGTTGCCAAAGGCCTCCCTGTAACCCGGACTGAGCGTGTCCAGCAGCGAGTAAACAGTCTCGTGGTACTGGGTGCTCAAGTCCTCGTCCACTTGATCGAAGGCGTAGCCCACCACCTGTAGAGGGCACAAATCTGTTTATCGCACTGGCATTTGTGTTTCATGGAAAGAGAACAGTCTGGTCTGGCTGGAATCGGACAATCAGCCCCCCCCCGGGCCGCTCCTCACCCTCAGTCCGGCCTCGGTCAGCTCCAGGCAGTAGCGGTTCCCCTCTCTGGTCTCCACGTTGATGTAGGCCACGTCCGAGGCGCTGCCGAGGCTCTGCGACACGTACATCTCGGCCACGGCGAAGAGGACGTCGTTGACCACGGCCTCCGCCTCTAATCTCATGTCCTTGACCTCCACCAGCTCGGCGCAGTCGTCGTCGTCGAACGCGGACACAATGGACTCTTCCGGCTGGCAGTCCACCTCCATCCCCTGCAACCCAGCCGCAGACACGCTCGGTATCGAGATTTTCTCCGTCTGCGGCCAAAACTCCAATAAGATAACAGTTCGCTGCGGTTCGTGTGTTTGCACTTCAGGGACAATCAGGGCGGAAATTCCTTCTGATTACTGAAGGGGGGGGGAGTATTTCAAATATTTGATAAGGAAATTAAATAGGGTTGAGTCCATCCATTGGTCACAATGAAAGCAGCTTGATATTCTGCTTTTAATTTGTCGAAAAATCCAGCAAGTGTTACTAGACATGCTTTATTTCTGTTATAATACATGTGACAGTAACAGTGAGGTCAATAGTTTATCATACAGACCTAATCATTTAGCTCTTCCTGTTTTTTTTTTTCTTTCAATGGATCATGTTGATATTCGAAAGACTTTCCTTGCCGTTCAATACACGCGACGTCAGTGAGAAAGAACAAACGCCCTAAGCACATTGCAATCGGGTACAGGTATAATCGGATTGTCGGGTCTGTCTGCAGCTGGAATGTTGGAACCACTTCGCAAAGCTCTGAGCTGCGTTCAGGGAAACGTAGCCGGGTTCGACGTTCGGGTTAGTCCCTCAACCAATGTGAGTAAATGAAGAGGTTGCGCGGCTCTTAATCGATGAGCCATCGAGAGCAAGCTGAGATGCGGGCGACGCTGTCTCACAACGGAGGACTCCCTCACAGCGTGACCGACTGAGCGGTAGATGGAGGGAAATGCGCCGGACCGCAACAGGCAGCGAGTAGAGCAAAACCCCAACAGGTGTTTCAGACGCGGACCCTGTCCAGCACGCGCCAGAAGCGGAAGTGAAACAAGCGCACGTGACTCGTCCGTGAGTGACGTCTTTCAGACGCGGCGCTGTGCCAGAGTGACGGACGGTGCTCCTTTCAGTTTGCGACAGAGTTCAGCAAAGCCTCCCGAAATAGTTGTACAGAGAGTTATGAGAAGGTATGTTTCCAGCCGGAGCAGCTGTGGCTTGTTCCAGTGGGTTTCTGTGTGAATTCATCGAAGCATTTCAAGAGGACGCCGCTTGCACGCGCTGCAGGCTGCCAAACTGCTGACAAATCATAGGTCACGAGGTCAAGCCAGTGATTCAGCCGGAATCATCTATATTTAGAGGCACTCGGAGGCTGCTGTTTTCCATGAAGATACACTTACTTAAACCAATATGTCGGAGTTTTTTTTTGTGTTTCTGTGGTGAATCCTCTGCCACGCCATTTATATCAAAGGTTATCCTTTTATTTGATTCAGGGAGCCGCCTGTGTGCAATGTGTCGCACTTGTGCTGACGTGAAGTTTTGCAGATTTACCCCCTTTATATTGTGGCAAAAGTCCTTGACCCACAATGAGGCTCTTTTTTGGGACGAGAACCAATTGATTCGCCCCATTCGAGCCGAATTTATCAAATCAAACTGTTCACACTCTTCATTCTATAAAATAATATTTAGGTTTTGAGAAAGCAATGAAAAAAAAATAAATGAAAAAGACTAAATACTAGTCATCTTACAGACATATTTGTAAATGCACTCAAATATTCTCGAAAACATTCGGACTGTCCCAATATTATGAATAAGTCATGATAATAGTCGTTAACGATTAATAATTTGGAGTTTGGGCAAAGAGCGCCATCTTTAGGCCACTTTAAGCAAAGCCAACTGTGACATGTAAATAGACGTGAAGGATCGTATACGTCTCAGGAATTGGGTTGTATGCAAATATAACGATCTGTATGAATGACGTAGACATTCAGGCTTAAATGTCGCTGTGTTGATCGGCTGACAGCTTCTACGTATGAGGGTAAACAGACTGGAGGCACTGCTCTGTGGGGGAGGAAAAAAGTAACAACCCCCCCCCCCAAACGTCTTTGCTCACTTTCTTCCTGACCGACAGATAAAAGAGGCATTATAAATGCGACGAAGCACGTATGTTCGCCCGCATCATGCAATAAAAACCTGGTTGTGAGTAAACTGCGTTCATTTTTCCTCACCTCCTCGCCGCTCGTGTTCTTCCGGATTGTGGAAGCTTCCAGCCCCCTGTGGGCTCTCTGCGTGGGCAACTGGCGTCTACTCCCACTCAGCTCACGCTTCAAATTGTTTCCCCTGGCTGCGATGAAAAAAAAGGGGCAGCCAGAATACGAAACAAACGAAACGGCGCAACCGGTTCTCTTTGGAAATCAGACTTCATATGTTTCTTTAATCCGTCGAAAGAAAGTCAGATCGAATGGGCTCCCCGGTTAGCAAACAGTGCCGCCATGTTGTTACGTCACGGGTCTGAGCCCGCCCCGGAACGTGTAGCTCAATTGGTGCGGAGTCATGAAAGTGTTTGTAAACAACTCAATAAGAAGGTAACTTACGAGACGCACTTTTATTCAAAAGGCCCTATAATACGCGTATAACGGCGTGCAGAAGCTGTGTGCGTGTACCGTGTTTCCGCCATGGTTCCTTTTGCGTGTGGGGATAAATTTACCAGGGAACAGTTGCATATTAAGGTTAGCTTCGCGGCTAACTAGCGTCGCCGCCGTAGCCTGACGTTCGCTCGTGTCAACAGAGGAAGGTAGCCACACACATGCTAGCCGGCTAGTTAGCTAATGACATGCCATTGTCTGGGCAGCATTTAAAGCGCAGCTCCTGCCGGACTATGACAGCTCTCTAGAAGGAGACATGGCAACGGGAGGATACTAACGCACAGGTTGGTGGCATGTCATGAGATACTTTATAAGCTGTTTCCCACTGGCTTCTGTTTAGGTTAATTTGTGCTTTTAGCCGTAGCATTACATGCATGTTGTTGTATATCGAACAAGTCTAAATTCAAGCAACTTAAAATCTCTCTCATTTAGTTTGACTAATTTCGTGTCGAGTCATTTTTGTGCGAAAGTATTCAGGGGAAATTTGTTCTGATCCTTTTTTTTAAAGGCGCAGCAAACTGGAGTCGGACCAATTCCCACACGCACCTCCGACTGTCGGCACATCCTCCAAAGTGTCCCTAATCTTGGGATATAAGGGATGTTTGAGCTCACGGTTTCCTCGTGTCTCCAGCTCGACATGATGACAGAGCCGCGCCACCTGTGAGCTCTTTTTGAGTAGCTTTAGCATTGTAGCAGCCAGAGCCTTCGGACCTACATTTTTAGTTAGCCGCGTGCTATTTATCCAAACTGAGTCAACATGCCCTGGCCATTTTCGGAGTCCATCAAGAAACGGGCCTGCAGGTATCTCCTGCATCGCTACTTGGGCAATTTTCTGCAGGAGAAACTGAGCTTGGATCAGCTCAGTCTGGACCTTTACCAAGGCACTGGCACGCTTGCACAAGTTCCACTGGATAAATGGGTAGGTGTGAAAGGAAAATACAGCGTATTGACTTATTTCATCCAGAAAATGAACTGGCACGAGTGAACCCTTTGCAATGTTCTTGCTTGTTTTTTTGTTGAGTCACTCAATGAGCTCCTAGAGACAGCAGACGCCCCCTTTGAGGTCATCGCAGGATTCATCCAGACCATTTCGCTCACTGTGCCATGGGCAGCTCTACTGCAGGAGAACTGTAGCCTTGAGGTCAAGGGGTTGGAGATGGTACTCAGACCAAGGCCGAGAGTGGGTAAGCAATACTGGCGTTTGGGTCCCTACGCGAGCTTTTATTGAGTGCTACACATCTTCCATAAGACATGGAGGCTCATAGTATTCTAAGTGTGACTTTGAAGATCAGTGGAAAAAGAGAGTAAAAAAGATGGTTTTTAATATACATATCAAGTGTGGATTCGAAGCTTAATGTGCCAGTCGCGGTGGTTGTTCCAGCGTCCAGCAATGAGCCCATGTACTGGTCCAGTTTCATGACGAGCAGCATGCAGCTCGCCAAGGAATGTCTGAGCCAGAAACTCACCGACGACATGGGAGAGAGCTTCCAGCCTTTCGAAGGGTTGGAGAAGTTTGCCGAAACGATCGAGACGGGCAAGTTGCACCTGGTTTTTTGTTTTTTTTTTTTCCCCCGCTCCTTCTTCCAGCTTCACTGGTTTGGATTTGCCGGAAGTCGTTTTCAAATGTTTCTTTCTTCACAGTTCTCAGAAGAGTCAAGGTCACATTTTTGGACACCAGTCTCCGAATCGAACACATCCCCGAAAACTCTAAAACTGGAGTCGCTCTGGAGACTCGAATCAGCAAGTAAGTTTTGTCCATTTTCTGTTCAGTGCCTTTCGCGTTTATTCCGAATAGACAGTTTTCAGAGGGAACATACAAACTACTTGAGTGCACTTCCTGGCTGTCATAGTTCTTCTGTGGTAAAGCCAATTTTGTGTGTGTGTGTTTTCTGTCCTTTTCCAGGATTGTTTACTGTGACGAAACGGAAGAAGACGGTTCAAGTGTGAATGTCCATCAACCAACCACATTTGCGCATAAAAACGTGCAGATGGAAGGCATCACCGTTTTCTGGGACGAGTTCTCGGACGCAGCTCGCGCTGGGTGCAAATCTTCGCCGACGCCAGCGGTTCGTGTGTGTGAAGCATAGAGGTTTCGTCGGCACGGCTGGACGTGTGGTTCCAATCAATGGCATCTTTTTTTTCAGGACACGGAGCCGAAGCTTTCTCCAAGTTGGAATCCGAAAATAATATGCGAGCCCCATCCGCAGTTCACGGAGCCGCTGTCCTCCACGACCACCTTCGAACCCGTGCAAGTGGGCTGCCTGGGTGGTAAAATCGAGATGTCGCTCACGCTGAAAAACAATCTAACCATGCCTGGCGCAAAGGTAAATGACGGCCAGAGAGAAGATGCAATGATGTCTTTTGACCGAATGTTCTCGGACAAATGCACTTCGGGGTGTTTTTGTTTCAGCTGGACGTCGTTGGACATATCGAGACGTTGATTATACTGCTGTCCCCGCGACAAGTTCACCTTCTTCTGGACCTGTTTGGAGCATTCTCTGGTGGAGGTGAGCACCTGACTCGACAAATGGCAACAAACCCACAAAATGAAAGTAAGCTGAAGGGCTAATATGGAGGTTTTGTCTTTTTAACGTGAAGGTGCACAAGACTGGAATAAAGACCGGAAAAATCGCCCCATGCAGCAAGAGGACGAGTACCGTCTGCACCTGGAACTAAACCGCTGCCTTAAGAAGGACGCGGCCACCCCAGGACACGATACTGACCTCTTTGAGAGCCAGACCACCAGAACCGCATCAAGTCGAGGTTCGGCCCGTCGCACGACGGCGCCAACCTGCAGCCGTCGCCGCTTTTCGGAACACAAGAATGCATTTATTCCACCTAAAACCCGTTCTCGTTTTCCGCTTTCTCTCACAGATGACGTGTTCTTCTCCATGGCTGACATGGACATGTCTCACAGCTTGTCATCCCTGCCTCCTCTGGGCGAGCCACCCACCGTTGATTTGGACTTGTCACTGAACAGCAACTACTCCGCCTCACCCGGGGAGTCTCCCTCGGGAAACGCGACGGTGAGTCTTTCGCGCGACTCCGTTTTAGCAGTCGGAAGGATTTGCGGGGGAGGAGACAGTGTGCGAGCTCTCTCGGTGGACTGGTTAGTCTGTATGAATCCTGTTTTTTAACATAAAGTTGGAGGACGTTTGCAGCAGTGTTTGACGAAGTATTTTGGATGTGTTTTAAATGTGTTTTCTCTGAAGTTGTTCCAAATGATTGGCGTCCCTGTCATAAGGTGTCATCTGTGTGTGTTTCCAGGCTTTGTGGGACGAGTACATAGACGCACCGCGTCAAAAGGAGAAGCAGACGAGTGAAACGCCCGCCCAGCCTCGAGATTCCCAGCTCCCTCCCAAACTACTGAGGCAAACGTGTAAGTGCAACTTTGATCCACTCCACACATGGAGACCACAGCCCCACCAACCCTCTCTATGCCTCTGAATTAAAAGATGGACTTTGATATGTTAATGCAAGATCAGATCAGTAAGGAATGACCTTGATATCAGGTTTGGTGCTGATACACAAACTTATATTCTATTTTTCTTTTTCCTCCCCCAGCCCATCCATCCAAAACCCACGGCGACGAGTCTCGGCCGGAGCTGGTCCTGAAGCTGACGATGGACCGCCTGGCTGCCTTCGTGCTGCACATCGACCCGCTGCCTCCGCCGCACGCCGCTCCCAGTCCCCTGGGACCCATCGCCGTCCACTTCTTCAGCACAGTGGGCCCAGGCCAGCTCGGTACCGCTGCGTTCCTTCACTCTCGGACGGTGTTCAATCAGGCCTGCCCCTACGATCACCTTAGGTGGGCTTAGTCATTTTTGCGTCCAGGTGCTGAACATCGTCCCTGTCCAGATGCGTAAACGTGTCCGCGTTCGCAGGTTTGTCGCTCAGGGTTTGAAGATCAACTACGAGCACTGCCAGGGAGCCAGCCTGCGGACGTTCAGCACAGACATCTCGCTGAACCAGATGGAGTTCCTGGAGTGTCTTTTTCCCTCAGAGGCAGTCGTCGGTGGCTCGCAAAGAGGAATTCAATACACAGAGGTGAGCCTTTCGAACCCGCGACCAGCTCCTTTTTCACAGCTCTGAGCTTGGCTTGGGTAAACGCTCCGCGTAAGCACGATCTGCACAGAGATGCAGCTGGCTTGACTTTGGGAGAGGTTTCACTCTGGCCACTCTGTCGCACTTCAGCTCCTGACATTCGACACCGCGGTCGGCGTGGACGCGCCACCCCCCACCTGCCTTCACCTGCTTTACAAACAAGCTGAGCGCAGAGGCCCCCAGGTAACTGCATATATCGATCCAATACGGAAGCCACAAACGCTTCCTGGGGTCGACGCGACTGAGCCCCTTTGTCGCCCTCTGCAGGGTGGCCAGGTGCGCCTCAGCACCATTCCAAGGAAAGCTGAGATCCAGGTGGAGCTGGGCGCCGTGCGCTCCGAGCTGGACATCAGCATCGTGGACCGACTCAATTCGCTGCTGCAGCCTCAGAAACTGGCCACCACCGAGATGATGGCCTCCCACATGTACACGTCTTACAACAAGCACGTCAGCTTGGTAAGGGAGTTGGCGAGAGTCGCGTCAAAGTCTTTATTTTGCAGCATATCACGAGTCCGTCTGTCTTTTCACCAATTCCGCAGCACAAGGCGTTCACGGAGGTTTTCCTCGACGACAGCCACACTCCCAGAAACTGTCAGGTGTCGCTCACAGTCAGCGCACCGCTGCTGGGAGTCGCTGTGCGCTTCCCCATCCCGGATCTGCGCTCGGACCAAGAGAGGGGCCCGTGGTTCAAAAAGTCCCTGCAGAAAGAAGTTCTGTATCTGGAGCTGGAGGACCTGGAGGTCAAAACGGAGTACACGGGCGGCAGTTCCCCTGACCAGACCAAGATGGAGCTCACTTTCAAGGAACTCACTGGTACGGCCTCTCGAAACCGCTTCCTGTGTATCGGTTGAAATCGTGGACCCGCTTTTCGTTGACGTCTGATTCGGGGTCCCCGCAGGAAAGTTCCAGGAGGAGCCAGAACAGCCGGCTGCTCGGTTCCTCCGAGTGTCCCACAGCATGGACGGAGACATGACGACGTCCGAGAGCGTGAAATTCGATTGGCCGAGGCGAGTTCAATACCAACTAAACGGTACCGATTTTTCCTCCTTCAGCTGCGAGTTTCATTGATCTGAATCTTCGACCCGAGCAGGGTGGTGCTGAAGATGAACCCCACCGCGGTGCACTCCATCCTGGAGCGGGTGACGGCGGAGGACGACGAAGGGGCCGAGGACCACTCCCAGGAGGAGGAGGAGGAGGAAGGGGCCGCTCACTCCCTTAAGGACGTGTGCGACTTCGGGAAACCGGAGCCGTCGCCCTTTTCTTCCCGCAGGGTTATGTACGAGAACGAAGAGGTGGGTGATGAGGAGCATCGCTAATCGGAGGCACCGCCTTTGACACTCATTTCCTCATGTGGCAAAATGTTGATCCAATCAGCCTCAGACGGACCTTTTTGTGCAAATGCCCCAATTGTTGCTTGCACAATATTAACACGCAGCATCTCAAAGTGAGAAGACTCAATCATACATCCAAACTTACTTTTCTTAAACTGGTATTTTAAAAAATAATGCATAATTATATGCATGTTTCTTTTGAACATCTCCTATGATTTTCAGTAAACCTTTTTCTTTCTTCTGCTTGTTCGACGTCGCTTCATTTCCTCTCCTGGAGCTGCAGTCCTTCCATTTGTTTTGCTGCTCGCAGAGTAATTCACACATTTCGTTAGTAAATCTCCAGGGACGGAAAAGCTGTCAGACTGTGAAGGATGGTCTTTGTACAGGTGCCTGGATTTGCATTTGCACGAGCTAGGATGCTTTTCTGGCTCCAACGCGTGTATCATCATGCAAATGGGGGGGGGGGGGGCTGCTTTGCGTACGTCGCTGTGTTGACAAAGCCTTCCGCCGACGGACCCGCGTCTTTGTTTTTTGTTTTTTTACAAATGCATTTGTTTGAATTCCAGATGGTCATTCCTGGGGATGTTGCTGAGATGACGGAGTTCCAGGAAAAAACCATGAGTAACTCTCGCTTCGTGCTGGAGTTGTGTCTCCCCAACGTGCAAGTGGCGCTTCCCAACAAGGCCTTCTATGAAAAACTACACAACAGGTGCGTCGTAGGCCCAAACCAACACGCGGCAGTCGGAGTTAAATTGCGATTTTTTTTTTTCGAAAGAAATGACGAAATTTCCTCCCTTCCATTAGAATAAACAACGACCTGCTGCTGTGGGAGCCCACTGCTCCGTCCCCGGTGGAGACGGTGGAGAGCATGCCGTACGGCGTCGGGCTCTCCGTTGCCAGCCAGCTGATCAACACTTATTCCAAGGACAGCTTCAGCCAGTTCCGCTCGACCGGTCCCGAGGGTGAGACTCCAAAGTCCCTGAGTGAAAGTGTAGAGGTCACGTTTTTGGTTTTTTTTTGGTTTTTTTTTACCGACTTTGTGTTGTCCTCGCAGAAGAGACCAGCGGCTCGGAGGAGGAGAACACGCACTATTACTCCCCCACCTCAGAACTCGGCCATCGAGCCCGGAAGAAGAAAAAGGCCAAAGCTCACAGCAAGACCTCCCAGAGCCTCTTCTCGGTCATCGTCAGCGTCAATCACGGCCTGGTGGCGCTGCAAGCGAATGCGAAGGTTCGTTTTTGTTTTTAGAATGGGGGGGGGAAGAAGACGCGAGTTATGTGAACAGCGAGGTTGAGTTTCACTCTTTGTATTTCAGAAGGAGGACAAAACTTTGTTCCGAAACAAACACGGCGAGTTCTGGATCGAAGTGAAGAACGCCGTTCTGTTCAGTGTCACTCAGTACGAAGGCTACAAAGACCAACACTACGTTTGCTTCCATAACAGCAGCATTTGTACTTATCACCAAGGTAGCGCATCAGCATCACCAACACATGCCACACTTTTAATTATATCATAATATTAATCACACGAGTGTCCAGTGTTCACGATCGTGACCAACTTCTGTTGCTCCACGAAGGTCTCATCGACGGCGGCCCGCTTGTCTCGGACATCAAGCTGCCGTGCAGGACGCATCCCCATTGGCTGGAGCCGACCGTCTATCAGTCGGAGACGGCGCCGGAAAGGTCTTCGACGCCCTCCGAGGGGATCGGCCCGGAGGCTCGCAGCATGGTGTCCGTGGCCGTCAAGATCTCCTCGCAGAGCGCCGAACGGAACATTAAGGTGAGACGCGACCAGCGAGGCAGCCTGCTGTCGGCTCGCGTTCCGCTTGAATGGTTCTCGTCCATTGATTTGCTGGAAAGTTTACCTGCTTTTTCATGGGGAAAAAACTTCAAAGTATATCGAATATTTTGCGTCCGTTGCCTTCTCAAACTACAAATGTTTGCATTTTGACTGTAGGAGTATCTGATCGCTGTTGGCGTGAGGGGAGCTACGCTCCAGCACAGAGTTGTCCCCCCCAGCCTTGGCTGGTATGACCAGGTGAGACGAAACTCGGCCTGCCGCCTCAACTTTTTTCCAACTACAACAAAATCCAGGCCTTCAACTTGTTAGTTAACCCCCCCCCCCCCCCAGATTGTCGACTTCCTGAATGTTTCCGACGAGCCCGTGCTGGGTTACGCCCCTCCCACGTCGGTCACCACCCTCCACCTGCACCTGTGGAGCTGCTCTCTAGACTACAGGTGCACAAAAGTTCCGATCGGTTCCCCGAATGTACGTCCGGCAGGCCGTCCACGGGGGTCCTAACGCGATACTGACTTTTGTCTCCGGCAGACCTCTTTACCTGCCGCTCAGGTCGCTGGTGCTGGTCGAGACTTTCAGCATCTCCAGCAGCGTTTCGTTAGACCACTCCTCCTCAACACTTAGGTATCCGAACACTCCTTTTTCCTGTCCCTCTACCTGTTAAATCATTTTGACCAGAATAGAGTTCAAGGAAAAAATGTGATCTCATTTTAAAAACTTGGATGTTTTCCAGGATCATTTTAGACGAAGCTGCTCTGTTTCTTTCGGACAAGAGCAACGCCGTCTCGGTCAATCTCGCGCGTGGTAGGTTGACATGCAGTGACAGGTTTGTAGCTATTGCTTGGATGCAGATGTGAATGAATGATTTGGGTTGTTTGTTTTGTTGTTTTTTTTTTTTTTGTGGTTAGACTATGTCCAAGTGGTCGACATGGGGACACTGGAGCTCAGGATCACAGCCGTAAAACCTGGACTAGATGGGAAACTGGTAGTTGTCTCTCGCTCTCTCTGGCCCTCTCTCGCTCTCCTTCGCCCTCTCTCGCTCTCCTTCGCTCTCTCTCTCTCTCGGTCTCTCACTCTCTCTCACACACTTCCTCATGAGAAATCGAGCCTGTCGAAAGCTGCTTTCGCTTCCTTTTCTGCCGACAGTCGGAGCCCAGGTTTGAGCTCCGTTGCTCCAGCGACGCGATTCACATTCGGACATGTTCGGACTCCTGTGCTGCCCTCATGAACCTCATCCAGTATGTGGCCAGCTATGGAGACCTGCTGCCTCCAGCGGAGCCAGAGACCAAACACAGCAGCGCTGCACAAAAAACCAAGGTCAACGCTCAACGAAGCGCTGTTTACAAACTCTTAAAGGGCCCCCCCCCCCCCGAATTGCTAAGTTTTGTATTCTTTTGGAACAGGTGGAGGTTTCCAGCCAGCAAACCTCTCAGAGCTCGCTGTTGGCTGAGACGGAGCAGCAGATGTTGCAGGATCTGATGAGTGAAGCGATGGAGGAGACGGATGGGCAGAATGCAGGAGGGCCGCAGCAGAACGGTACCGCGCGGCGCTCCTCTGTCCGAATTGGACGTTATGTCGCTCCACACGAGTTTCTGTCTTTTAAAGCTTCGATTTCCGCGCATCCACAGGCTCGCACGAGGAGCAGGTTCACGACCACGACCTGCCCCGCTCGGACCTCTTCCTCTTCCCGGACGAAAGCGGGAATGTCACCCAGGAGTCGAGCCCCACCTACCCCATGCTCGCGTCGCCCCTCATCACCCCTGCGCTCAGCCTTGGCCAAGAGACGGACGACTTCTGCATCTTGGAGACTCCAGGTTCCAGAGACGAGGTCGACATCAACTCTGTTAGGATCACGACCACTTCAGAGTGCTTTTTTTCATGAGAAAATATAGACGCATGTGGTAATTAAATGATTCTCGAACAGTTTCAAGTCCGTGTTACTCAGCAGCCTTGGTCTCGTTTTTCAGGGTCGCGATCAGGAGCCTCTGGTGAGGCAACTCACCTCCGACCCTGTGGAAATCAAAGACAATCACTTCAGCGAGCCCCTGGATGGAAGCGACTCCGGCCGCGGCGCCGTGAACTATCCCGTCCCGGAGGTGCGCTACCTCATCAGGGAGATCTCCGTCATCTGGCATCTGTACGGCGGCAAAGACTTCGGGAGCGCGGCTTCCACGGCGTCTCCCGCTCGAAGCCGAGGGTGAGCCGTGAGAGCGTTGACCGTTGCCGCAATTTCGTATCGCTTGGATCTCGCTCACGCTTGTCTGCTCGCTTCTGTTCTCCGTCTGATAGGTCGACGCCTCACAGTTCTCCCTCCCAGACTCCCGTCAGACAAGCCAAAGCCTCGGGGCGGGCGGCCGGCGGGAAGGGAAGGAACCCCGACGTCCTGATGGAGATCCAGCTGAGTAAGGTAAAGCTCCTCTCGCACAGATAGAACATGAAGCTCACGGTCACATCTTTCACGATCGTTCACTTTTGGTTTCTTGATCTTCAGCTGAGGTTTCAGCACGAGGTGTACCCCCAAGAACCGAACTCGACCCGCCCCGCGGTGGACCAGCCGAGGTCCCGGCAGGTGTTCACCGTGCAGGACTTGGAGATCCGCGACCGACTGGCGACGTCCCAGATGAACAAGTTCCTCTACTTGTACTCCAGCAAGGAGATGCCCAGAAAAGCCCACTCCAACATGGTGAGGAGGGCGACATCCTCGACGCCCAAAGCTGC
>JASSRZ010000050.1:1728005-1741839 GCA_032164315.1 Malacoctenus gilli | reverse complement strand
CACACCAAATAAGCGTGTTAAATAAAAAAAAACCGGGCGGGGGGGGGGTCATAGAGCCACTTTTTTTTTTTTTTTTTTTTTTTTCCAGGCTTAAATTGAAACGGGATTCCGAGGCGTCCCGTTTGGGAAGGAGGGGGTGGGGGGGAAGGTAAGAATACATTCTGGGCAGCAGTCCCCCCTTCAAACCCCCTGTTTGTTTGCCTGTGGAGCCCGGTTATGCCCCCTGTGTTTGCTGTTCACATGTCGGGGAATGCTGCGCGGGCCATGTGCTGCGCTGCGCTCCAAAAAAAAAAAAAAAACCCCCTCCGCGCAACAAACATCTACTTTCTCTCTCGCTCTCTCGCTCTCTCTCTCTTTCCTTTCCTCCCCCCGTGAACATTCGCCAAAAGGGCCTCCGTCGCGTCCAAACTCATTCTTGCTGTTTCAAACATTGGACGCCGACCGAGCCGTGCCTCCTGTCGCCTCTGGAACTCAGCGGGGTTGTTTTTTTTTTGTTTGTTTTTTTTTATAGCTTGTTTTCCCTCACAGAAGAGTGTCTTGTATTTCCAAACATCCAACATAAGCGGCGTGCTCGGCTTTTTTTTTTTCTCTTGCGATCGTGTAGCTCGTTTCTTTTCTTTTTTTTTTTTCGATCCCCGGCGCCACTTCCTCAGCCCGGCTGTTTACGCGCTCCCGAGATTGTTTCACGCAGTTAAGAAAAACCGTGTTGTTGTTGTTTTTGTTTTGTTTTTTAAGGTGGGAGTCAACGTCCCCATCCCCGTGCCGCTGCCCATGTTCTCCTTTACCGGTTCGAGGGGATCCTTCAGAGGGGACATGAACTTCTACGGAAAACAAGTAAGAGGAACAAAGATGGCGGCGTATTGTTTTGGCTTCGAGGTCGACGTGTTTTCGCTTTTGTCCCTCCCGTCCCCGTCCAGGGCATTCAGTTCTACACGCAGATCAAAACGGTCACCTCGCAGTGGAAGGCCGAGGACGCCACGCTGAAGAGCCCCGCCGTCACCATGCCGACCATGGGACGCTAGGCTACCCCGGATTCCGCGCGAGGGGAACCAGAGGCCCCACCCCCACCCCGACGGCCGCCGTCTTCCTCCTGCATCCGTGGACACTTGGAAAGACCACCTGTTTGGGGACACTTCCTCCATAAATGTGTATATTTGGTCCTCGTGAATGTAACGCGGATTGGCCGACGTCGGCGCACCTTTCGAACGAGGACGGAGTGTCGTGTCAGGCGCAGGCAGAGGGTGGTCCCGGATGGGGGGGTGGGGCTTCTGGACCTCCCGTCAATAATAAAACGGAGCTGAATTCCAACAAAGTGTGGATGTGAGGATGTGGATGTCGATGGGGGGGGGGTGTCAAACTCCGCCACCGTCCAATCCAGCTCACATGCGTCCTCAGAGAGAGAGGGTCCTCAAGAGTGGGAAGCCGCCAGTCCAAACCAAAGGATTTCGGGGGGGGGGGGGGGGGGGCACCGCCGGGCCGCTCTAATTTCGCCCCCCCCCCCCCCCCCCCCCCCCCCCCCCCCCCCCCCCCCCCCCCCCCGGCGTCCCGCTATTCTTGCGAGCCTAACGCGAGACTCCGCGGAGGCCACGCGGGGGTCATGTGACGCGTCCGTCGGCCGGGGTGGCGTTTGGGTTTGAGGGCGGAGCGGGGCCCTCCGGCGCCGGGGCGCGGGCGCTGACGGTCGGGCCCCCCGGGCGGCGCTCGCTCTCGAACCATGGAAGACGCTCATTACCGTCATTACGCAACACGGAGGAGCGCGGCCGCGCCGATTAAAACACACACACACACACACACACGCGAGCGCCCCTCGCGTTCTCACAGCCGCTGCGTTTTTTTTTCGGGGGGGGGCACCATTAAATCCACGCAGCCTTCTTAATTGCAAGGACGCGGCGCTGCTTTTTTATCCGCGCGCATTCCTTCGGCGCTGTCAGCGCCCCCCCTCCCTCCCTCCCTCCCTCCACACACAGACACAGTCACACACACACACACACAAACACTTCTCCCAGACGAGTCGCAGTCGAACGCGCGAGTTCTCCGCGTGGCCCTGCAGGTTTGCCGCGACGAAGGGGTTACCCTGGGTCAGCGGCGCGCACGTGGATCGGGGTGCCGCTGCGAGCGGACACCCTCCCCCCCCCCCCCACCCTCCCCCGTTTCCACTGGCCCCGAGCGTCGCGTGTTGCTCCGCCGGGACGAGGTGCCAGACCGCCGGCAAGGCGAGCGCGCCGCGTCTCCCGCGCCGCCTCTTCACCCCCCATACGTCCAGATCCCCCGCGCGCCGCACCGCTCGCTGGAAATCATGTTACCAGCTGCGCCCCCCCCCCACCCCGACCGCAAAAGGGTTTCAAAGAAACAAAATAAACGGCCGGCGCACGTGAAGCGAAGGGGCCAGCGGGGCTCGGAAAGGCCAAATCGACGTGACCAGATGTTTGTTTCCAAAGGCGCACGATTCTGCGGCCGGGGCCTATTTTTACTATTGTGCCCAGACTCTTTCTTCATTCTTTTTAAGCAGCTGGATGGAAAAGAAAATTGGCCGGAGCCTAAGTGATGTTTTATGGTATCCTCTTCTGCTGAGAAAATGGCTGTTTTAGACATTAAGAAGAGGGAGGAGTCAGCGGGAGTTCAGCCGGAGCCGCCGCCATGGCCGCCGCACTCGGCGCTTCGGCGCTAATTTGACGCCGAGGAAGGGGATCCGTTCCGGAGGTGGGGAAACGGAACGGAGGCGGAACGCTTTTGGGACGGCTTTTAATGCCATTCAAATCACGCCGTTCATTTTGGCGAAGAGGAGCCCCAGCACCTTCTCCTTCTGCTCCCAGGTGAGATCGGCCAGTTCCAACTCGGTGCCCGGAGGATAAGGCCTTGGGGAAGAGAAACACACACACACACACACACACACACAGACGAAATCTGGGTCAAGTCAAAGTTCCACTTGAACCGGTGGAAAACAGCTGCGATAAACGAGTCGCCAGCGAGGCGAGTCCTGCAAAGGACGGAGCCGTGATCTCGGGGCCTACCACTTCTCGGCCGCCTCCAGGTCGGAATAGACAGAGTTGGTGCTGTGGGGGCTTTTATGGAAGGTGCGGATGGGCGGGAACGTCATCCTCCCCGCCGTGGCCTCCCGGAACCTCGCGCGGTAGTCCTGCAGCGCCTCCCTCTTGTACCGGGAGCGGCCGGCGGCCACCTCCGCCCTCACGCGGTCCAGCGCCTCGTGGAAGAAGCGCTGCAGCTCCCGCCGCTTCCTGGGCCCGTCGTCGGCCCGCCGGAGGCGCTCCAGCTCCCGCTCGCGCGCGGCCAGGAGCCCCCGCGCCGCCTCCGCCGCCGCCTGGCCGGCCCGCGCCGCCGCCAGGTTGCGGCGCTCCCGCCCCCGCAGCTCCTCCAGCTCGCCGGCCATCTGCCGGGCCTCCCACCGCAGGGCGGCCGCCGCGCCCGCCGCCTCGGCCAGCTTCGTTTGCTGGGACTCCGTCTGGGCGGCGTGCTTCTTCTCCAGCATATCCTGAGGGAGCCGAGCGAGCGGAACGTCACCCTCGCGTCAATATACAGCTCGAAACAGATAAGGACTTGTGTCGGAGCCCCCCCCCCCTCCCCCCGGCTGCTGAGTGAGCGGCCAGGAGCCCCCACCCCCCTCATTCGCTGTCATCATTAGAGGCAAGATTAATGCGCCCGGTGTTTGTTTTTCTGGCGGAATCAGGGCCAGAAAAACGGCGCGAGGAGAAGCCGCTGAATTTGAACTCAAACACCGGTGGAAACTCACCACAACCACTGACCACTGAGAGGCTGGATAGTAGTCAGGAGGTCGGGGGTGGGGGGGCAGGACCACAAGCAAAATACACAGGGTCAGCACAAGTAAACAACAGCAGGGGAAAAACCACCCGAAATACATTCTGCACAGATCTGACAAGTGTTTTTTTTTTTTTTGCGCAACAGAGGCTGATTGAACATGACTCCAGGGAGACGAACGGCCTTTCTCCAAACACCGCGTCGCCCCCCCCCCGCCCTGGAAAGTCCCAACCCGAACGGCGACTCGTCCCCCCTCGTCGGCGCCCCCTCCTGGTTCCTGCGTCGCCGGACGCCGGACCCCCCCAAAGCCGCCGCGCGGAACTGAATCAATTACCTAAGCCGGAGGAGGCAGCAGGGACCACCCCAGTATCAATGTTGACGTTTTATGGGCTGCCGTAAAAAAGAAGAAACTAAACAAAACACAGCGGGGGCCAGAGTCTACATCCTCTGGCCTCAAAAGTAATAAACCCAGCTCATCCATACACGATTCACCCCCCCCCCCCACACACACACACACACACACGATTGAGCCCCCTAGGGACGGCTGAGGATGTGATCGTTGGCCTGGCCGACGCACACCGTCACGAGTGTGACGCACCCGTGCGGTCGGGGAAGATAACATGAGTTTAAGTTATATATATATTCAGACACATAAACACTCGCGTCAGGACGTTTTGGGCTTTTTTTTTTTTGCTTTTCCCAGGCGTTGTGCAGGCGAGTGGGGTGGGGGTGGGGGGGGGGGTGGGGGGGCGACTCACGCAATGGCTTGGCGGTGCTCCGCCTCCATGAGGGCCAGCTTCCGGTCGCAACGCTCCGTCACTTCCTTCTCCAGGCAAGCCTGCGGGGGGGGGGGCATTCAGGAAGCGTGTCGGAAGGGAACGTAGCTCCCCTTTCGATTCGCAGTTTTTAAACCCCGGAGAAGTACGTTTACTCGCGATGGAGTACAGTCGGGAGTACAAATTTCTAGTCGTCTTCACGCATCGGGTCGAGTCTCGACGAGTGTCCTGTCATCGTCTCCCCCCCCCTTTGAATTACATTTAATTCCCCTCGCAATTATACAAAAAGTGTTTCGCAGGAGTGTGTTTGTTTTCCCTCCTTGGTACCTTTTCTTGCAGGAGTCGGAGCTCCATGTTTTTCAGCGCTTCGGCGCGCTCTTCGTCGGCCATCGCCATGTCGTCCTTCATCTTTCAAAAGGTAAAAAAAAAAGGGGAAACTCAGAGCCTGCGCTCTCCTGGGATTCGAACCGTTGGACGGGCCGGAGGTCGGACCGCCTCACCGTCAGGAGAGCGTGCTGCAACTGGGCTTCCACCTCCCTCAGCCTCCCGATCTCCTCCTGCATCCTCCTCTGGTCGCCGGCCTACGATCGAGCGCGGAAACACGAGAAAGTGAAAGCGCCCCTGTCCAAAATCGGAGGGGATCGGTTCATCGCTGCGGTCTGCGGAGCGTTCGCAGGAAAACCTCCGCGGACGCAAAAAAAAAAAGAAAAAAAAGGCCGAGAAACCTCTGCCTCCGCTCGACGACTCGTCACTCGTCGCGAGTGACTCGCGGAGTCGCTGCAGCTGTCACATAAGTGCAGCCTGCAGAAAACCTACGAAAAAAAACCATTTTCTCCCCAGAGGTCACGCGGGCGACACTTTCGAGCAAACAAACTCCGGCGGAGACGCCAAGATCCCTCAAGATGCTACTGTGGAGAAGCCAAGGCGGCGCGCGAAATGTGACAAAGTGACCAAAGTCGTGAGAGACTCGAGGGGGGGGAGGGGGGAGAGGGGGGGGGCGGGCGGGGCGCTGCCACAAACATGTACATGACGACTAAATGAGAGGTTATCGACCGTCTGATTACAACGTGAGGCCTAATGGTTCTTCCTCAGATCGCGTCGGGGCGACGCTCATCCGCAGCGGCGCGGCGAGTGCTTACACGAGTGGGCTTGCGTCATCCGCCATTTTTCGGGGTCCGCGCGATCCATTCTCGAGGGGCCTCGCCTGCCCTGCGGGAGGGGGGACGGGGACGCTTTCTGAAACCGACGCAATCTCCCCGGAACCGGTTTTCGACGCGCGTCTCCGTGACGACGTATGAGGAACAGAATCGGTGACGCGAGCCCCAAAAAAACGGAAAAGACATCCTTTCCGGTCACTTCCTGTCGGACTCTGCGATCAGGAATCGACTGCGAGCGGAGCGATGGCGTGATCTCGAGTCCTTTTTGGGGGCTTTTCCACGAGAGCCCACTCATATCATCTCAATGGCTATCAATAGGTCACATCAATGGCTTTTTTTTTGGGGGGGGGGGGCAGGGGGGGTCCATCATAGTGCTTTTCCATTATTACCTTCAGCTTCCCAAAACTTGCATAGGAAATAGAGCTTCTTCGAACCCTCTTCGCCCGCGAGCCGAGTCGGATCGTTGGATCCCTGCGGCAGCCGCCACACTTTTCGTTCGTCTAACCTCCTCGACGAAGTCAACCGACATCGTGGGAGTGGCGGGGTGAGGGGTGGGGGTGGGGGGGGTGAGGCGGGGTTAAGGCTCTTATCGAAACCGAATCCGCTCGTGAAAAAACACATTCTCCGGCGTCGCCGGCGAAACGGATTTCGGATTCGTAATTTGAAGGTCGCTCCGGCGGCCGAGGGCGGGGTGCGTCCGCGAGCGCTTGGCTCGACTGCAATGTTTGTTGGCACGCCGGAGAGGCGGTCCACGGCTGGAGAGGCGGCAGGGGGTGGGGTGGGAGTGGGAGTGGGAGTGGCGGTGGGGGCTGGCCCTCTTTTTTAAATTTTTTTTTTATAAACATCTCCATCTAACCGAACACACGTGACGAGGCAACGCGAGCCGGAGAGAGGCCCGTTTCAAGTTCCAGCCTCCGAGCTTATTGGACTCTTAATTTGGAGAGGGCGGAAAAAAAAACAGCCCGGGGTTTTATTTTGAAATCTTTTTCTCCATTCCTTTTGGCATCGCAAAAGTGACTCGAATAGTTCGCGCACGTTTCACGGTTTGACCCCGACCCCAACGGGCCTACGCTGGTGAGAACGGGCTCCTTTGGCGGAGGCTATGCGACTTTTACCAGTATTTTAGGGCAAAGTGAAGAGGGGGGGGGTGGATAGGAGGGAGGGGGGGGGGCACATCAAGTCAAGCAGCGACTGGCTTCTGTCAACCGAGCACTTCTTCTAAATGCAGCTTTTGTTTTACCTCCTTTGACCGCTGACGCGGATCAAAATAACGTTACAGCGTGTCATTCAGATTGTTGGGGGGGGAGTTGTTTGTTCCCCTTTGTTTTATGGTTCCCGTTTGTTTTTGTTGTTCTCTTCCATAATAAAACGCCGACATAATTGCACCCGCGACGGCTGTTGGGACACACTGCAACACGTTGGGTTTTTTTTTAGAGAGATGCTGCCGCCGTTGGCCACGACGCATGTTCAGGAGAGCAAGACAGGGATCTGTTTGTTTGTTTGTTTGTTTGTCTTCTTTGCTTGCGGCCGAGGTTTCGCGCCAACTCACCATCTTGCTTCTCTCCTCGCAAGCGAGCGCTTTGTCGCTCTTGATCTGTTCCAGGAGCGCATCGATCTGTGGACCAAAAGGGGTTAAAAAAAGGGTGACGGGAGGTCTCTCCCTCCTGGAGGGGTGGGATTCACATCCGGAACACCCGAGCACCGCCTGAAATCCTTTCAAATTGTTGTCGTTATTTTCCCTGCTTCACATCAAAGCCTGCATTGTCCTCATACAGAAGTGAATGCTGCCACTGACCACAGCTTGTTGATTTTTGAACTGGAAGTAGGATAAGAAAAAAATACACCCAATCAACAATAATAGAATAAGTTTAATTGGTCCAGGTATGTTGAGCACTATTATTAGGCCCCTATAGTAAACAAATAAGTCTTTAATAATGGGGAACCAAATCAAAACCCAAGGATCCAGCTCTAGCCAATCACCAGCCTGCAGCTTCTCAGCGTTTCCGGGTTCTCCTCCCCCGGTACCTGCGGCCTCGTCCCCACCCACCTTCTCTTCCTTGGCCGCCTCCTGTCTGTTCCAGAAGCCCGTTAAGTCGACGGCGTCCCGCTCCAGGCGGCACACCTCCCCGGTGAGGTGCGCGTTGGCTCCGGCCAGCCGGTAGCAGTGCGCCTCGCACTCGGCCAGCGACTGCTTGGTCGCCTTCAGGCGCAGCTCCCACAGCGCGGCGTTGTCCCTGGCGCGCTCCGTCTCGGACTCCCGGTCCACCTTGGTCTCGTGCTCGGCGTTCTTCTTGCCCTTCCTGCGACACAGCGCGGAGTTGCAGCGGCGGGACGGACGGGGGCCAGGGCCGGGGCCGGAGCGTCGCCGCCGTCGCCGGGGCACACTTAACACTTACCCGGCTTTCGCCTTCTTCACTTTGGACGCTTTGTTGGACGGCATTCTTCGCGGGTTCTCGGTCCCTCGGCTGCAGACGGGGGCGGGGGGTTCAGCTGTTTGTGTTGCTGTGTGGTTGCTATGGTGACACGTTCGCCACAAGAGACGACTCTCCTCATGTTTTATTGACGTCGTCGAACTTGCACGCTGAGGAAAGGCCAGGGTGCCAGTTACCAGCAGGTGCTGAGTGGACGCGAGATCGAATCCCGGCTCTTCCTGGAGAGGCGTTCGACTTTTAGGCCCAATTCCAATTCTCTCCCTTAGCCCTCAATCTTTAATACTCCCATAAAATAAAACAAACGGGTCCTAAGTCTCAGAGTTGCAGTAAGTTTAACAAGAACAGTCTTTTCTTAAAGTTTGCAGCTTCCCAAAAACTGTTTTCCCAGTTTAAAAAAAAACAACAAAAACAAACGTGAATTAACGTTCGCCCTTATTTTCACCTATAGAAGTGACATTATCATTTGGCAACTTTGACCTTCACAACCCTGACCAATAACGACTCATTTATTTTACTGTGAAAACGCACAAAAGTGGAACATTGAGTCCGATCTGACCCAAAAAAAAAAGAGGTAAAAACCAAAGTGACATCATGCCAAAACATGTCACTTGTTTACTGCTGCTCTGTGCAAACATGCCCGTCGCCGAAAAGAACCTTCCAGTAGATTGAATTTTACTTTTGGAATTGCTCAGCTCACAGTGCAAGTGCTCATTTCGTATCTCCTTTCATAACTGTAACAGATTTGCGATTCTCCAACGGGAGTTTTAGCGTCTCCAGTAAAAGGAGATCTCTGAAAAAAAAAAACCCCAAAAACAAGAAAACTTTGATTCCACCAGTGGATTTTAAAAGGCCGGCGACAGCAGGAGACTCTGGGACGCAGATGTCTGTTCTGCTCAGCGTCTCCTGGATGACACAGAATGTCACTCGTCTTGTAATTATAGCCTCCCAGCGCTGTGCCCTATCTAACAGGATCTGTCTGCACACGATCTCCTCCCACATGATGACATGAGATACGTTTGGCCGCTGTCAGCAGTATTGTCCGTGTTGCTCGGGAGAGAACTGCCTGTTTCTCTGCCACAGTTGTTTTTTTTCCCCCCCTCCTCCTCCTTCTTCTTCTTCTTCTTCTTCTTCTTCTTCTTTCTTCTTCTTCTTTCTTCTTCTTCTTCTTCTTTCTTCTTCTTTCTTCTTCTCTCGCCCCCGGAGTTATGGGAAAACCGCTCGAGATCAGCGTTAAACGCACTTGGCTTACATCTCCGGAGGCACCCGTCCAGGAGAAACAATGTAAAGTTGGCGCGGGTCATAATTCCGGCTCCCAAACCGCCGGGCTCCTTCGGCCCCCGTGCAGGCGGGAGAGGGGGGGAGGGGGCCCATCCGCTGCAGGCCGTCTCGCCGGGAGCGTCGGGCGATAGCGCGGACGCGTTGGGTGGAGCTACTGTAAACGGGATCATATATGGCTGCTCGCTGCTCTGGCATTATGAACAGAGTTTGAAGACTAAATTTATAGGTAATTACTATGACAGTGAAGAGAGAAAACTGAAATAACCCGGCGCTTTTCAAAGCTGTCATTATCACTGGAATTGTAATGACAAGGTTCGGGTCTCTTCAATAGACTTCTCGGGGTAGGACACCCACAAACACGGCATTCCTGAGGCAAACATTGCAGCATATTAATGATACATTGCGCCGCGGAGATTACAAAGCTGGGCTCGCGTCTCGCGCTTTACGATGCCAGCGAGCGCGGGGCGAAATAGCCGACCTCGCGGGGGCTCCGGAGCTCCCTCGCGCTCGGCGTGTTCGCAATGTGCTGTGTCATGTCACGGGGCGGACGCGGCGGCGGCGGCGGCGGCGAGCTCTGGAAAACATGGCCGTGTTTCGGCGCCGCGTTTGAGCAGGCGGATCAGATCAGCTGAGCCGCCAAACTTGACTGGGGGGGGGCTCGTTGCTTCACCTCACAAAGGCGCGGCAAACGGAGGTGTGTTGCCTGAAAACTTCAATGATTCTGTGATTCATGGTGGAGTCACCTCCTGAGAGGGGAGGGGTGGAGGATGGGAGGGGGGGGGGGTGGTTACAACACTGCAAACTATATATAAAGATAGCAAATATTGACCACAGGATGTGTCTGGACATTTGGCCTGCATCCCCTGAGTCGCAACGAACACGCAGTGAGTAAATCATGCCACCTTTAATGTACTGCCGGGAGACGTTTTTATCCGGGTCTCCGGGTAATCACATACAACGCAGCTAACATGCGACCAAGACATCTTTGGGCGCAAGTCAGCGAGAGGTCCTGCACATGTACGCTTTGATAGGGGGCAAACGACCATTCTGGTGAGCCGCAGGATTGGGAAAAAAAAAAAAAAAAGAAAAAAAAAGAAAAGCCGCCGCAGTATTTAGAAAAAAAAAAAAGGAAGGAGGAAAGAAAGTCCAATATTTTTAGTTCAAATTACAGTGTTGGAACAGTGCTTTGCACAGTCGAGTGTCCTGGGAGTGGAATGGCATGATGGGTGCACGCCGGTGCCAAGCCCCACCCCTCCCCACATTGTCCTCTCCGTGGACTTCCTGCCCTCTCCCGTACCCGTCGGCGGGAGGAGGATGGGCGGGGGGGGGGACCTCTGCCCTCCACGTTACCCTCGCCCTGGCGGCCGCCGGAGGTCCAGGCATCCACCTCTGGGCCGTGACGTTGGGAAACAGAGGGGGGTTGAGACGGGGTCACCGTGGCCGGGATGCTTCGGCTGGACTCCCCCCCCCCCACCCCCACCCTTTTTTTTTTTTTCTGTTGATCCAAAGCGGGTGAAAAATATCACAGGCGGGTACAAATCTCGGTTCATGCGAGGTTTCGCCGCTGCCCCGCCGCTGCGGGATGCCCCTCCACGCCGCTGCATCCTGCTCCGCGACCGGGCGCCCTCTTAACATGAGAAAGCATTAGCCGATACAATTACAGCATGGCTTGTGATGCCGTGCCAGCCACCCACCTAAAGCGCAGAAAGAGCCACTCATGCTTCTTTTTTCCCCCCGTGCGCTCGCTCGTGAAACGTGCCTCGCAGCCCAAATATTTTTTTTCCCTTGGAAAGCCTGTGGTTAACACGGGGATGAGTGGGAGTGAGATGATTGCTGACATTCTTTTAACTTTTATGCCAGCTGGAGTGCAGGTCGCATTTGCATTTTTTGAAGGTTTGCGAAACAGCTGCAGTGGGATTTAATGTGGCGATCACTGCAGGATTGTGAAGAGAAGGTTTCAGGAGTTTCGTTGTTTTGTTTTGTTTTGTTTTTTTTCCAAATATGCATACAGGAAAGGATCCACTGAACATGACTTGGGCGAGCTGGCAATAAAACGACTCGGAATCACCGTGTTAAAGTCAAACGTGATAGAGAATTGGTGTCGAGGGAGCGCTTCTTGACACGCTCGGAATTAAAACAAAAAAAAAACTTTGCAGTCGTGCCAAAGATGGTGCCGGGATGACGAAAGCCCTCGAACGAGAAAGATACTCGAGACTCGTAAAAAAAAAAAAAAAAAAGTTGCGACTTCTCACTATAACTGCAGCGATTACCGCAGAAGCTCTTTAGATGGGGCTCATGAAAAGGCAAAATAGAGGACTTACATCATTTTCTATTCTGGACGGGAGTGAAATCGGACAAGTTGTGAAAGTCGGCAGAGTCGCAGGGGTGATGGAACTTCTGAAACAAGCTGCTATACGAGTCTCAAACACACTCGTAAAAAAAAAGGCATTTCAAAAAACACTTCTTTGGAAGCTTTCTTTCCTTTTTACCCTCCAGTGTCAAACCCTTCATTTGGACTCCTTTATGAACCCCCCCCCCCTTTCCTCTTTTCGTGAGGGGATTTTTTTTTTTGGGCTCCAGAGCAACCAGTAAAGATGAGGAGGGGAAAAACATCGCCCGAAATAATCCTCCTCATAAAAACGAGGGAGAGAGAGAGAGAGAGAGAGAGAGAGAGAGAGAGAGAGAGAGAGAGAGAGAGAGAGAGAGAGAAGGAAATGCTGTTTGGTAGGCAGGTAGTTCAGTCTCCAGCTCAGCTCCCAGGAGGGGGTGGGGTGGAGGTTGGGGGGGGGGGGACTCCTGATGGAGCTGGGATGGTCCGCCACAGGATTGGTGGATGGCTGCTCCCGGTGTGGCCCCGTGCCAAGCCCTTATGTCTTTATATAGTGTAAACAGATGACCGGACAGTCCTGAGTGTGCATCGCATCCACTCTGCGTCTCTGCATCCGCACCGCCGCCTCTCCAGGGCCCCCGGTTCCTCCAGCATCCCGCCAGCCGCCAGCCGCCGCCGCCGCCGCCTCCGCTCCTCCCGCCGCAATGGCCGCGCCGAGCCTCCTCCTCACCCTGTGCGCGTGGCTCCTGACCGGCAGCCTCCTCGCCGAGGCGACCTACTACCGGCACCACCGCTACATCCCGCACTTCTACCGCTACAGGGAGCACTCGGCCAACGCGGAGAACCTCCTGCCGGACGCCTCCAACCGGGAGGTGCCGCGGCCCCGGGTGCCCACCTACCCCCACATCCCCGAGGTGTTCCACCCGGTGCCCGAGGTCATCCCCCCCATCCCGGAGGCGTTCCACCCGGTGCCCGAGGTGGTGCATCCCGCTCCTCAGCAGCCCCCCGAGGCGCGCCCTCCGGCTCCCTCCCCGGTCAACGTGAGCCGTATCTTCTATGGGATCATGTTTGACGCGGGGAGCACCGGCACCAGGATCCACATCTACAAGTTCATCCAGAAGGATCCCGGTGAGCGAGCGCCTCTCCCTCCCTCTCCCTCTCTCTCTCTCTCTCTCTCTCTCTCCCTCTCTCTCTCTCTCTGATCCAGCGGCGGTGTCGCGCATGCCGCTGGCTCCCGCTCTGCTTTGCTGTCAGGTCATTCGCTGTACGCTGTGAGGACAGGCGTGCACCCGGCGCGGCGCTCGGACCAATAACGCCGCCTCTTTAAAAAAAAACCCGGCAGAGGTGCACTTTTAATTGGGTGACTCCGACTGTGTAGGGAAGCGGGGCTTTAAACGCTCAGCTGCAGTCCCAAAGACTCCCCAGCTGTAAAAGGAAAAGCCTGCAATTACATGTACTCCACTTTCTGTTTTCCTTTTTTTCCCCTCCTATCAGCTGCTTGCATGATCCCTGTCCTCACTTGTTTTTTTTTGTTGTTGTTTTTTTTCTTATGTTTGTTGTTTTATTTTGTTCTCTTTCTAGTGGAACTGCCAGTTCTGGACAATGAGATGTACCACGCAGTGAAGCCCGGCCTGTCTGCCTACAAGGACAACCCCGAGGAGGTACGAGCCCGCCACGGTTCGCACCCCCCCCCCCCCCACCTTCATCCGCCATCAGGTGCATTCGGGGGGAGTTGTTCCTTGTCTTGCAAAAAAAACCCCAAAAAAACAGGCGAAAGCGCCCGGGATTTGTCTTTGGGCTGGGTCCACCAGATGACAACACTGTGTAATTACAAGGGGGGGGGGGACTTCAGATGATGCTGTCACTGCCTCCCACTCCTGTCGGCCATATTTACCTACCCGAGATTTCATCATGTTTAACCCCACCCCTTCCCCCTGATCACTTAAGACAAAGGGACACCACTTTCAGAGGGGTCAGTCTTTAGTCAGTTCGTGGGTCAGAGGGGCACCATTTTTTTTTAAAGGGGGACAGGTGGGGGGGGGGGGGGGGGGGGGGGGGGGGGGGGGGGGGGGGGGGGGGGGGGGGGGG
>JASSRZ010000050.1:1700911-1712458 GCA_032164315.1 Malacoctenus gilli | reverse complement strand
CCCCCCCCCCCCCCCCCCCCCCCCCCCCCCCCCCCCCCCCCCCCCCCCCCCCCCCCCCCCCCCCCCGAGCCTGCGGCCGCGAAGCAGGGGCCTCGCTCTGCAGCAAGCAACCGCTCGCCCAATCTTTCATCTCCTTTCGTGTTGTTCGCAGGGATCCTCGTAATTAGACGATCGGAAGGGGGAGGGGGGGGGGTACTAATTTGAAAATGTCCGAATCGTATCGTGTTTTTTTAAAGGAGCCGCGGTTTTATTAAAGAACGCCGAGCTCCGAGCGCCGCTGGGTTCTCTGTACATGTCAGCGCGGGGCCTATTTTGAAAATCCATATTTCTGTGTATATATATTTATATATACCTTGTGTTCTTTGTGCCACAAAGTCACTGAAAAAAGGCACGCAGGAATGAACGAAATGCTGGCCGCACCAAAAAAAAAAAAACCCCTGCCGTTTGCCATTTTAATGCAAACAATTACATACCGTACACATGATTATGTCGTGTCGCTTGTTCATTAAGCTGAGTGACTTGAGTCCCGGCCCGAGCGTCACCCGTTTTATTTTTCTTCTTCCCTTCCCCACAAAATTGCACGCTGGGCTGATTGATGGCTGACAGAAATACATACAGTATGCCAGTAAATGAGGAAGTCTGGAGGAGGGACGGGAGGATTCTGGGAGACCTTCGGTGTTACACAAGCCGCTGGCTGGTTCTTAGGGTTGTTGGGTTTTTGTTTTTTTTTCATGTTGAACTTTGGACAAAAAAACCTCGCAAGAGGACAATAAGCCCATATCGGGTATAAAAGGTGTGACAAAAAACAGATAAAGGCACTCTATTCCTTCTACTTGAGGGTGGAAAGAAGCCTTCGGTATACGTTTAACTCTTCTTCTTTGGTAAGAGGCTGCAAAACGACTCTTCCTTCTTCTTCTACTGTAAACACACGATCAGGTTGGACGTGTCTCCTGGGTCAACATTTGTTTCTGCTTTGCAGTCAGTAAAAACTGTTCACATGACCTCCATTACTGTCAACAACACGATGTGTTGCTCAGTTTTTGAACGGTGCTGCAAAACACTCTGACTGTCAATGTATATTTACAACATTAAGGAGCCAAACTGATGATTATTAACATGCTATATCAAATGAAAACCCAGAGTTGTCAGATGTGCACAATGAACTGTACTGTCCTGACTTGTCTGATTTTGGGGGGGGGGTGTATTTGTGTGTATTGACTGCAACTCCAAGGACACATGTCATGAGGGGAGGGGGGGGGGGAGCAGGGGGCGGGGCGTACCTGCATCTTTTGATAGGGCTTACACCGCATCTTCGTGACTTGCTCCCACGCGCCAATACCTGCACGAGCACATTCGACAATTAGGTCGCACATCCAAACGCCTGCTTCCTCAAATGACTCGGTTCAGGACGCCGAGGAGGCATTTTTTTTTTTTTTTTTAATTTTTTTAATAAAACGACAAGCGAGGCTTCATCCGGGAGGATAGCTGCGGCCGCGGTCGGGTCGGACCCTTCCGGCCGCTCGAATTAACGCCGGGCGGCGAACCCCCGGAACGCGGACGCGTGTTAAAGTCTTCAGCTGATGATTTTCAGGACACTTAATATAATAAGTCCACAGTTAACCCGGCGATGATGGAGTGCCTCTATATTGGACTGACCACATGTGATTCACTTGCCCGCAACGAGCCATTTCCACTCTGCTGGCGTCGGGAGTTTTTTTTTCAGGCTTATGAAGCAAAAATCACCCAGAAAGTCATAGAATTCGTCCTATAAAGTGCAGGCGAATGATAGAGGGGCTTAAAAGGTTTGTTTGCACAAAGGCTGCTTGGTGAGAGCTCTCTATTTCTGGGCTCATTTTTTAAAAATTATACTCCCAATAAAACTCATTTATATCTGACCTGACAATATCGACCACAAAGTGTAAAATTGCAAATTGTACCGCGTTTCTTCTACTCTATTTCAGGTCGACGAACGATAAGTTCTGTGGCCAGAGGACAGGTTTCGTCCACCCCCATCAGTGAAGGAATGAGTTCACTTCAGACTGTCGCCGCCGAAGCTCAAGGCTCCCCGTCTCTCCCAAACATGCCATGCCATGCCGCTGCGTCGGAATGCGTGGCGCAAGCGGGCCAGCCTAATCACCGTAATCCCCGCCGATTCCGAGCGCCGCCGCGAACGTGGACGGGTTGACACGTCCAAGCGATCAAGCGCAATCCAGCGAAATCATCGCTGTTGCCGTAATTCCCTGCAATGACAGAAAGCACAAGTCTGGACCGAGTGCTGCTTTTTTTTTTTTTTTTTATGAATTCTAGACCTGAGGTGGCACGTTGGGACAAAGTGCATGTTTAGGAGGAGGGTTCATGGAAATTACAGCCTGGAGAGAGAGAGAGAGAGAGAGAGAGAGAAAAAACCACCCCGTCCCCACCTTGAAGGGAGAGAATTGCGGTTTGGGGATGGCGGTCGAAACACGTCCTCCAGAGGAGGGAACAGGGGGAGGAAAGTAGGTCAGGGCAACCCCACCTCCCCCCTCACGCCTCCCTTGGGTTGACCGACTGCACCCAGGAGCAACGGAGGTGAGATATGATCCGCGGTAAGCCGGGATGACTGGAGTCTGATCCCTGGCTCACCTCGCGGGCGCGCATGAAACCATCAAGCACAGCGAGCTTCCCCGTGACGAGGAAGTTCCTCGGGAACTCTCGTGTGTTGGGAGACGTAGGCGCAGGCGTACCGCTGAGGAGGGTCGCGGAGCCCGGGCTGATGGAGCTGACGCGGGTGCTGTAGGCGTCCGGGACCTTCTCCATCACTTTCTTGTTGCCCGCTTCCAGCAGCAGGATCTTCTTGCCCTGCAGGTTGGGGTCCATGCCTGGAGGGGGGGAGCAACCACAGTGCACAGGGGGGAGGGGGGAGGTGGGGGGGGGACGTCAGAGCCTCGCGCACAGCCACCACAGCAGCCCCCTCCATTGTTAAGTGGCTTGTGATGTGGATGCGAGTCGGTTAAATTTAGACCCTGGACTTGCACGCTTGCACCACATCTGAGAGCGTCTCTCTGTTTTCCAGCGGATCGCAGCGTGGCGTGTTTTTGCGACTGCCCTTCAAACCAGCATGACACAACGCAGCCTCGCGTCGAGTCGTAAAAAAAAAAAAAAGTGCGCTTAATTGCGATTTGGACATGTCACTGTGTAGTCACGCAGCGCGGTGAGGTCAGTGCGTGTTGCTGGGCGGGCGGCACTCACCTAGGGAACATGCCATGGTCGATCCAACCATCCCTCCCCCAGATATAATGACATCATAAACCTCGTCGCTGCCAGACTCGCCCGCGTGCTGGGCACACGCCAGTCCTCTCCTGGCGATCGTCGCCGCGGGAAGGTGCTTCTCTGACATGAGGCGCCGGCCCAGACCTTGGAAGGCCAGCGGCGCCTTGGCGAGCTTGTGCATTCTTCCTCTGTCCCCGGCCCCGTCCCGCTCACACGAGGCGAGGCGACGCGCCGCGCCGCGCCGCGACTACGGCAGGGGAAGATGCCGCTCCGGAGCGAGAGCGGGCTCCGCGCAGCCACAGGACAAACCCGCTCCCCTTGAACGTGTCCTAGCAGGGGCAGCCGCGTCGCTGCTGTAATCCAGCCATGTTGTGTTGACAAGCGCTCCCCGATGATGTACTTCCGCCTCATCGGCCAATCACAGGCGACGCTGCTCCGCCAGCCCTTCTGCCTGTCGACAAGCGGCGAAACTGACGTCTGAGAGCAAAAAAACCAAAAGCCTCCTACAGTTTAGCGTCAAATGCGATACAAGACAAACTTTTGAGCAATATGAGGGATAATTATTTCGACAAATAAGCGGTAGGTCGTCTTCTTGGAGTTTGGGGGGAGGTTTCAGCGCGAATGAATACTTCCTGAAAGCCGTCTGTTCACAGGTTGGCTGTTAAATACGACTTCAGCTTGTATATCATTTCAATATTTCTCACAATACTCACTTCTACAAGTACGAGTGAACCGGTGCAAATGTAGATACGCGTGAAAATTAAACCTAGTCAACTAAATGCAACTTTTCCAACGATATAATGAAGTGTTTTCGCTGCGCGGTGATGTGGTTGTCATGGAAACGGTTTACAAGCTTGTTGCGGAGTCTGCGCCTCAGGGTGACTTTATGTTTTTTCTCCACCTGTCTTTTTTTTTTTACCGAATGCAGTTGATGGTGGTGATATTAGTACGTAATTATTCCGTTGATAACTCGCTGATTTATTTGAAGTGTGCTGGTTCCCCTGCAGTCCCTGTGGGAGGGGGGGGGGGGGCATGTGGGGCATTGAGATGTGTTGTGATTGATGGTCAGCAGGATTTGTAGCACAGTGAATCATCCAGGTGGAATGCTCCAAACGGTAGATGTAGTTGTGCACTTCATGAATAATTAATTAATTATACACAACCATATCATGCAACATAAAATGAGTGGAAGTTTGAGTTTTTCTGAAAAAAAAGGTGAAGTAAGAATAATAAAATGAAAGGCACAACACTGCCGCTTCAGTTAATTGCACGTGCCCTTCAGAGATCAGGTGTCTGGGTGCCACCTGAGGTGGCCAATCAGCTTTTTTGAGGTGTGTGTAATGTGCCACCCCGGCCACCTCCTAGATATGCCCTCGGATCGCTCTTTTGAGTGACACAGACTCACAAAATGTTGCACACTGTCTTAAGGCAGTGCATTCTGAAAGGCTAGGTGGACATCTCCAGGAAGAGTTGAGGGTAACCATGTCCACGGATGTGCTCCTTCGAGCTGAGATGACCACAAGTGCCGGATGGGCGCGAGTCGTGTGTCCTAACACGACATCAAACAAGCGGACCGAAGATGTTTGCGTGAGCACAGAAAGGGGCCCAGCAGCGCGTCACCCTCCAGTTGGGCCACTGGGACCAGTCGCTGAGTTTTGTCCCGCATTAAGTAACACGGCACAGTGGTTTACGCTGCCACTTCTCAGCGAGGAGCCAGCTGATTCAAACCGGCTGCTTGATGAGGCCTTTGAGTGGGAAGTTCGCTTGCGTGCAGGTTCACTGCACATGCAGAGAATTGCATTTTAAGCCAGTCGGTGAACAGGGATTTGGTGTGTGTGTGTGTGTGTGTGTGTGTGTGTGTGTGTGTGTGTGTGTGGGAGGTTTCCGTGCGTTAGCCCTGTGATGCACTGATGACTTGTTCAGGGCGTACCCTGGTTTGTTTTTTTTGCTTTGTGTTGTCTGGCTACAAATCTGGTGACTTTAGACTTAATAAGTTGGATATAGAGGAAGGAGGCGGGAAGATTACTCTTTTTTCTGAGTGTTTGTGCTGAATTGGATGTTGTTGATCCTCTGAAATTTAGGTCTTTTTATTAAAAACACGGTCCCCTCCTAGAAAAGAAAAACGGAAAACTCTGGATCTGCCCATGTGAAGTTCATTTTTCACGAAGCCAATTTTAGGATTTCTTGAGAAATTGTATGAACACGTTCATGCTTCTGCCTGCTTCTTTTCCTCTGACCACGAAGCCCTCGAGTTGCACTTGTTGAACACGGCCTCTGCTGTTTTTCTTGCCTCCGCATTTTTGCATTACGTTGCACTAAACCTGCCGATCGCTTACCAGCCGAGTTGACAATATTTGATACCGAACCTTATTTGACGGTACTTTGTCCCTCTTCAGGGGAAACATGTCAAAGGTGAAGACCTCGGAGGGGGACGGAGTCCGATCGGAGGCGACGCTGCGGCTGCACCTGAGGGCCCTGAGAGAGGCCATCAGGCAGCAGCTGCAGGAGACAGAGAGGAAGCAGGCAGAGGAGCTGGAGAAAAGAGTGCATGAGGACGCTCTCCTGTCCACAGAAAAAGACGAGAAATCAGACAAGGAAAAGGGTCGAAATCACCGGTCGAAGTAAGTTTGGTGATAATCTGCTTCGTGCTTTTAAGCAAACCTGTTTTTAGAGGTTTACTGTTCTGTTTTTTTCCCCCCACACGCACGTCAGGAGGTCCTCTCCGCCCACCTCCACCTCTCACAGTCCCACACGGAGGCCTCCTCCGTCGCGTCCTGCCTCGGTTCCCGCCACGAACTGCGGGCACCGCTCCGGGGGGCCTCGGCAGTGCGAGCGCTTCGGCTTCTGCAAGACGACCCAGAGGATCTGGGAGGAAGAGGCCGAGGCGGAGTGTCGGAAGAAGTTCAGCGCCGCGCCTGTCCCCGGCCACGTCCGCCAGCCCGTCTACCGGGAGCTGGTGGCGCGGAGGGAGCGGGAGAGGAGGCAGGGCCTCCAGGACCGGAGGCGCTTCCTGCTCTCCATGCAGAAGCCTTTCGGCTTCCAGGAGAGAGAGAAAGAGAAGCGAGAGGAACTGATGGCGACGGTCGAGCGAGTCGCAAACGAGCAGGAAAACAAGGCCACTCCTTTGAGAGAAGGTTCCCCCAAGGGGAAGGAGGATTCGCCACGCGCCGATCCCAAAGGTTAGTTGTTTTTCGTCCGGACACAGTTGTGACTTTACGCGGGACAGGGTGTTGCCGTCCTGTTTATATTACCTGGCGATTCTCTGTGAGCCTTCGCAGAGCAGGACGCGGTTTCCGGCAAAGTCCGCGCCCGGGCACCGGCGATCGCGCCTCCGGCCGGCGGCCCGAAGCTTCGCACGGCCGAGCGCACCCGGAGGCTGAGGCTGGGCTTCCTGGACGAGGGGCCCAGCTTCCGGCCCAAGATCATCCGGGAGGTCCCCGACTTCGGCGAGCTGCACAGGGCCCTGCAGAAGGAGGCGCTGCAGAAACCCCCCGGAGGAACCAAGTGTCAGCCCTTCTTCCTGAGGACGTCGGCGCTGCCTGCACGGAAAAGCAGGACGAGTCTGGACACCTCGCAGGTGCAGGTCTTCCGTCTACCCGGTCGGTTCGGTTGTAAATCATGACCCGAGTCGTTCTCATTTTGCACCCTCTTATAAATTTACATGCAGTTTATTGATTGATTCAAACCTACATTTTGTTTTCTTTATTTGCAAGAATACGACATTATCAAATAATATCAAAGGTTAACAGCTCTCTTGGTGAGGCTGCCTTCTCACAAGGCACAGTGAAGGACCGAGACTTCAACCTGTGGCACCCAGATGGTTTCATGTTCTCGTTCTGTCGCACTTCTTCTTTTTTTTTTTTCTCGATGCCTTTCACAGCCTGTCTGCTTGATGGATGGTTCGAGACATTGCCGCCCACCGCGCTGTCAAGCCTGTCTTCCCCCAAGGTGGAGAGAAAAGCCACTTGGATTCGCTGAAGCCGTCCCTTGTTGCGCTCGTTGCCACGAAAAGTGGCATCTTTCGTCTTGCTCAGTGCGTCGAACAGATTAAACGGCACACAAAGTGCAGCACACAGTGCTTTTTGTAGTCAACAAGAGAAAAACACAAGAAGTATGACAAACAACAACAATGATAATGTTAATAAGGATGATAACAGCAACAACAATCATCATCATCATCATCATCAAAATAATAATAATCATCATAATAGTAATAACAATAATATTAAATAATTTGAAAGAATTTGATAGAATTAGAAATAATCAGAAATAATAAGAAACAATTTAAAAGACGGACGTAAGATAAAAAGAAAAATAATTTAAAAAAAAATCAAATCATATGGAAAAAAAAATTAACTCTAATAAAATAAAACAAAAGAACAAAAAGACAACCGCGCCGCCAAAAGAAATCAAGAGAATTACAAGCAAGTGTTATTATTTTGTAGGCTATTTAAAAAAAGGACATTAAACAGACTTTTAAACTGCTTCTTAATGCAGTAACACGTGACGCTTCTATCTTTTGCTTCTGTTTTATAGTCGGTCAGCGAAAAACTGCCCCAAAAAGCCGTGGACATCTTTCAATGTCATGTTCGCTTGCTGTCCAGAAATAAGTCCATACGCTTGCGGACTTGCCGTAACAATGGAATGTGGCCACGTGACACTTGGCTCTCGGTATCTTTGGGAAGCAATTTGTTTTATGGCCAAAGATTTACGGTATGGTTAAGCATCTCGTGCGCCTCACATGTTATTTCTTTCGTCTGCTCTGACCAGTTTTCCCAGTTGTGGAAATGTCGGGGTATTTAAAATACATACATACAGTAGGCCGTGTTCAAAGGCAGACTGCTCCTCTCCCTCCGACAACCGTATTTAAAGCTCTCTCCACCTTATAATTTATGAGCTTCAGCTCCAGCTCCATATCTGCAGCGCCTAATCTACAGCTGGATGTTATTTTTTTTTAACCTTGTTTCGTTCCTCTGCTCCAGCAGTGAAACGTTTTTGTTTTGTTTTGGTTTTTTTTTTTTTTTTTAGATCAATCACATACTTTCCAAGAAAATCCTAAATATGTCGAGCGAAAATCGTCTGGCTAGATAATTCACATGAGAGCATTCGAGAGTAAAAATAATTGAAGCAGTAATTAGGTAAGAATAACAGTAATTTTCACTAATCCTGAGTGGCAGAAGGAACTTTGTGATCAGTGAAACTTTTTTTTTTTCTTTTTTTTTGCCTGTCTGTCTGTCTTTAATGTATTTCGGGACACAGCCCAAAATTATCCAATTACTGCACTTCAGCTTTGTGGGAGACATTTCTGGGCTGATTCGGCTCTTTTCACATTCGACACCCAGCCGAAGACCTTCGCTACAACGTGAAACAACATCGTGTTTCTGATCAGAGGCCAACGAACCAGCCAACTGACAAATGGGGGTGGGTGGATCACAGATCCTCCCTGGTGGAAGTAAATATATCGCTTGAGCTACAGTGAACCAACAACAACCAATCAGCTGCACGAAGAGTGAAGCAGCTGGAAGGTTAAGGGAAACAGGAAGAATGTTTTCACAGCACGACATCTTTTTTTTAGTATGTCTTCATCATTTCAGCCTCAAATGTCAGCCCGTCACAGTAGATGTCGCAAAGTTCGGAGATTTTTCAGTCGAAACGTCCAAATTCGTGAAATTCGGGCAACATTCAACGTTGGAAAAAAGCCACATCGGCTGTTCCTCTGTGACCAAACTGCCATGCATTGATGTCAGTCAACCTTTCACTTGTGCTATCGCAGCAGCCAGTATATGGAGGATCTTTACATCGACTGTTACAAGTGAAAACAATGTCTTCAAAGAGAAACTCTCAGCGATATACCGACAACCAGGAGATCAACTATCTGACTTGCCGTGTGGACGCTCTCAAGGAGGTGCTCCAAGACAAAGAGCTGGAGGCTGTAGTGCTCAGGAAGCAGCTGGAGGACAAAGACGGATTTGTGGACAAGAAAGTGGTGGACAAGGAAGCTGCCGACCTGAAAGAAAAACCCACTGGGAGTCCATGTCGAGCGTCCAACTTGATTGCTCCGGTTGAACAGCTGAGGAGCGCCTGCCAGCGGAGAACGCAGCTCGTCAGCCCGCTGAAGGAGGAACTGGAAGCAGCAAACGTCGACCTGGACGCCGAGCCTTCTGTCCCACAGGGGCGCGCAAGAGCTGGTGGACGACGCCTGCGACGAGCTCTGGCAAAAACGGCAATCTCTTTGGGTTGTGGGGGGGGTCCTCATGCTGAAACTTGAGAAAGAGTTGACGCAGCAGGCCGACACAATCAATCAGCTCTCTGGTGACCTCAAGACACCAGAAGGAGGACCTCAAGACTTCCTTCGGAGTTGGACGCCCCTGAAATCGAGTGTTAAGCGGACCTGCAAATTGCAACTGATCACGCAAACACAGAGAAGAGCACTCGGCAGAGTGCATACCTCTGCTGAGTCAAAAATGACCAAAAGACGCAAATATTCCTGCGGATATTTTTTTTTTACAGATGATGCAACATTAAACGCACCAAATTATTCCCATTTCAGTCCGCTATTCGTTTGAAATATTTTGTGTCATTGACTTTATAACAAGAAACCAACAACATTATCCTGGATGGAAAGAACTGACAAGCACTCGGAGAGCGCATACCTCCGCCATGCATCTCCTTTTTCGACACGTCATGACTTCTACGTGTTCTGGAACAACTGCTGTTGGTCATACTGGCCTAATACCAGTAGACCCGTGAACCACCAGGCTCAAATCAACATACATGTAACGAAATAGCCCCCAAAATCCCCCTGTGACTTGGTGCTTGGCTGTACTCCAGCCATTTATACCGAAAAGTACCAAACTAGCTCAATAATTACTCAACACACTAGCAGAAAAAAATGGTGGCATTTTTTAAATTCTCTCAGAATATTTTTTTTTTAAGATTTGAAAATGAGTGGGACTGAAAAAAACATGTGATTGCGCTTTTAATTTTCGTTTGGCCTCAGCTGACGGCAGTAAAACATCCCTCCGACACATGAATGAACCCATTACAGCTGGGGGCGACCCCAACATTCCGGTTTTATCGTCGCTCTTTGATTACGGCCCATCCATCTGGCGTCCACACCCACTTTTGGACAGACTGGGACCGAAGGCCTGTGCCAGGCAAAGCTGGCACTCCTGAGGCCCGCGCGGTCACAGCGTCCTCACACGACTGGCCTGTCCGAAGGCGGAGACGGAGGGGCCGCGTCGTAACCTCGCCGCTAAAGCTTCGTTCTCATCAGGCATTCTGTCGCTTTTTTTTTTTTTTTTTTTGAATGTGATCCACAGGTGCTAAAACCATCCGGTCTCAGTCGAAGCAAGTCAGTGGGTGCTCTGACATCCATGTCTGCAGATACTCTCCCCACGTACATCACGGACGCCGCGAGGAGCCGCGGCGTCGCCATCAGGTGAGCTCCGTGCTTCGTTTCGACGGTGTTTGGCCTCCACGCGTCTCACTTTCTTCAACTTAAACCAATCGTCCTTTTTCAAAACGCTCCTCAGAAAGTCAATAGAGACGAGAGAGAGCAAGAGCCAGGAGAGCGCGGAGTGGCTGAGGGGCTACCAATCGAGGTCCCAGGCCATGAGGCAGTCGGTGGCCCTCCACGCCAAGCTGCTGGACCCCCGCAGCAGCCTGAGAGACGTGCGCGACGAGGGACTGCGGCGCCACCGGTGAGCTCCGGTCGGCCCGAGGCCACTCTCCGACCGCGCTCCGCCACCGCGGCTCCAGGCTTTAACCCCCCCCCCCCTGTTTCTGTGACACGAAAAAAAAGGGCGGCCGATCGGCAGAGGACGAGCGAGTACGCCAGGGAGTTGCGGGACATGAGGGCCCGAGTGAGCCAGCGGCCTTATTTGTTCGAACAGGTGAAACAGGTGAGTTGTTTCGAGGCCTCACGCTCGCCTGGCACAAATGAGAGCCACGTTCTCATAATGTTGAGTGCAAATAAAGGCCATGCAAGAAGTCCAAAGAATGTCGCTCTGAATTGTGCTACAATGCACGCAGCAAAAGTCATTTAAAATGGGTACATTGAATTGATTGACAATGTATGAGGTCACTAAAAGGTAGAGTAGCTTTTTGAAACACACCTGCAGGTTGGTGTTTGCCCCACAATGAGAAAATGCAGGGTTTGAACACAGGGGGAGCCTTTCTGTGACATGATCATGCACTGTCCAAAATCACGTGTACAGGGGCAAGAGTGTGTGTGTGTGTGTGTGTGTGTGTGTGTGTGTGTGTGTGTGTGTGTGTGTGTGTGTGTGTGTGTGTGTG